>JAOPJL010000132.1:9111004-9135875 GCA_027123545.1 Trisopterus esmarkii | reverse complement strand
AAACGGCAAGAGAACAAAAGCCCCTGAAGAAGCGGGAAATTGAAGACATAGTCCAGCAGCTGATGCAACTTAAAGTTAGGTAAGACCTCGGAAATCCACCTCCATATAACATATTATATATAATATATAATATCATTTAATCTTTTATATAACATAAGAGATTATGCCTGTTGGATAATGCTTTATATTTGCCATACCTCTTTCCATATAGGCAACAGAAATTAAAAGGCAGAGTGGCCAAATACAGAATCTACGAGGACTACTTGATGAAACTGCTGGACTATCTCCCTGAAAGTGAGTTGATCAATCCGTGATCGAGGACCACCTTTTTACATCCTCAACAGATTTGCGAGTGGCGGTGTTACATTGTGTGAACCCGTACCACAGGTTACCGAGACTATGGGAATGAGTCTCTGCTAATGCCGCTGATTCACCGCCACGAGACGCTGTCGGTCACCAAGCAGGAACTGGAGCAGCGGGGGGGGAAGCTGGTCCAGGAGCTGGAGAAGGGCCAGAGACACCTGGACGTCCAGAAGCAGCAGCACAACACAGACCAGCTGGTGGGGACCATGTCGAAACTGATTGTTTTGGTAAAGTTCATGACCCTTGGATACATTAATTACTTAATGTTCGCTACTAAAACTATGTCTCTTCTTGGTGTGTGTGTGTGTGGATGTGTGTGCGTCAGATGACCAACAGGGCCCTGTCTGAATTCCAGGGTCAACGGGACATGCTGAAAGAGCAGAACAAGCAGCGGGATATGAACCTGCTCATGGAGCAAGGCCACCAGAGAGGCCAGGTAGGGTTTGATTGGGTTATACTCTCTATGATGCGGTCTTCTTCAAAAGGTACGGATTGAACCAGGTCTCTCTTCCTCTGTCCTTCTCTCAACAGGTGGAAGAAGTGGCGAGCCTGCTCATTGCGGTCAGGAACCTAGGAGGGCAGTGCTATTTAAATACATACGGACCGCTAGAGGAAATGGACTTATTAAGAATGATGGACATGGTCAAGGTAAGGACCCACAGACAACGTTTGATCAATACTGTTTTTATCAGTACTGTTAATTCTGATAATAACTTTTTCATGTTTATCCATTTATTTGACTTCATTGTCGTTTCAGGAATACATACTAGAGACGAGAGACACAGAGAGGAAAGCAACAAGACTGATGGAGCATAGGGGGCGGAGCAGTGGGACGGACTTAGCAGCCACATTCAGCCAAGGAGCCACGCCCTTAGTCAAAAACAGCAGCAGTAAAACACTAATTAAAAGTCCAAGCAAATTCAGCCAAAAGAGTGGAATATCTATTTGAAGTCGTTCACTAGACTGGATGGACTCTATAAAATGTGAAGAATATTTAGGTTATTCAGATAACTTTATTAATCCTGGGGTATTTTATTTCTGTAACAATTGCTTTGTTGAATATATACACAATACAATTATTCTAAGTTCACTTTTTTACAAACAATAACTTTTAATGTTCTTCACATACACACACATTTCAAATCAAATCAAATAATTCAAATCAAAAAATCGTTTTAGAACTTAAAGAAATAACAATTCTCTCGCAGGACTATTCATCCCAAACCTTCTCGAAAAATAATTCCATCTTTCCTTTAAATCATAGCACCCAAACATCCATACAATGTCTCCAAGTATTAGACTTTAAAACCAAGAACACCTTAGCAACCACCTAGAACACCTTAACCATCAAGAACTACAGCCACCTGGGAGGCCCTAGCAACAACATACAAGAGCCAACCAACCATAAAACTACAGCACTTCTTCACCATACTGAAGATATCCAATATACAAGGTACTAAAAGCGCTATCAGCTAGCTGTACACCACAATTAGTTATATCTATATTTGTAGCAATACGTCTAGTTTATATTTATGTATAATGTACATGTATGTTTATTCATTTGAAACATTAATTTAACCCCAAGAATAATTTTAACATCTGTGTACGTTTAATGATCCACAATGAACAGTAATAATTAATGTAATCAACATTGTATTATTTGTTTTATTATATTTTGACAGTTTATTAATTTAATCAGGCCAATGTGTAGGTTCTGTGCATTATGTTAACTAATAGAAGATTATAATAATCTATCCGGTCTCGTTAATGTGTACTGTCCCTTTAACTCAAACACGTGTTAGTTCTAAATATCCGGTTCTTGGTGGATAATTTGTTTCAAAACCGTAGGAATGTCTCGCCTGTGTCCTACCAAACACGATTTGACGTGACATTTTTTGTATGTCCTGCCTCACAGTTCATATGTCGCTAACTTATTTCACAACAATAGCACATTCTTTCAAGTAAAGAAATAGTGACTGTGGTAACCCAACATTCCGGGTGCGGTATGTAGCTCTGGTTGTTAGGAAGGTAGTTGGTGATCTGCTGGTCGCTGGGGATCTGCTGGTTGTCGTGCTGCTGGTATTCGTCTCACATCGGATGATGGAGCCACCCAGCTTCGTGTCAGGCCGAGAGGACATTTCATCGGTGTTCCTGGAGCAGACGCCGGATGACAAACACAATGTACGCATCATCTAAGTCGGGTTGCTGCACTCAAGGGAAGGGGTTCGCAGTGAAAGCAATCTGACCTGTTCCTTCTTTTCAGGATTTAAGTGACCAGTATGCTTACGTAAGAAAGATTCGTGGGGATGGGAATTGCTTCTACCGTGCCTTCTGTTTTGCATACCTGGAGTCGATTCACAAAAACGACAGGATTTTGCAGAGGTCAGCCTTAAATATTAGAATAAGCACAGCGTAACATATTTATTTAAATGGCTATGTTGTCAAATAGGTTGACTTATCTTTTGGTTTACATTTTCAGATTCAAGGATAGACTGATGAAGAGCAGAAGAGAGCTTTCCTCGGCAGGATTGGATGAGACTGCCTTCAATGGTCACCTGAATAAAGTGAATCAGCAGTGCTTTATGTTGCAAAATATGGTCAAGCCTTCATTCTTGTATCACTTCAAGTGAATACTTAGTTATAAATAATTATAACGTGACAAACGGATACCCTTCTTTTTAGGTCATAGACGTTGTGGAGCAATGCCAGGCAGATGAGAAAGAAGAGACGTTGCTCACACTTTTCAATGAGCAATCTACCTCCGACAGCGTCGTGCAGTATCTGAGACTGCTCACGTCCACCTACTTACAAAACCACGCAGACTTCTTCTGTAACTTTGTTGAAGCACCTTGCCTGAAAACCTACTGCAAACAAGTTAGTAATAGTGTTGCTGCCCTCTTGTGTTCGAGGAGTGCAAATCATTTTGGATATAATAACGCAACAATAACATTGTTCGGTAAACATTGTTGTACTGCTAACCGTGCCATGAAATCCAAAATGTCCTTATTTTAGGAAGTAGAGACGATGGCGATGGAGTGCGATCACGTAGACATCTTGGCTCTACTGAAGGCCCTGGATGTTGGCATCCATGTAGTGTCCATGGAGGGACACGACCATCGGCTGGTTCACCACATCATTCCGGAGGGGGCTGAGCCCTCCCTGCATCTCCTCTACCACACCTCCCACTACGACATACTCTACCTGCGTTCCAAACTTTGACCATTGCTGTCCACTAAAGACTCCACCCATCTCAGGGCTGTTAATTGGATGAATAAACATCAAAAGGTTTTAAGAAAAAATTTATCAACAAATGCCTTTCATACCATAATGTAATTGTACAGCGATTGTAAAACATACAGAGATATAATTTTGCACAATATTGTCTTTAAAAAAAGGTTGTTTCAAATATTCCTGGACGTAAAAACACATTTCTCACGTGACTGTCCGCAAATAAAAGTGTTTCCGTCATGCTCATTGCTGCTGTTTAGCCTTCTTCTGTTTTGGTTTCTTGGGCTGTTTTGAGACACTGGTGATGGCGGACTCCACCCCCGCACGAGGCATCACAGGCAGGGAGAGCTTGCCCATCTGGGTGGGGTACTTGGTCCGGATGTCGTGCTTGAACACTGGCAGCAAGAGCAAGTACTTTAAGTGCTTCTTCATGCCCTTCACCATCTTCTGCTGCTGGCGGTCGTCATGTTCGTCTCTTCCTCTGCCTGAAAAGCAAAAAGGGACAGTAAATGACAAACGCATTCAAAACACGTGAGATGCGTGCAGGAGATGTTTATTACGAGGATATGTAACAGTACCCATCAAAACATCATCATCCAAGTCTACTTCCAGATCCTCGGCTGCTTTTCTGAACCAGGAGTTGTGGCTCTTCTCTTTGCCGTTATGGAACTCTATCTTCTCAATTTCTCTGGCCAAGCCCACCCTCTCCTGTGAACGTAAACTGGTATTATATTAACTGAACAAAACATGTCACTGAAGAAAAACCTCAGCAACCAATGTCAATAGAAGTCACCTTGATGGCATCCATGCATTTGTTCTGTACTGGGAACATGGAGACCTCTTCTTCATCCTTTCCAAGAGACTTGTAAATCTTCTTGAAGTTCAGCATATCGTCTGGACTTATTATGAGCAAGCTCAGACCTTCTTTGGTGGCTCTTGCTGTCCGGCCGCTGCGGTGAACATAAGTTTCTGATGTCCTTGGAACCTGGCATGGACAAGATGTTAACAGCTAACGTAATGTCTGTAAGGTATTTTCTTAAGAGTTGGAGACATAATTGATATCCACCACATATATAATCTGTACACAACTTTTGACCTTCCTTTTATCTATAAATGGTAGCGTCTTAAGGAAGCATAATATGTGAATGACTTGTAAAAGATTCAGATTCAGATCCATTTGAAAGACATTTGAATGTACCTGGTAGTGAATAACATGCTGAACGTTTGGGATGTCCAGTCCTCGGGCCGCAACATCCGTCGTCAAAAGAACACAACTGAAAATGCAATGATAAAAGTTATTCCTGAAAATCCAGACAAAGCGTACAAAATAATGCTAAGAATCTATTATAAGACATGCTCTTGGGCAGCAACCTCAAGTTTAGTAGATTTAGTGATAGTCGAGTTGTGGGTAGAAATAACCTCACCTATCCCTCTCAGCAAACCTCTCCAGGTTCTTGAGCCGCTGCTTCTGGTGCATGTTGGCGTGCAGAGGCAGCGGCGTGCGGTCCAAGATGACCAGCAGACAGTTGAGCCTCTTGATGCAATCGATGCTGTTGGCGAACACCATGGTTCGACCGGGGTACTGCAGCAGGAAGTAGTAGAGGTAGAAGTCCTTGTCGTCCTTGTCGCAGTGGATCTGGGTCTCTATCAGTGTCTCCACCGTAGCCTCCTTCCTGGTCAGATCGATGACCTTCGGCTTGGACTTTATCCCCACTTTGTGCATGAGGATCTCCAGCTTGCTCCTGGTGTCCAACCTCCGCTTCTTCTGCAGGAGTCTCGAGGGCACCGTGGCGGCCATGGTCAGGGTGGCGGAGAATACAAACATCTGCCGCTTTGGATTGAAGTAGGTGGTGCTGAGCATCTCCAGGATGCTCTCCAGCTCAGCGAAGTGTCCACGCTCTACCATGCGATCGGCTTCATCTATCACAAGGCACCTGCCGCAGGAGTCAGGTAAGGCCAATGATAATCAGTACCTCATCAGTGGTGATGAGAAGTGGGTGGGGTGGAGGTTTGAATTAGGGACTTACTTGAGGTGCCTGAGAGTGAGCAGATGCGGGTGTCCCTCCCTGATCAACTCCCACAGGCGTCCGGGAGTCGCTATGACGATCTCTGGCTGGCGCTTGAGCATGCGGGACTGCTTCTGTTGTGACATTCCACCGACGATTATAGCCGCCTTTATGTCTGCAAAACGGGGAAATACAGCGTTCAATTCAATCAGCGGTGAAATGCTTCACACTCTTACCAAGACAAAAGAGGAGATTAGATTCTTACCAGTGAATTGTGCGACTGCGTCGATATGATGTTTGACCTGGACCGCCAGCTCCCTGGTTGGGGCGATCACGAGTCCAAGCAGAGGCTGAAAACGACATCCGGATGGGATATCTTCGGCATTATCTTCAAAGTCAAATTCGACATTGTCAATGACCTTTACACATCCCAATTTTGTTCCATCGTCGTTCTCATCCTCAGTGAGATCTCCTTCGATGTCCACCAAATCTTGTCCTGCGAAGTCATCATCGTCGTCCACCGCAGCCTCCGTGTTCAGCTCCTCCTCGGTCACGGAACAGGCGCCATCCGCCGTCTCGGCCTCAGGTACGACCGGACTCTCTGTCTGCGGGACATCATCTTTCTCTGGAGCACTCTTCTTCCACTCCAGGATGGTGTGGATCATCGGGATGGCAAAAGAAAGGGTTTTGCCGCTTCCTGCGAATAAAGCACATGGTGAGTATAGTGTTTAGTGGGTATAAAAAAAGCCAAATACATATACGTGATAATATTAGCTTTGCATATAGATTTTTAAACTGAAACTCACCCGTCTCGGCGGCCCCCACTATATCCATGCGGTCTCTAATAGCAGACGGCAGTGCCAGGGCTTGGATAGGTGTTGGTGAAGCAAACCCAAGATGGCTAAGGGCCTTCAACACGGGTGCTGGAACAAACAGGTCCTTCCAAGCGCTCACATCCACGTTTTGGTTGCTGGAGCCAGAAAGTGCAGCATTGGTCCAATTCTTTTGTATTTTATTTTTGTTTTTCGCTTTGTCCTTAGATGATTGTTCTTTTGGCAGAACTTTAACCTCAACCTCTACTTTAGACTCAGGCAATGTTTCGGGTTTTGTCTCTGTGGTCTTTTGCTTCTTTTTCTTCTTTTTTTCAATCTTTGTCTCCACTTCTGACTGCACATCATTTTTTGAATCTTCACCTTCAGTGCACTCTCCCTTAGAAGCTCCGTCCTCTACCTTTTCCTTACTAACCAGTACCTGATCATCTCCATCAGCAGAAATAATGTCAGGCTCGGCAGCTTTAGAAACATTTGCCTTTTTTATTTGTTTTTTTGCTGGTTTATCCGATGTTTTTGTTGTCTCATCTGCTACTTTAGCCTTTTTTATTTGTTTTTTTGCTGGTTCATCTGACGTTTTAGTTGCTACTTTAGCCTTTTTTATTTTCTTTTTTGCTGCTTTATCTGATGTTCTGGTTGTCTCTTGGTCTCCGTCACCCTCCATGACAAGTTCCCCGTCATCCTGCTTCGTCTCAGGTGCAGGGTGAATGGTTGTTTTTTTTGCTGGTTCATCTGATGTTTTAGTTGCTACTTTAGCCTTTTTGATTTTCTTTTTTGCTGGTTTATCTGATGTTCTGGTTGTCTCTTGGTCTCCGTCACCCTCCATGACAAGTTGCCCGTCATCCCTCTCCGTCTCGCTCGGTTTTCGTTTACGGGGTTTCTTTTCTTTTAGGACCAAGTTTGAGGCAAGACTCTGCGAATCCACCAAACTGTAATCCGTCAGCTCCTCGAAACACACCAGGCCGCCCATCCCTTCATCGGAGAATATACTGGGGTCGAGGTCTACTGCTTTCCATTTACCCTTTATATGAATTCCCCTATTATCCGACTTTTTCTTCGGCGTGAAGAATCTACGTTTGTTTGTACCCTTTGGCTTCATTTTCCTAAAAATTAAAATACAAATTTGATTGACTAGATAATGAACAAACACAGCAACGTTGTGGTGGAAGAATATGTCTACATGACTACCTCATGTATGCTACTTCGCTACTATTAGCTTAGTTCAGGCATGTCTGGACGATGTGACCTAACATTACACTTTTTTTATCGATTCTACGGTTCCGGTCAATTCTAGATAATTACAAGAATAATACATTTAAACGAAAATCAGTAACTTACCTTAACTCTGAAATTCTTGTTCGGAAGGCTGCTAAAGTTAACTCACATGTCACCAGAGCGCAGCCATTACAACGATGGTCACGTGACATACAAAACTTTATTAGTTCATACAACAGCACAGACGGGCTCGCAAGTATTTTATTCCCTTATACTTGCATGTTTTTTATGTGCACCATTTAAAAAAAATAAATCGTTAATATAAATGATATTCTGGTGGCTGGTATTCATTTAGAGGTAATTAGGCACAGAGCAGGTTACATTTGTTGAAATATCTTTAATATGCAATCCTATTAAAGATGATTAAAAGTTCAAATTATTTATCATCATTCATATTCCGGTATCTTATCTAAGCAAGCATTTTTTTTAAAGCAAACATCCTTAGTGCTTTGTGGGGTCTATGACCCTGCCCATGAAAATCAAACAGTTTGTATCCTCATGGTAAATGAAGAAGAAGAAGGGTCTATCGATGGTGAAGGTCATCGGCATAGAGTAGGCTGTAATACCAACTGTAGTTGCTGCTGCTGCGGTGGTGCCCATCTCATCCACCTCTATCCCGGCCTTGTGCAGCACCTGCATAACGTGATGCTTATCTATATTACCACTCATTTCATATACAGAACGACTTGATGTGATTTTGACAAACTTACCTCTGTCACTTTGATGCTTTTATTTTTGGACAACCTTGTGAGATTGGCTGCCGTGGTAAAGACAGTGGAAATCCCCATATCTGGAAGAAGGCGATGCAGGGAATACGACTGCTCCATTTTGAATTTTGGCATGTGCACCTCCAGTTTGCTAGTACAAATGACACCATACACAGTATTACTCAGCCATACTCAGAATACTGCCTAGTTCTTCTTATATAATCTGCTCCTGTCATTCAACATTTTCCCATGTTAAAGTTACGTTTTCCGTAGCTTTGTGACCCACGACTGGAACATCTCTGCGCTGATCTCGTCATCAATCAGGGTGTAGTCCATGTCTTTGTTGGGCAGGACGATTAACATGGCAACACCACGTCTATATGGAAGCTTCAACACTTTGGCACCAAGGGGGATGTCTTCAGCGGTGTAAAACTTATCTTCTAAAAACATCATAGGCACCTGCACAACGTTATAGTTATCAATGTAGAATGGGGCATCTTTTGTGTTATTAGGATTAAATGGCACATTCCATTCCCCTGTTTGGAAAGAAAATCACAGCGTTTGTTTATTGAAGGGACAAAGAAAAATATAACATATTTTAACATATTTTTCTAAAATGCAGATGAGGCACATTTACCTTGAAAGAAAATAGTGTTGATCAACATGAGCTGGGTGATTGGATCCATGCTGGTTAACATTTTAGTCACTTTGTTCCCAGTCTTCTTGCTGATGTACTCATTAATGAGGTCGATACTGCCTTCTTTGTCTGTTAAGTTTACATGCATGACATCAGCGCCGAAAAACATCTTGATCTCCTCACTGAACTTTGCCTCAATCTCAAACCCTTGAGAGAGAAACAGGGCAGTGCTCTGATCCAGCTGCATGGAGGCATTCTGGGTGAGGTTTCCATAGAGATATTGGAACAGTTTAGGAATGAATTCTGGCTGACCAGCCACCTCCAACTCCTCCAGGTTGAAGCCCTTCAATATTTCATCTCTGGTAACGCCATCGGTGGCCAAAGACAGGGTGGCGAAGGCGGTAGAGATGCTAAGCGGTGACAAAAATATGTTATTGTCATGGAAGCTTGATATTCTTCTGTAGAGATTCATGGAAAAGTCCATATTCTTGAAAGCCAAATCTTGTACGCTTGCACTGGGTAAAAAGATCTGCGCAAGGGTCTGGGTGTACAGATAGGTACACATAGCTAGATAAAGATGGAAGAAAAACACTAGGCAAATTTTTGGCCCGGCCATCTTTTTCTTTGGAAAAGCTTAACACAACCTGAAATTTTGAAGGATTAAGATGAAGAACGTTAGAAATAGCTCAACCAAATCGTTAATAGTTTTTGTCAAACAAAATAATAGATTGCATTGAAAACACAGGCCTACCGTTCTGACTTGGAAATCAACAAAACATTATGTCCAAAACCCCTTTCTACTATTTGGGGATACAAAGTACAAGTTAAGGGTTAAATATTAACCACAGGAGGAACCTCAATGTGGATCTAGATGATGTGAACCCATTACAAGGATTTTTTTAAACAAAGTGAACAGTAGCACACAAGTTAATTATGGGGTCAGTGTCACTTTAATAACATACAAAATTAAAATAGATGAATACAGGAAGTCGCTGCAGCCATAACATGAATAATGTATACCAAAACTGATTATTTTAGTACCAAAGAATGTGAGTAAGTGAAAACTATGCAATCATATAAAACCAAACAACACGGTATACTGAAAATCTTGCATATGCAGTTCCAAACCAGCAAAGCAACACCCAAATAAATCCCATAGAAAATAATAACCATCACAGAATCCCCCAAGAAGTCAACAAACACACACTATGTGGTTGTATCTGAAGGAGGCAGACAGAGGGAGGTCTACACTGTGAGGGTGCATGGCCTCTTGGCATGTCACACAGAAATACATAAGAAAACAGGATTTTGCCACAATCAAAGGTTAGACCTAGCTAAGAAAAAAAACATCAGAATAAAACCTCCAGAATGCAATTAGTTCATAGGAATTTTTACAGCCCTCGATGTAAATGAACGATGAAACTATAATCGTAGTTCTTTGGAATGACACTATAGGAGTTAATAAACAATTTGATGAATTGATCTGATGGATAGCGCTCACACCAAGCGGTTATTTAAGTTATTCTCCAATTACCTGAACAACCGATCAATGATTTACAGAATGACGACTAATTATGCTACCCCTCATAAGTAACTAACAAAGTCTTAATATCCTACTTAGGTGCTCTTTAAGAAAGCTCAGAGACACTGCTGCACACGAGAAGCATTATGCTTGTTGCATTACACCATTGAAATGATGTAAACTTCAGACACAGGATACAACACCACCAAGCACCGGGACTCCAGAAAAGACTTGACCCAGTTTACCTGAAACATCTCCTTAGTAACTTCCATAAGACAGGAAGGTGTCTGATATCTAACCATCAAGCCTTAAGTTGCTCTACACCCAATTTTAGTTTGACTCTTCTTGAACGCAAAACAACTTTGTAAAACCAACATGTTTTTTTTGTATTTGTTTTGTCTGCACAATCTGTGATAAGCGTGTGGATTGCCAACAAAAGCCTACAGTTCAAATGCCTGCGCCAGACTGGGACCAGGCTGAGTATTACAACAATGCAGCCACTCTCTGGACAACAAGCCCCATTCAGCCACACATGCTGTCCCATCTTTCAAATCTGATTTAGATATTGACTAACTGACAAGCTTTCGTAACAAGGCGGGCATCTAGACTGCGTCCCACCTCAGAACAAACTCAAAATACTTGTACATCCTACATTTTGCAGTGGATTTCCTTTTCTAGTTGTATAATACAATCAGGAGAATTAATATGGTATGTTTTCTGTGGGCATAGCAGTAGGTGTAGGTGTGGGGTAAGAGGTTGTGGTGACTACTATGTCTGAACACATCTTATATAGAAACGGTAGCTTTTTCTTTGTCTTTTTAACTTGAGCCAGACCAAACCCAATCTTAGTTGTACTGATGACTATCAATGTATCCATTGTGGGTAGTTGGTTTCAAATTTTATTTGTTTTATGGAATATAATATTTGAACAAATTTGAATTATTTTTCATTAGTTGTAACTTGGCTGTAGGATACACCCCATGGATCATACATAGCTAATAGGCAATTCATATTTTGTCTTTTGTCACTTTAAGAATAAATTAATCCTTCCATTTTTTGGTGCTGGCCAAAATATAATTCCTTTAGATTTAAGTTCCTTCGGACCACTTACTAAATTTTGGTTGATTGCAGATAACTTCTCATATCCTAAAAATCCCCAAGCATAATCATACCATGTTCCACCACTGTTAAAATGTAAGGAGCTCCATCTCCAGTGCCAATCTTTTCCTCTGTAGGGTCACCACTAGCCCTCCCAGGGGCCCAAAGAGCTCCACAATGTACACTATCTGCAAACAACCAAGTTTTCCTTTTAAATACTTTTTATTTTTAAAAAGTGTTTCTGTCTTGCTGCTGTCTTCTTAAATAAACACTACCCCCATCCATAAAAGTGAGGATAAACAAAACAATACAATTTGGATATTGAAGGCGTTATGGTAAAAAAGGTCCTTACAGACTGGGTTTCACTGCATCAGAGTTCTGTAATCACCATTTTTCCAGCCTCAGTGCCAAGGTAGACTGAGATTAGTCCCGCCTCTGCCTTCTCTCTCTCTCATTCTTCTTCTCAATAGCTTGTCAGCAACTTAACCAGGGAAACTGTGTCAACCTTCTGGCTGGCCGCGTGGTCACATGTGCAAAAGGTTAGAGGAAGGAGCAAAGCTACTCCTGGATGTGGTTGCCACTCCAGGCAGCTGGTAAACAACGTAGGCCACTAGAGGAACATCTGCCACCACTCCTCACTGGCTGGGTTTGCTTTGTGGACTCGGCTCAGAACTTGCTTCACTACTCTTCGAACCTGGAAACCGAGAATAAAACAAAACGTGGTTTTATAAACGAAACGGGAATATAAGTTATATATTACATTGCAAGAGAAGCGGGGTGGCTGCCTTACCTGAGGTACACGTCAGTTTAGTCTCCGCTTGCAAAGGAACGATGGGGGGCTGCTGAGATTGCCTATGAAAAATAAAATAAATCAAAGTTTGTGAACTAAATAAAAAAACCTACATACACACAGCCCACCTCCATTTCCAGTGTGGATGTATATGTGCGCAGATGTTCACCGACTCACCGGTCGAAGTAGGCTTGCCTCCTTCTCCTCAGCTCCTCTGCGGTAAGCGCTTCACTCTGGCTGCCTCCTGGACCTGCTGAACTACCGTAGGCCTGGCCCCCCGCCTTCACGGTCACCCCTTTGGTCTCTGAGGCTGCATTGCTCATGACTGATCCTGTACAAAAAGGGTCAACACTTTCTTGAATATTTGTTTGCCCGCTACACATTGACTGACTTAATTGGATATTTTTTTGTGAAAAAAAACAACAACGCATTAGATATTTCCTGCATAGAAATATATTTTTTTGCTTAGATCGGTTATTGAAGATGGTTAGTCATAAGGGCAAGTTGAAATTCAACTTTCATAATTAATAACACAGAATGTTGGCCCGTTATGTCTGAGAACTAAGCGCCAGTGCATGAACCTCAACTGAGGAACCACATTTCCCACCATCACCTCAACAGAGGAAATACATTGAACCTTTTAGTAAAGTGATCCGGTACCCTGCATGCTGAGCTGTATAGCCCTGCGAAGGTCAGCCTCCTCGTCCTCCACCTCCATGTCCTGTTTGCTGAGAGCCAAGGCCTTCTTCAGTTCCTCCTCGTCTTCATCCACCACCTCATCCTCCACAGCCATGGCCGTCTCCGGCTGACCCTCGGTGACCGATCTCCCGCCCAGAGTAACACCCATCGAAGGTGGCTTGGCTGAAGCCATCGCCAACGCAGAGCTGATTAGGGATGATAAAAAAAACGCTGTAGGAACTTGGGAGCAGTGGCGCAAATGCTGGTGCCTATTTGAATGGCCTATTCATACCTTTGACCACTACTAGAGCTAGCTTCATCCTCTCCGATTAGCCTGGGCCGCTGCTGCTGCTGCACCCTCATGAGGCCGAGGATCTGCTCTGCCTCACACTCGGGCAGATTTCCTCGGATTACAAATATGGAATAACCTGCGGAAAGACGTTGGTTTGCGCGTTCCTTTCTTTGTGAAGTATCAAGACATTGGTACAAAAAGTGGAGCAAAGTTTTGGTTTTTACCTTCCTGTTGTAACTGGGCGAGGAAGAGGGCTAGATAGGTGTCGGAGATCAACTCTGGCCCGGTCAACAGTGAGTTCAGATTAAACCACTGCAATGGAAAGTACAGCAAAACGCCATCATTGATGAAATGCAGACAACAAAGATTAGATTTTACCTGTACTAAATACCACTTCTGATGCTCTTACCTGATGTCCAAGTTTACGTATTGTGAACCAGTGCTCCTTGTAGTTGCAAATAAAGGCCTTCTCATCTCTGAAGCATTTGAAAAGAAATGAAACACATTACATTTAGAGCAAAATGTAAAAATTCCAAAAACAAAATTAAAGGAAACTGTGCTGCACGTGTAAATGCCATTTAAACCATTCAAAACAGCTCTTACATAGGATTAATCATTAGGGTCTGGTACTCCCTGCTGTTGAAGAGGATTAACTCCAAGCCCCAGACTCCAAGTGCATTGCTAATAACCTGGAGGATATTGGAGAGGGATTAATTATTCAGCCAAGTTATAATGTGCTAAGAGGGTCTGTTTTGAAATATAAACTGTTTAACATTGAGCTGAGAAACTTACTTGTATTGAAAAGAAACCACTGTCATCCAAGTTTCCAGAAGGTTGCTACAAAACATAAAAATAAATGTAAGTAACAAATATTATAATCCATTTTTAAACACAAATACAAGCAAATCATTGGATACTTGTGTCCCGTTTTAGCTCCAATACCTGTAGAAAGGTCCTATACTCTACACTGGCCATGCCCCCTTCTGCCATCCTCATCCTCTCCTCTTCATCCAGCTGATGAGCGATGGATGACAGGTCCACGGGAGTAAAATACTCACCTTGCAGCAAATTGTTGAGACAGTGTTGAGCGCACAGGGAGCCCTCTTGCTACAAAGCGGCATGGATCAGTCATGTTATTTTCATATGGACACATCGAAAAGTTGATGCAATATAAATGGACAAAGAGGAAAAACCGGATAATGCTGATATATATAGCTAAGCAAGATGATCACATTCACTTTTCGTAGCGACACTAGCTTTCCTTGGGTACAATAGCAATTAATCGCTGTATTTGAATGAACAACTTAGAAATACATGACAGTAAGAAACTGTTATTTAACAGCGAGATGCAGTTTACTAGCATTAGCTTAGCTCGTGGGCCAAAACAATACGTTTAGTATCATTAGAAGTCCGCTAACTCGGGTAAGAAGTGGATGCACGGCAGCGCGGGTAAACGCAGCAGCTGCACGAAAAGGCGTCCACTTAAAAACAACCAATTTTCATAGATCAATATTAAAAATAAAATACACAAACTTACTTTCTCATGGAATATGGACTCCATATTTAATTTTCTGTCAAACGTTCAACTCTGACCTCCGACCCGGCTGGGCTTCCCAGCCTATCAGAGGCTCGGCTCGTGTGTTTTTGTTTGTGCGAATGTTTTTGATGACATTTGCAAGTGTCAACGATTTTTTATAAAATATTAGAAAATTAATTTTACATGGGACTATAAAATCGTTTTGCGTCGGAACAATTCATTTTTGCGAAGAAGCGGAACTACGTCGTAAAATGTTATTACGAGTGTGACCACTTCTTTACGGCAGATAAAATATGGCGGAAGGTGAGAAAACACTCAACGGAGTGGATCTCAGCAAGGTAGGGTTTTAAATTGGTTTAAAATTGTTCAAACGCGCGACGCACTATGACATCGTAACGTTTTGCGTGAGGTATACGAACATATATTGCATTGTGCCATGTTGTTTAGCGCTGTGGCGGAGACGTGTTATTCCCTGTTATCACTAGCTGCTAGCTGCTATGCTAATAGAGTGACATACAGTTGAGTTGTTGTCGTCTATCGACAGCCAGGCCGAACCATAATGCATGATGTATTCATGTGTTCATTGGTTTCGGATGCATGTCACTTCATGCCATCGTCGGTTGTTAAAATGTTAACACTTATTTATTTTCTGCTCATGTTTATGAGCAGCACATCTCACGTTTCATAGTTTGGACTGGCCCTTGTCACGGAAGATAATGTGTAAAGCTATTGAACATTTTAAATAGAAAGTTGTCATTGGTCCATAATCCTCACCGACAACTTAATGCATCCTAGTTGTGTGTCACTGACGGCCCAAATAAATGGAATGTTACTTCCATCATATAACAACATATTTTTTGATTGTGCAGAACTGCAAAACTATATCATGGGGAGAAATGTTTATTATGTTTTAATGTTTATTCATTTTTTAAAAACGTCCACCATTTTTTTTAATGATAGAGTGAAAACTATTACTGTATAAACAATGCTGATGTCATGGTGTGTCATCTTTCTGCTGTTCTGCAGAAATGGCTGGATGCCGCAGACAGCTATGCAGAATTGCGATCCTACCTGCGAGACACGGTGCCAAGGACCTACCACCTGGACACGGTGCATGATCCGCAGGAAGAGGAGCGGGTGCAGAGATGCCTCCTCCACCCACTGGAGTGTTTCTTGTTTGGAGAGGATCCGCAGGAGGGCTTGGCCAAACTCAAGCAGGGCAGCGAGTCCTCGGGGATATGTGGCCGTGTCTTCAAGGAGGGAGAGACAGTCTACTCCTGCAGGTCAGAGAAGTCCAAAGCTGCAACTTACCATTTTTGTTTTCATTAGTCCATAATTATCAGAACGACAGACATTCAGGGTCCTGGAGGTCATAGACGTTCTTGTCAAAGACAGACATTGTTAAGCTGTGAGAGAAATAATGCCAGGACATCGCAACAATTTTTAATTTCCACTGCAGTTTGCAGTGGAACATAGAGAATAATAAATTGAATGTGATCAAACACCTAGGGTGATTTTTTTGTATGGGGAACAACTAGCATGATGTCTTGACCACTTTAATATGAGAAATAAATATTGCATTTAGAATGTCTGCAACTTTATTTCTTGTTTCTGAATTAGTGAACATTGTATATGAAATCATGTTTTTGATAATGGTTTCTTCTTGAAACAATACCATATACCATGTTATGATGTTGTGAATTCAATTGTGTTTACATTTGGATATACAAAATGCAATGGCTTTCAAAACTCAGAACACCATGATTTTCATGATTAATAGAAGGCTTTGAATAGACCCAATATTCTTTCACACATCAATAGGTTGAAGTCAGCCTCTCATTGGGGCAGAAATAAGATTTATTTTTATTTTATCCAAACATCATGTTTTACAGTTTTTCAATCCGGTTTGTTCCACATCACTTCTGTTACTTAAAAAAAAAAAAAATGATGGGAAGTTTTCAATATTAATGACCCATATTGTATTCTTCTCACGGCAGGGACTGTGCGATAGACCCCACCTGTGTGCTGTGCATGGACTGCTTCCAGGAAAGTGTGCATAAAGGCCATCGCTATAAGGTACTGCCTGCATGCTGTCACTCTTATGACCATAACCCTTTGAATTCATCTAAGGATTGAAAGACATTATACATTTTCCAAATGCAATGATCTTCATAACAACAATACATATTTCCCAGTCCTGTGTAACCGTGACATAATCCTACCCCTCTTGTGGTGCTCAGATGCATGCCTCGTCGGGTGGCGGGTTCTGTGACTGTGGAGATCTGGAGGCCTGGAAGATCGGCCCCTGTTGTTCCATACACGACCAGGGGACGGCTGTTGCCATGGAAACCGTGAGTTACATTACATGGAAGCCGGAAAAGGGGGGGGGGGGTGGAAGGATGTCTTTCCTTGCCCATTCGTTGAACTCCAGATTTCTTTTTGTTCTATTTTTCTCTCCCGGTTTTAATCGTTTTGGGACTTTGGCTGGCGGGAGAGGATCTGGGAAAGTGACATTGAATGACCTGCGCTGCCTGAGAATGTTTAGAGTGGTTCTGAGTGTTTGCTTACATGATTATGAGCTATGGAGGAAAACAAACTGTGATACTCCAGCAGTAGTTTTACTCCAGATGAATTGTGACTAGACTGAGATGTGACGATGTATGACGTAGATATTTCTTGGCTGCCACAACAAATCACAACACCAATATCAGTTGTATTTATTTTGCTCTAGGTCCTTTTAGGGTCAAACCAATACATAGTGTTGGGTCCTCATCTGTCATTTAGCTCATCTCAGCTGCTCAGCCTCCATCTTGATGAGCCCTTCTACGAACACAGAGCAGGACGGTGTATGGCTTTTTTTTTTTTTTATTTTTTTTTTTTCTTCTTCTTCCATAAACAACCGTTGCCTCAATTAAGAGGCGACCCTACAGAGCAGGTCGGCCTGCTTTGTGTTTCCCACTGCAGATGTAAACACTGCGTTAACTGACACTTCCCATGGGGCAGTACTCCACACTGAACACAAAACACCTTAATTTGGTTAATGAAAACCAGAACAGACATGGTGATCTGGGTATTTCAAAGGTCCCTGATCCAGTGTACTGTCCCACCTGTCAGGTCTTTGCCGTTGAGGTTCAGATCTATCATCACGCGGCATCACTATTGAGAGGATGGCTCTCTGAGAGGACGGAGGATGTGACATTGACGTAGATTTTGGCCACCTTTTCCTCTAGTCCAGTAGGATACGCTGCCGGCACCAATGCTGGAGGAAGGAGAGTCTGGCGAACTCAGGAGACCACACCACAAAGTGGTTAATTCTAAGCATCAGAGCAAGCCTACCGACTATCGGCTCTGAAGGGAACTGGGAAGGTTATCCAAGTAAAGGCGTCCACAGCAGACTGCCGGGTTACAGGGGTGGCTAAATGTCTGTGTGTCTGACAGGAGGACATAACCAAACGTCTCATGTATACAAATATTCATACTTTTCAGGATGCCAGTGTGCTGGATCCTGTCCTGCACGAGCGCGCTGAGCAGCTGTTTCGTTGTCTCCTGCGCTACGTCACAGAAATGCTGGTCTGGGAGAAATACTATGAGCTCCCAGAAGACCTGGAGCCCAGGTACTACCAAGACATCTGAAAACAAAAGCTGGACAATGATTGTTGTTACCCCATAGAGTGATGCAGGACCTAGTGGGTTTTGCTTAACTTAATATGAGCTTGCAATCTTCCGGTTAACGGCGAACCATGTGAGCCACATGCCACCCCGGCAATTTATGGATTCAATGTTTGCCCGTCCAATTAAGTTTTGTTTATTTAAAGTGAAATGTTGCTAACCCATAATAATCCCCCCCCCCTCTCCCCATGGTCATATTTGTATTTGCAGGGTGGACGACGACGTGTACTTATGCGTGCTGTACAACGACGACCACCACTCGTTCGACCACGTTATCTACAGCCTGCAGCGCTCCATCAAGTGCACCCAGGCGGTGGCCCAGGCCCACACAGCGCTCATCGACAAAGAGGTGTCTGGACTCTTCACACAGCTTTCACCAGGGGGAGGGAAGCACATCTTAAAACAAACACTGTGCCACACATTGAATCAACAACGTGTCTTTACTTGTAATTCAGGGGCGCTGGATCGTGAAGAAAGGAACCGTTCTGGCCTGCCAGGAAGTGAACGACCTCATCGAGGTACATTCCAATGCAGTGGTTCATCTATTCCGCATTCACGACTCGTGACCATTTTGTTTTGGTCCTTGTATGCATACCTTACTCTGGCCGTTCTTGCAGTCCAATTCGAAGCACATCTCCCAGGAGGCTCTGCGCGTGGAGGTGCTTCTCTATGCAGTGGTGGCCCATCAGACCTTTGCTCTGCGCCTGGGCACCTGGTTTCAGAAGATCGTAGGTTACTCTGGTAAGAGCGTCAAAGTTTCTGCTTTGGCTCATTTGATAACGGTAGTTTGGTCCCTCTTGCTGTTTGAAAACAAATCAGCAGTCAATTATTTAAAAAAATCATGTTTAACTAGGTAATTAACAATATATTCGTATGCCTTTTATGGATGGTGCAGTGAAAGTGAACAACATGAGACACACATAACAAACCAGTGCCACCCTGCTTGAGAATTTGACTGGTCTGTCTGGTCTGCTGACTCAGTGTTCTTCTCCCTTCAGTTGGATTCAGGCAGATCTTCTCTCAAGTGTTCCTTGAGCACAGGCCGGTGCACCAGGATCCCTGTTTCGTCAGCCAGCTGATGCTGCATGACTTTGTGATGCACAAAGGTGAGTGGGGGGCTGACCCAGTACACCCAGTTAATCATCCTGTCCCGTTTCATGTTTCCTGTTTGATGAGCAGAACACTGTTCTTTTCATCTCTCTCACTAGGCGCTCGCAGGATCGTGTACGAGTTGATCTTCTGCAGCCTCCTGATGGATACAGAGTCAAAGAGGCTTTTTGCAATTGAATTCACAAAGGTTAATTAACATTATAATTGCGTCTATAGAATACATCTTCAATGGGGTTTTGCAACTATTAACGTCTGTTTCTTTTGTCTTCTAGAATTATGACATGCTGCAGCAGTGCTTCATCTTTGATTATCATGACAGGAGTATCTTCATATCATCTCTGTCTGTACAGATCTTCACTGTGCCAACCCTGGTGAGCATTGGCTGCTATGAGGGCATCTAAACGTTACATGTGTGTTCACAACCTGCATGATAATAGAGTTGATATCAATCTGTCATAAATTGAATTAAATCTAGGTTGGGAACTTTCTTGTGTAGTACACAATACAAAAGTTAGTTTACCGTGCAGAAGCATGGACAGATGTATTACAACATGTCTTTCTGCCTCCCCGCCGTCCCCCAGGCCAGACATCTGATCGAGGAAGCTAAGGTCATTAAGGTGATTGTGGGTACCATCATGGAGGTGCTCAAGGGTCACCTGTGCGACTCCAATCGCTTCCAGTTCCAAGGCTACAACTCAGACAAGTTCTTTCGCATCCATGTCATCTTCCACGACCTCAGGTGATGTGTGTGTGAGATGCCATGCAAGTCTTTTATGTAGTACACATTCCCAGTTTGCACCGACTGCGTTAAGTAACAGTCATGTTTCTCACAAATACAGGTACATCCTGATCAGCAAGCCCACTGAATGGACAGATGCGTTGAGGACAGCGTTTCTAGAAGGGTTCAAAGCCTTTCTGGATCTCCTTGGTTGTATGCAGGTATGGATTCATGCAAGGTTGACCTGCTATTGGTGGATGGTTCTGCGAATTTCATGGTACATCATGTTTGTTAATGGAGATCCTACAAAAATGAGAAATCTGCGCACTTGTCAATGGTTCTGTGTCCAGGGCATGGAGGAGGTGAAACGCCAGTTCGGTCAGCACATCGAGGTTGAACCAGAGTGGGAGGCTGGCTTCTCTCTGCAGATCCAGCTCCGCCACATCCTCTCCATGTTCCAGGACTGGTGCGCTTCTGACGTAAGTCCCACCGCACAGACCATCAGAGATAAAAAGGAAGATAGCGATCGTTAATAAACTGGGCGAAAGGCGGCATGTTGCCCTGCGTAACTCCACATCCTCATTCGCCCCCGTGCAGGAGAAGGTCCTGCTCCAGGCCTTCAGAGAATGCCACGGAGCACTGATCCATTGCAACCACCGGGCCCACCAAAGCGAGCCTACCGACTTCTACATGTGCAAGCAGATCCTCCACATCCGTCCTTACAAAGTCTCGCAGGAGCCTGTCAGCATACACCTGCCCATCTCCCGGCTGTTCGCTGGTAAGTCTGCTGCTATGTCTCTCTCTCTGTCTCTGACTCTGACTCTGTGTCTCTGTGTGTCCCTGTCTGCATGAATTCAATTTGAATAGTCCTAATCTGGAGGACTCTCTGTAAAGCACTCCCTGTGTGACCGCCACTCTGTTTGTTGTCCTCCACAGGCTTGTATCTGCACCTGTGCAGGACCGGGGCCATAGAGCGCCTCCACCAACACGTCGACCCCGTAAGTAGCCTTTCACCCCGCCAACGCAACTTTTGAATGACGCCGACATTTGAATGAGGTTGTAAAGACTCTTCTGGTCCCGCTGTTCCAGGCGAGCTACGACTACACGTACCTGGCAGAACACTCTCTGCGCTGCCTGGTGTTGGTGGCGCAGGTCTCGGCGGAGATGTGGCGCCGGAACGGGCTCTCGCTAGTCAGCCAGGTCAGGGAGAAGTGATATTGTGTATATTGCCGTGCTCACGCCTCACGTTGTTCAGTGCAGGGCAGTGACTCACTGTGGGCTGTTCCTTCCTCTCAGGTATACTACTATCAGGATGTGAAGTGCCGGGATGAGATGTATGACAAAGACGTCCTCATGTTACAGGTAGAATAAGGAGGGATAATACTTCAGCATGCATTCATTGTCATAATACACAATGAACATTACAAAAAAAAATATGCAAATGTTTTATATCAAATATGAACAGATTGCAGCCTCCAAGATGGACCCCAACCACTTTCTCATGCTGCTCTTGTTGAGGTTTGAGCTATTTGACGTCTTTAACGGAAGTACCTCGGGCAAAGATCAGGCAAGAAGAAAAACCTCTATCACTCTCTGGGACTCTCCCTGTCTTTTTCTCTTTTTCTTTCTATTTCACTCGTCTTCACCCTCTGGTTATGTTATTCAAGCTGTTCTCAACCATCTGAATTTGTGTGGGTCTTGCAGGAGCTGCTGAAGCAGTGGAATCGGCTGACAGAGGAGATGCTCTTTCTGTTGATTGTCATCATCGGTACGTCATAAAAGCTCTGATCTTCCTAAGTGTTTAGTCTCTATCCGCCCATTGGCTGTGGGCCCAGTGTTGGACCAATAGCGTTTCTCGTTGGTGCCCACCCAGGTGAGCGCTATGTCCCAGGGGTCAGTGAGGTAACCAAAGAGGACGTGACGATGAGGGAGGTGATCCACCTGCTCTGCATCGAGCCCATGGCCCACAGCGGCCTGGTCAAAGGCCTGCCGGAAAACGTGAGCTCCCCTCCTTCTAATGTTGACCTCTGAACTCCACAAGACGAACAACATAAATAAAATAAACAATGTCAAAAAATAAAAATATAATGTGATGTGAAACTTTCATTTTAACAGGAGAGCAATGAAACCGGCCTGGAGTCTGTTATTTCCAAAGTTTCCAATTTTAAGTAAGTAATCGTTTGAACCAGACCGCGATTTAGCCTGGATGATTTTTGTTATTTAACATTTATTTTACAAGAAAAGTCCCATTGAGATAAAAAATCTATTTTCAAGGTTTTTTGTTGAGATTTAAATGGGATCCTTGTTTCCTAGGAAGCCTGGGGTGTCAGGCCACGGTCTGTACGAAGTGAAGAAAGAGTGTCTGCCGGAGTTCAACCCTTTCTTCTACCACTACTCAAAGTCCCAGCACAGCAAGGTTTGGCCAAAGCTTAAAGCCCACTGCTGGTTCCTTGTTCTCTGTTTCTAATGTGGGCGCTCACTATAATGGCTGCTGTCTCTTTTAGGCCGAGGATTCCCAGAAGAAGAGGAGAGCTCAGGAGGGCACTGATCAAGGTTAGTAACATGTTAGTATGTGAGTAAGAGGGTGAGTGTGCCCAAGAGCATGATCGGACCATCAACCCACTAAGATCAATATTATGTTTGTGTATGATAAGGATCACTTTTTACTAACAGAGTGCCACAAGAATGCAGGTTGAGATGTTGATATCCATTTTAACTGATTTATTAGCACCACAACAATTGTTAAGTTAAGTTGCATTTAACCGGTTGCCATAGAGTGCCCCCTAAGGCATGGGAATAACAATGCATACTGTTGACTCTACATTGTATACATAAGCAAAAAGGTACACGCTACGGGCTCAGCTGTTATCCGCTGTAAGAACTCAATCCGAGATTAGAGTTGGACCAGAAACCTGTTTTAAAGGAAAACTTTGGCCACTTTGGTGGTCCTGCGTGTTTCTCTCCACCCAGCCCTACGGCCTCCCGTGCCGCCGGCCTTCTGCCCGGCCTTCTCCAGCGTGGTGCGTCTGCTCAGCTGTGACATCTTTGTCCACATCCTGAGGCGAGTGCTGCAGAGGGCCGCCAAGGACCGCTCCACGCAGTGGACCGAGGCCATGGTCCAGAGGGTAGGTGCCCGCTGGCCAACTCGCTTCCACCCGGTTCCATCCGGTTTCTTTCTCTGTCTTTGAGTGTCTTTACACTGACTGACCTGTAGTGACCATGTCGTATGTGCCCTCTCTCCAAGGCCCTGCATCTGATTGGACAGGCACTGCTGGAGGAAAAGTCCCAACTGGAGGCCGCTGCAGATGAGGAGGTGGCCTTTGATTTCAGCGTCAAAGCCCGTGGTAAGTGGAGGCCATTTTGCCTTGGTAATGTTTTGTTGAGTCGAATGTCTTCTTTTACCATTGCTAGTCCTGCGTCAAACGATGATATCCACTGTCTGTTACGATGCCCTATTGATTGTTTCTATTTTTTATTTGACGATGAAGTGATAAAAATGAGCTGAACATGTCTAAATGCTCATCTCTAGTTATCTATTTGCTTTCTCTGACGACGCGCTGATCACTTCAGTGTCGATTCAGATTCGTATTCATTCCATTCTTGCGAAGGTGCACTCGATCCATTGTCAAGCATTAACTGCTAGCCTCTGTGGTTCGCGTTGTTTTTGTCACGATCCAAATCTGTTTCACTGGTCCCTTTTAGGGTTGGGCTCGGAACACAGCAAATCTGTGTTCCAGCTCCTGACCAAAGTCAAGGCCCTTCCTGCGCTGGAAGGCCACAGCGACATGGTCAAGTGGATCCTCCAGGTGAGCTCATGAAGATCCCATCGTTCACACATAGTGTGAAGTGACCGTTTTGTTTATCTGTGGATCCTCGATGTTTGAGTTGGTGAAGATTAAGAGGGTTTCATTCTGTGTTGATCTTCTAGATGTTTGAGGTGGTGAAGGGCCACAGAGAGAAGAACAGCCCATCCGCCTCCGTGAGCATGGACACGAGCAAACCAGAGCCAGAGGTAAAGACTACATATCGACAGATTATAGACAAGAGAGACCGAATTGGTTTATGTGTAACATATCCATTAACAGGACTTTTTTAGAAACGCACCGACAAGAGAAACAGTGTTTTGAGTTTCCTGAAAAGATGCATTTAGCAGATCGTTTTATCCAAAGTGACTTACAGTAAGTACAGTAAGGATGTTTATATAACCAAGTGCCATGCACTAACAGGTTAACCCATTCCCCGCATACAATGATAGCTAGGGTAAGATGCTACACAATGTGAAGTGCTATTTTTAAGTGCAAGCACTAACCCTAACATACAATAAGAGGGGTGTTTTTAGGAGTGTGTGTGTGTGTGTGTGTGTGTGTGTGTGTGTGTGTGTGTGTGTGTGTGTGTGTGTGTGTGTGTGTGT
>JAOPJL010000132.1:9091608-9102468 GCA_027123545.1 Trisopterus esmarkii | reverse complement strand
CCCCCCCCCCCCCCTTACACAATGTATCGTTTAATCATCACTTTATGTGTGTCAAGTGCCTCCCCAGTAATGCTGTGAAGTTCCTGCATTCTTTCTTTAGTTTAGGGGTTTTGTTTGATTCAAGGTTTTACGAAAAGGGTAAAGGGTTTGCTTGTTCACACAGGAGTTCATTCCCACTAAGGAAGTGTTTGGGATCATACTATGTTTGAATACAAAACGATACTAAGTTTCTTTATAATAACTATATCTCTTCATATGTCATTTTTGGAACATTTATTGATACTCTTGTGTTAACTCGGATGTAGCTTACTGTTGAGAAGGGTACAAGTCATTGATGTTCTGTCATCTATTTTTTTCTTTTTTTTTCAGGTAGCAAAATTCTTTATATTCAGAGAAGTTGAGAATGATTATGGAAATACCTATTAGGCACCACCCAGACAAAAACTAACTTTATTAACCGGAAATGATTTGACTGAGCTTGTTTGATTCCAGTTTCCATGGAAACGGGAGAATGCATCACTAAAGAGCATCATACCAGCAGAGGACTATCCCAGTTATTCTATACACGCATTCAAAAATACTATTTAAGATGAATATGTACATTTTATGGGAACAAATTACACATTGTTCCCATTAATCGCTTTTAGTGATAACTGAAATCTTGTGCAAATTGAAGTTCTTTGTTTTTTTGTTGCTTACTTTTCCATGACTTCAAGCCTGTTGAAATAAAGATCCTGGACTACAAAGCTTTGTGTTATGGATGGTCTTTACTCTGAGTCTGCCTGAGGGCGTTTTTTACGTTCAAATTCATATTTATTTTTTATCTCACGTGAGCAAGAATGAATATACGAAAAATTTACAAAGGGTTTTAAAATCATTGATGACATAAATGAATCTCACTTTACTGCTAGTCACGCAACCAGCAGTCCTATGTTCGAGCAGAATTTCTGGGGCGGTGACTGTCAAGAGCCTGGGCCGGGAAACCAGAATCAGCAAAGGGCGGAGCTAGTGGTGGCTTCCTGTTTGATGGGGCCATAATTGGGTAATGGGTGGTGTTCTCCATCACGATACCTTATCCTAATGTGCTCCTGCACACCTCCCCCCAGTGCTTTTTAATATGAACTTGCAATTAAAGCTTTCAGTTTTTAGTACCGCTTGCACTGAATGGCCTGGAAGAGGAGGGTCGTTAAAAGAGGCCTCACTGTGTATGACAATGACATTCAACAGAAGACAGACCCTCATTTTGTTAAAGGGATGATATCATGCTTTTTTTTTTTTTTATGAGTGAAACAGCTTGTTTGCGCTCAAACTTTATTTCCGTAATAATGTGACGTCCTGTGCTATATTGCAGAAGTCGTGCCTCCCGGCCACCCGCAATGTTCACAACTTCTCGAGGGTGTGAATTTGCAGACACACAACGCAAACCGTTTGACCAATTGCAACAGAGTTGGCGTGCTGACCAATCACAGCAGACTGGGCTACACGGGATGGGGGCCTTCAAGTCTCTGTTTTTGAAAGACGCTGAAATTGGTTTTGCAGAAATTAAGTGAGAATAATAAGGGGTATTTTTAACATACAAGCATGTAACCCTCTTCTAATAGTACCCACAAATGCAATTATTAACCCTAATAAAGCATGATATGGGATCTTTAAAGTTTTATTAGAGCAGAATCAACAGTTCATAACCAACACTTATCGGGTTCAATAAAACATCTAAACATCTGTTATATGTATTTGTTGCTAGAGAGGAATTAAAAGCTACCTTTTGGATCCATAATCTTCAATTCATTTCTGTATTTTGTCTTTTTCTGCAGTTCCCCGTTGTATAAGGCAGAATGTCCGAAAGGCCATTTTGATGCTCATAAAATATGTTGATCTTCTTTTGGTGGAGAATGTTTATGTCAAACAAGTGATCAAGTGGAGGTTTGGTGCGACTGTCATAACCCTATTGGTATTACAAACCACTACACTAGTAAAAATATCCAGTCCTCACTAACACTTCTTCCTCATACAAGCAGCGACAGCGTGCATATGCTGCTCAAAGACAGCTGCGGAGACACTTGTGCTCTGTAGGCCATGAGATGTATTTAAGGAGTTACAGTACTGCGGAGAACTGTTGTAAAATTATGAAATAAGAAATGTGAACAATAACAATCTTGATCTAAAAGTCACCACCTACTTTTATCTATGGCTAAAAGGCCAATGGGGCGTAACACCATACCCCCTGTTGTCAAAACTTAAACTACTCCAAAATAAATATAAAAACCCATCGAAAGGAAATGTGTGGACCTGCTGGTCGTGGAGGGGTTCAGTAGGCCAGTGTGTTACCCTGCTGGGAGTTAAGGGGTTCAGTAGGCCAGTGTGTTACCCTGCTGGGAGTTAAGGGGTTCAGTAGGCCAGTGTGTTACACGCTGGGAGTTAAGGGGTTCAGTAGCCCAGTGTGTTTACCTGTTCATAGAGGGGCCCCAGTCTTGGTAAACATCAGCCCGTGTTAACTGTCCTTGGCCGGTTCACTGGGCGGCATGTTGTCGGGGCCGTAGCGGGCCGGGGAGGGGCTGCAGGAGGGGACGTTGAGGTTGCGGTCGCCGTTCTCCGCCGTGTCAATCTGGTTGCACTTGCCCAGGCTCTTGATGATGTTGAAGTTGGAGCGAGCCGTCTCCGCAAAGCTGTTCTCCAGCAGCCAGCCCTCCGACTCGGAGTCGGGGTCCCCCTGCTTCAGCACGTTCTCCAGGGAGGTTTGGAGGTAGCGCACCCCCGTCAACACGGACAGCTGCGCAAACCGATGACAAAGAAGTTTGAGCGACACACATCGCTTTGACTCACATACGCTAATAGTTCATTCCAATAGTTCATCTGCAATCTTGATTTCAGGTATTAGTTTGATATAATATGATTTAAGGTACCCATGATGATGATACAGCATACAATAAGTCTGTTGTACATGTGGCATTCTGCATGAGATGTCCGTTAAGGGTAGCGTGCGACCGATCGCTATAGAAACGCAGGGCAGGGCAGGGCAGGTACCGGCGGTAGACTCTGGATAGCCCCCACCCCCCCCCGCCACACCCCCTTATGCACTTATTGTATGTGGTACCTCCTTTCACTCAAAAATAGTACTGAGCTAGCTTTGTTGTTTAGGGGGAATGGGTCAACCTAACAATTGTCAGTGCTTGGCACTTGGTTCTGTGAACATCCTTCCTGTACCGACAGTGAAATATTGTAGTTTATTTTTCTTCTGACAAATTAACTTATTTTAAGTCACTCTGGATAAAAGAGTCCGGGCCCTCCTCACTGACCTCAAAGAGCCAGATGATGAGGACGGTGAGGCCGATGGACTGCATGATCTGTGTGTAGTAGCTGAGTAGGGCCTGGCGGCAGCCCTGCATCCACAGGTTGAGGCTCTCCGTACGGGGCTCGTAGTTGTAGTGGGCTGTGGCGTTGGAGAGGTGCTCCTGGATGCAGGGCCGTGGGGAGAGGGTGTTGCAGCAGCTGAACGGGACGTCGTCCACCAGGTACTGCCCGTCCACGTTGCTCTTCAGACGACTGCACGCACACGTAGACACACACACACATGCACACACGCACAGACGCGCACGCACGCACACACACACACACACGCACAGACACACACACACACACACACACACACACACACACGTAGACACACACGTACACACACGTACGCACACACACACACACACAGGGCAGGTTGATGGAATCAATTTTCATAAATGCCAACCAGTCAGTCAGCCACCCAGCAACCCCTTGCTGGATCAGCCTAGCGGACTGCAGTACTCACTCCAGCACCTCCTTCTGGGACATGTCCAGGTAGCGGTTGCTGACCCACTGGATGTAGAACCAGTCCTTGTAGCCGGCGTTGCCGCAGCACTGGAACTCCATCTGCAGCAGGTCCACGGTGCGCTTGAGGTAGCAGCGGCCCGGCGTGTCCGTGTCCTTGTAGAAGCGCATGGCCTGGGCCAGGCCCAGCGTCAGGGCCTGCTCCAGCTGGCCCCGCATGCCGTAGCACAGCAGCGCCCCGGCCAGCACGGCGAAGGTGAAGAAGAAGGTGCAGATGACGTAGGGCAGCAGGATGAGCTTCCAGCGCAGGAACTTGGAGCTGTCCACGCAGTCGTAGCAGATCTTGCCGCCCAGGAAGTTGATGGCGCAGGCCACCAGGCCCACGGCGATCAGCATGTTGGGCACCTGGTGGACGTCCTGCTCGGCCATCAGCTCCCAGCGCTTGTTGATCTCCACCTTGAGGAAGAGCCCCAGGCTGAAGAGGAGCACGCCGGTCATCACGGAAACCCAGTTCAGGATCCACAGCACCTGGGCCAGCTTGTCGCGCCTGAACTTGGTGAACTTCACCCTCAGGACGGCCATCTTGTCTCGGGTTTGGCTCTTAGTCTTTGTTTCAAGTGTTTTTATTACGAGGCGTCATTTCAAAATATCAAGCCACAAAATTGTCATTATTACAGTGCTTCTTTTATGTATTAACAAAAAGGCATAAAAGGAAAATGAAAAATCCCCCTACCCATAGCAGCCCACCCCAGAATGCATTCAAGACTTGACTCGTCCTGCAAGATAAAACACCCAATGCTGCAAAATTTTTTCAAAGACTCAAAGATTGTTCTTAATGATGAATCTCCTCTCAAGGTGGAGTGGGTCCATTAGCTCAGTAAGCCTTAACTCCACTATGGGGCTTCCCTTCCTTCTTTTCTCAGAATAGGAGGATACACTTTTTTGCGGATCTTACTTATCATTGGACAATTTGCGGATTAGACGGGGGGATGGAGGAGGAGCCGGAGGGAGGAGGGGGGGGGAACTGGTTATCCGCTCTACACATCGGAGGGTATGGGGTGGCCGAGCTGGGGCGCGGTAGCTGGGCAGGTCTCTGAAGGTCTTAAGCAGCTTAGGCTGATATTCCTGAACAATATCTTGCGGATGCAGCATAATGGTCAGTGGTGTTGAAGGCTGATCGCTGTGAAACTGCAAGTGAAGAAAGCAAAAGATGTGGATGAAAATCTATCCTTTGGTTACATTTTTAATCACCTCACAGCCATGGAAAGTATTTTGTGTTCATAAAGGACACCCACAGACACACACACAGACAGACACAGACAGACACGTCAACTGGTTCTCAAGTATAAGGTCAGCAGCTGACTACTGCCACCATATTTTGGTTAGACTTTGGGCCTATCCAGTGCAAATGGCAACCCGTTAAATAGACATGCTTTATTAAACACGACTGACCCAGCATCTGAAATGTAGCACCTAATCATTATTAGCAAGGGTTGGAAGCAAGAATGAGAGAAGAGAAGGTGAAAAGGACCCTTCCTTGAGAGAATGAGCTGCACCTACCTCTGTTCTGGCAGAATTCACATCCTGGGAGTCACACGGAGATTCCTGATCTGATGGGGAGTGAGATTGCTGGTCCTAGTAGTAACCCAGAGAGTGTGTGGTCAGTGGGGCAGCATCGTTGGGAGCCTAGCGGCTGAGGAGCCTGACCACTAATTCTAATTCCCTGTAGTCATTAATCAGCACTGGGCCTTAGGATTTGGACACACCTTCTGCTACTGAAACAAGTCTGACATCGCCTGACATCGCCAGCACTCACACACGATTGTGTGTGTGTGTGTGTGTGTGTGTGTGCGTGTGTGTGTGTGTGTGTGTGTGTGTGTGTGTGTGTGTGTGTGTTTATACTAAGAAGAAATCGAACATAACCACAACCCTGGTTTGGAAAATACGGATGAATCTATTTCAGCTTCATCCAATCTAAAGTTATATTTTTTATATAATCAATCACACAGAACACCTTGACTGTAACTTGAACCCTTCCCTCAACCCTAGTAAAGGGTACAGAAATGATTACTTATGGTATTTTCTACTGCGTTTGTATACATCAATACATAAACACATCATTACTTTATTGGACAATCTCCACAAATTGCAGTTACGGTTAAGTTATGAAATGTATAAATCTCTCTCTCCATATATATATATTTATCACTCTTTTTCTTTATGTGACTTTCACATAAACACTCATACACGGTTGTCAAGCCACAATTTAGCAGACGGGCCAAATGAGACACCGGCTTAGCCTAAGAGTAGTGGATTACCTCAGTGTGTAATAAGCAAGTAAACCACAAGAAGTAATCCATAAGTAGGTGATAAGTTTGAATTTGTTATTTTTGATGTGTTACTTATTTTGAGGGGTTTACGTCCTCCATGCTGTACCCTCTACAAACCCTGCATTTGTTTGGATTATTTATCATTTGCATTTTGGGTTTAAATGTTTTACAAATATTTTTTTTCTAAGTTGTCAAATATCCCTTTTAAATATTAATGTAAAATACAAGCTTTTCTGGAATCCCTCAACAACTTCTCAATACCCACCATGACCTGAACCAGGACCTGACCCAGAACCTGATCCAGGACCTGACCTGACCCAGGACCTGAACCAGGACCTGTCCCAGAACCTGAACTTACCAAGGACCTGACCCAGGACCTGACCCAGGACCCGACAAGACCCAGGACCTGCTCCGGGGTTCTGCTGCCGCAGACCAGACCAGGCAGAGAGCCATGGTTTATAACGGTGCTTAATGACTATGGGCGGCATGTGGCTCAGGAGGCAGAGCGGATTGGCTGTGTTCGATTTCAGGAAGGTTGCTAGTTCGATTCCCGGCTCCTCCTAGCTGAGTGTCAGCTGTTCCTGACACCTGGTACTCAGCTACACTCGCTGTGTCATGTGAGCAAGACACCTCACCCTAACTGCTCCAGACGAGCTGGCTGTCGCCTTGCATGGTTGACTCCGCCGTCGGTGTGTGCATGTGTGCATGAATGGGTGAATGTTAGACAATATTGTAAAGCACTTTGAGTGGCCATGGGTGAGAGAAGCACACTACAAATGCAGCCCATTTACATTACAAACGGGTACGGACTCGACCCGGTAGAGAGAGCCACGGCTGTGTGGTTTTATAACGTGCATAATGACATTACAACCCAGGGCACCAGTGGCCCTCGGTGACATTTGGAACATTAAAAACATGGTGACATATTGAGCACGCTTACAGAGCTAATAAAACAATACAATCGTCCTTTTATGAGTTGTATATTTCACGTGCGGAAAAAATCGATTGCAGCCATGGCTAGTAAATATAAATATATATAAATGATCTGTGTGTGTGTGTGTTTATGTTTGTGTGTGTGTGGCTATTGGGTTGTTCCTTGGTGTGTGTGTTAGGTTGTTCCTGTGTGTGTCTTTTGCCAAGAGGGGACCTGAAAGTGTGTGAGTGTTTAGTCCATATTCGGCAGCGCCTCTGCTGGGCAGAGCTGGCAGTTCAAAGACCAATTCACACACGTTGCTTCAAACACTCCTCTAGTGTGTGAACGGCCTGCAGCCGTTCACACAAGAGGGGGTCGTTAAGACTGTAGAGGGCTGTTAAACAGCCTACTTAGTCAAGAAAACCAGTCTCTTGAAACATGGGGGTCCACTGTTGGCTATTACAAACAATAACGCATGATTGAAGTGCATTTAAGATCACGCATCCCGACGTTCAAATCCACTTTGAAATAGCCTCATTTTGCAGTATGACTTCATGACTCGTGATCGAGTCGGCCTAATGTTGTTGCACTGCATTGCCTCTATGTGCCTGGCATTTAGTTTGCGCAGAGAACCGCACTTTCTCACGTCAAGGTAGTCTCCAACCACTTTAGCGTCAGACACCACCCACTATAGTGACACTGCTACTCTTTCGGTTCTCAGTCCAGGGAAAGAGAGAAAAATACTAATATCATATTTTCTATCTTCATCATCCTGGAGTCTGACACAGACATACTGCCAGCCTGTGTTCAGTGTCTCTCTCTCTCTCTCTCTCTCTCTGAGGTGCAGAGTCAGACCTTTTACTGTCACCTGGAATCATCCCACCAGGGAGGGAGAGAGAGAGACAAATAGAGGCACCTATCACAGGCCACGGTCACATTCTATCACAGACCACAGTCACATTCTATCACAGACCACAGTCACATCCTATCACTTCCACGGTCACAGGTCACATCCACGTATCACAGGTCACATCCACGTATCACAGGCCACAGTCACATCCTATTTCGGTCGGATCAGGTAAACCCAAAGACAATAAAATGCTTAAACACAATACATGCAAAATATGAATGAAAAAATATGAAAACACAGCAAATATGGTATGCATAAAACCAGAAGAACAACCCATTCTTCCGCCGTTCCACTGAACAGCTAACGTTCCAATGCTCCTCGGCTTCCAGAACGAAGGTGGTCATGACATTTGTGATTACATTATGTCTATCAGTCATGCTCTCAGCCCCAATGTAGCAGCACCAAACAGCTCGCTTGAAACCTAATTGATGCCACGCCCTCTCACCTGCGTCCAGTGACCATGATTGGTCGATGCAGTTGGGCACTAATGTTAATTAGACGCAGCTGCAGTGGCTGAGTTACTCCCTGGCCTCCATTGTTGGTGTAGGTTGCCTCTCGCTTAACCCAGCTGGTAAGTCTTCCACAGTTTTATTCTTTGGTGAGTCATTTTACTTTTGATGCTGGCTTCTGTTTCTCTTATTGTTCACAGTGTTGCTGTGGTCTGTGATTCCGGCTCCTTTCACTGTCATTGCTGCCAGTGACGTTGCAGTGAGTAACCCCAAGTAGTTCAGTACTGGCCACTTGTAGGCCCTACATTTGTTTTTGTTATAGTGGCAAAAATGTAGTGCATTTATCAAAATAACTAACTGGAGACCAATACCAACTCTGCTAGAAGCTAAAAGTCCACATTTGTACCATTACAAATGTTTAGTCACTTTAGTGTAAAATTTAACTTGCTGTTAAAGTTGCTGTTACTGCTCCATGTGTTTTTCAATGTATGTTTTGTATGACTTGTGCTGATGAGGTGACTGTTGACTTATGGGGGGGCCCCCTTTGGGCCCCCCCAGAGCAACGACTACCTCCACCGTGTACGACACAGAACGTTTACATGACACTCAAGTAAGTCCAATTATTGGCATAGCTTGACAGTTTGGATTACTAAAATGCGTAGACACCTTAGTCGAATCGATTTGGGGTACTCTTAGTCAAATTAAGACACCTAGCTAAATCGATTCATAGTCAAGCTAAGCATGTACACTGAGGCCCTGTTAACCGTAGCAACAGACTGGGGAATTTGAAGCGTTGGTTGTGAAAGGGTGACACTTGGGAGCCGCTATGGCACGGGGAGAACTCCCCTGCAGAACCCGGGCCTACAGGGCAATGTTCAGCTGATCTTTGTCAGCATCCTGAACTGTTTCTTTTCCTGAGTTTGACTCAGGATGGTGAAGCCTGACCCTGCTTTGCTCTGGTGATTCTTGTTCTCGGGTCCTAGCGTCTTGGGGTCCTAGCGTCTTGGGGTCCTAGCGTCTTGGGGTCCTAGCGTCTTGGGGTCCAACCCCCACTTTGCTCTACCATCATGACCTGCTCCAATCCCACTTTGATGTATGATGTCACACGTTTCTAGTACCATGCTGCACTGTACTCTACCCAGAAGGTCTTCTGGTCCAGCCACACTTGCTGTTCCCCTTTCAGCAGAGTTTGCTGTCTTGACTTTAACGTGCTTGTCTTTGGATGCAGTCACTCCTAGGCTCCTGGAAGCCACCATTTTGCTTTTTGCTACCTTTTAGCAACTTGGGCTTTTGCAGTTTCTCTAATAGAAATGATTTGCTTGCTCTCTGCCTTGCCTGTAGGATTGTCCTGTCAACTGCATTCTTGGCTGTTTGATAGCCCTTAAAGTATTGGCATTATTGAATCTAATCATAGAGTTGGTGGTTCGGCACTGGGTAGTCATGCAGTTAACAGACTGGCCTGGACTAATGTATGTATTTTTACTTTCAGTATTGTCACCTGTTTACAGCTAATGGGCTTTTTGTTAACTGCATTCACCTGGATATGCAGCTTAATGGCCTGAAGATGATTCTTTAAATAGTCAACAAGCAGGCCCATGTTGCCATGGCCTATTGTAGACCTTTTAGGTTACATTTGGTTATCAAAATGTCTTATCTAGTGCACATGTTTAATATATACTGACTTTGAATTTTGTATCCATCCTCTAGAGAGCATGAGGACCATCAAAGTTGTTATCGCAAGTCTGCCTGACCGTGTCCCAACACTTGTTGCTTCCAGAATAAACTCTTTATGACTGCATGGTTTGTGTTTTCATGCTGGTTTTTTGAGAAATGCTGGCAAGTGTTCTTGGTGATTTTAACTTAAATATTTTATACTGCAATTAACAGTTGCAACTATATATTTTGTAATTCCGTTTAAATAAAAATATCCTCCCAACAGCTTCTGCTGATCGAATTTGCAATCAAGTCTCTGAATAAGTTCTGTGCTAGTGTTGAGTACTTTCATTGATGGGAGGGGAGCAGCTCAAAGGTTACTCCACAGTAAATGACTCGTATCAATATAAACAATTGTAGGAGACACTTAATTTAAACGTTCCCAACTTTACTACCTGGGGTAAAATACTTTCTGTCTAACACCGTGATGACATCTATCTATAAAGCATGAAGTCTCTCTCTGTGGCCAGTGCTGTTGTAGAGGGGGGAAAGGTGTTGACAATTCTAAGGGCCCACAGCCTGCTAGGGCCCACACACAGGGGGCCCTTTTTTTTTTTCTTTAAAAGTCTCTTGCCCTACCCCCTGAGCTCTTGCGAAATGGTTCAGCCGCAACGCGCGATGTGTTGAATCGAACAGCATCCCTCGAGCTATACTCTACACACGATAATGCTGCCGTCCATTCAGTGGGGGGGGGGGGGGGGGGGGGGGGGGGGGGGGGGGGGGGGGGGGGGGGGGGGGGGGGGGGGG
>JAOPJL010000132.1:9072549-9084679 GCA_027123545.1 Trisopterus esmarkii | reverse complement strand
CCCCCCCCCCCACCCCCCCCCCCCCCCCGCCCGGCCGCGCCCCGCCCCCCCCCCCCCCCCCCGCGGGCGACCACCATGCGTATGATGGCTACAAAGAGCTGCCTAATGTCTGGGAAGCGCTGGTGTAAATACTGGTGCACCGTGAAAAGCCCCCGGTGGAGATTTAGATTGGTCCATGCAAAAAGCACTGCCATGTTTGACCCTCATTTGACCTTTGGAAGAAAGATGTCATTGCTTACACTCCAGACATGCACCTACATACACACCCTGGGCCGTGTGTGTGTGTGTGTGTGTGTGTGTGTGTGTATGTGTGTGCATCCTAAAGAGGACCCAGAGCCAGGCTTACCCTCCAGCTTGCAGGAGAGGCTCCTATCATCCTAATAGACCATTGGTAGGAGGAGGTGTGTGTGTGTGTGTGTGTGTGTGTGTGTGTGTGTGTGTGTGTGTAGTCTTGTGTTTGATTCTACTTTAATGTCTCTATACATGGCTGAGGTCATAGTGACAGGCACTGTGAATGAGGTGTGTGTACTTGTGTTTGTGCTTGTGTGTGTGTGTGTGTGTGTGTGTGTGTGTGTGTGTGGGTGTGGGGGGGGGGGGTGGGGGGTGGGGGTGGGGGGTGGCGGGGCGCGCCCCCCCCCCCCCCCCGCCACAGGGGCTAGGGGACAGAGCAGGGATGGGCCCCTATAGCTGTATCCTTACTGTACTCCAGGTGGGCTCAGCCGAGCGTGCGGTGGACAGGTCAGACGGCTGCCTGCCCTTCCTTAAGGGCTGTCACCATCCATAAACAAACCATTACTCTAGTGTGTAGCGCACATGAGACCCTGCCTCTCTGTCTGAGAGAGAGAGGGAGGGAGGGAGAAAGAGAGAGAGAGAGAGAGAGAGAGAGAGAGAGAGAGGCAAGACCGAGGGAGAGGGAGAGGGAGAGAGAGAAAGCGTGAAAATACCTTGTAGATCTAATGCATGCATCCATCTGAAATATAATATATGATTAAAAATCCCGCGAAAATAATGTTAAATCAAAAAATATTTGTAATTCCTATTCAGCAATGTATTTGTTTATAACATTGCAAAGGTGGACCGACAAAATAGCGTCTATATTGAAGATGATGGGGAAAAGACTTGGGGCCTAATTAATTATTTGCGGCACAGCGAGTCGGATGCTGCCACTGGATGCTGCGCCCACGCGCCATGGATGCAGGAGCCACTGCGCAGGCGCGATTGGTCGGGACGCAAGGCAGAAGAGGGGGGATAGAAAAATGGCTCTTGATAATTTAATTTTCGCGCAATGTATTCTTTATTTTTTATCTTTTGTGTTTGGTTTCATTGCCGTGGTGCCCCTGTCGGAAAACACAGAAGATTTCCGGGGGAAGTGCTTGCTCTTCACCCGGGGCATTTGGCAGAACGAGAACATCACTGTTTCGAAGCAGCGGTTCATCGTGGAGGAGTGGGGACCCGAGTCGTCCTGCAGCTTTATCACTTTTGTCGGAATAGCATCTCTTATCCTGTCCGCAGTGCAGGCATGGAGACTGCTGTTCTTCCTATGCAAAGGACACGACGAGTGAGTGATGGTACACCTGTGGGCTGGTTCACGATGAATTGCACGGAGCAGAACGTCATGACCGCTATATAGGATAGCCTCTATAGCTCTTGCTAATTTAAGCTACACCGTGAACGCAGTTGGACGGTCTATTATTAACATGTCCCACGTCCTGGTGCGACGTAGCCTGAAGTATCCAGATGTATCCAGATGTATGATGAGGATCTGGACCAAACACCCATTTGCCACATCGGCATTGTTCATCTTCCCAAAGATACACATGCGTGATATATAGAAACACTGGCAATACTGTAACTGTGCGTCATCATTAATACTGTCCACGCTTTCAATTCCCTCCTTCCCTGTTCTTCACAGAAATCCCTACAGACATGGCATAACATTGCTAAAGGTTTCGATCGTCCACTTCCTAAAAATGAATTGCTTTTGTTGGAAATGAATCAATTAAAATGAATTAAAACCTATTATTACGGGGTATACTTGTTTATAGTCCTACATGTATCAATTGAAAAAAATCCTAAATAAATTCAAAATGATTGAAAATGTGCTAACCCAACAGATCATGTTAACATTGTTATTTGATAGGCCTAGGTGACATTTACATTTTGCCATTAGCTCTCCACACCTGTTCTACATCATTCTTCATCATTCTACACGTTCCCACTGCAGCACCATCTTCAACGCCTTCCTGAACCTGCTCATCAGCTCCCTGGCCGTTTTCACCGTCTTCCTGTCCAGCACCATCGTCACCGTGGGCTTCAACCTGTGGTGTGACTCAGTCACCGAGGGAGGCAGCATGCCCAGCAGGTTACTCCTCTTCCTCAGAGCCCCTCTTCATCAATCCTTCATGAATGTTCCTAAACTGATTCAATGTATTGTGGGTTTCAGCTGTGAAGAACTTCAAGACTGTGACCTGGAGCTCGGTCTGAACAATTCAGCTTTCTACGACCAGTTTGCGATAGCTCAGGTGAGTCTGTGTGCACAGTAATGCACTTTGTTGTTATGGTTTCATACTGAAGGAGGATTCACCGGGAAGCCCTTCTGCATAAGCACAGTGATGCACTTCGTTGCTATGGTTTCATACTGAAGGAGGATTTACCGGGAAGCCCTTCTGCATGTGCGCCGTGATGCACCTCGTTGCTATGGTTTCATATACTGAAGGAGGATTCACCAGGAAGCCCTTCGGACTCTCTCTCTCTCTGGCAGTTTGGCCTGTGGGCGGCGTGGCTCACCTGGCTGGGGATCGCGGTGCTAGCCTTCCTCAAGGTGTACCACAACTATCGGCAGGAGGACCTGCTGGACAGCCTGATCCATGAGAAGGACCTGCTTCTGGGACGCACCGCTCTGCGCTGCCGCTCAGACGGACACCTGAAGACCGGCCTGATCTGAGGGCCGGAGGAGGACACACAGACACCACACGGACGCACACACACACACACACACACACAAACGTAAACACAGACCCACACGCGCGCACACACACATACCGACACACACACACACGCAGCCATGTATAGAGTCAAATTCATGCACGCACATACAGACTCCTGCACGCACATGCATGCATGGCCAAACATACACACTTACTGTCACCTTATGCACACACATGCACAAACACACACACACACACACACACACACACACACACACACACACACACACACACACACACACAGTCCTCGTTTTCTACTGAGAGCAAGAAAGATGCCAAAATAGACAATCGAAGATTCAGATTCAGTCGATGATGGATTGAATCAAACAGGAGGTTTTAGCTTTGCTGAGGCTATGTAATACTTAATACTAATCTACAAGCAGCGATGTGCAGTGTCTGTTTATATACCCGTCATACTGATGACTCAAACAGACTCTCTGCTTATAACGCACATCATTGTTTCTAGCTGTAGCTTTCGCATGGATTGTAATGCATGAACCAAACAGGTTTTAAACGTGCCACTATCCTTTACCTAAAAGGGTGTCTGTGCTTTCCCAGTGGAGTCACACTATAACTTGGCAGAGGAAGAACCCTTGCATGCTGTAGAATAACGCTGTTTGCTTTCGCAGTTCATACACAACTGTACATCTAGAAGTATTACTCTCCTATGTATTTTGTCTAACTTTGCAGTTGATCGAATTGCTTCGTTGGGCGTCTCATTCCAGAGTACTCTTCTGTCCTTTGTGAGGACAGGGAAGTACCTAACTCTCCTGTATCATTCTCACAAGAATCTATTCTTTATTTCTTTACATGCTGCCATAAGGACAATGTACTAATGTATACCTAGAAGAATTTCTACTGAGAATCACACAAACGTACACACACACACGCACAAAAGATCCATGGGTCTGGGGTAGGACCAAGTCTTCCGTTCAGTGGACTTTGGTATGTAATGACAGTTTTATTCAAAACAATCAAAAACAAATCATAAAAAAGTTAAGAACTAAGTAAACCTCCTAAAAAAGGCACTCCTTACAAAGTGACCATATATACGTTTGGACTGCCATAACACAGCTACTCAACCAAAAGGTGCATTCAGGAGCTAGTTGGGTGCGTTTTATTGCTAATAGCGATTGTGTTTGCCAGTACTACCGGAACGGAGCCTTTCTCCTGCCGACCTAGGCTCTGTCAGCCTTCTGTTGCTCCAACTGCTAGACTTTCAGAGTACAATGCTTCCCTTTGTTTTCCCTGAAACCTGTTGGATAAAACAATATTTTACTGAAAACTGTGACATGTGTTGTTCCTTAAAGTGAAGGTTGAATGTGTCTGCCGTTCCTTTCTCCTGTCGGCTGACTGGACACGGTGTGAGGGTGCCGTATCCAGATGATCACACTGAAATAACTCGTTCCTGTCACCTTTTCCTGCATTTTGGCCCCATAATTGCAAACCTTTCTCTAATGACATATCCTAGCATATACTAGAATTCATCAGGTACCATGTATTATTCAAGATACTCCATGCCACTTACCCTTCATAATCCAAAACATGAATGAGTCTTTGACCTCAAGATTAAAACCTTAAAATTATTTTTCTGGGGAAAATATAGGAAAATATATAAGAAGAACACAAAAACGTGGTTAACAATGTTAAGCTGGACATTGGTTGTAGATGTTGACAGAGTTTAGACAAATAAATAACATTGAAGGAAGGTCATCGGTGGCTTATAAGCAGATCAAAATACCGTCTAACAGCAGTGTTAGGACAGTTGGAGAATATTCGCTGGACCGTAATCAACAAGACAGAATACAATCAATTGTGAGGCAACGTTTTTCTCCTCAGTCCAATTTGGCAATCTTTATACAGGCTTGGTTAGAATGCAGTGTCAATAACCTTTCTTGGTCTTTAATCACTTTAAAGTCAGACCCACTCCGTGATGCTTCACACTTTGTGTGTGTGTGTGGTTTATTTTTATCGATTCCAATCGAAATGTGTTTTTTTGTGCTATAATCAGCCTCATTTGAAAAGGGTCCGTTCAAAGCCATCTCAGCCCATGAGGCAACAGTCAGTGAAGTATTGTTACATGGCTGTATGCTGTGTTAGTCCTTTATGATAGGCCATATAATATATACACGTTTACTTCTGCATCACATCGGGTGTATATATGACAGTCTTATGCCCAAATAAATATTTGCATTCCATCAAAACATTTGCCCGCATACGAGTATTGTGCCAGAAAAAAACCTCAAAATATTTGCGAGTTGGTGAGCATTACATGAGCTTCAACATTGCAGATGTGCAAAACGTCCTCACAATTTAAAAAGTGTGGCATACCCACTACATAGTTAAATATTCATACAGGCATGGAATCCACGTTATCTTACTGCCTACACTCCCCCTGTGAGCAGTTACCCTCCTCACCGTTCATAGTGTGTATCGTACAATAGTCTTCCCCCAACAGCTACAGTGCTTGGAGTGGTGTGTGGACTCTCACTGACTTCTAAAAACGTTTCCACCGTGCTCCGTGTCGCTCCCTGTGTTCGGTCCCAGTCATTGCACGGTCAGCCACATCCAGCAGCCCCAGACCAGCTGCTTCATGTGCAGGAGGTAGACCGCCAGCCAGGCCTCCAGCTCCTCACACATGCGCTGTGGGCGTCGCCGGTCCGTGCAGTACATGGCCACGCCCAGCAGTGACATCAGCAGGAACAGGCAGGTGAAGAGAGCCAGGTGGGGGCGGGCCGGAGTGGTCTCATAGGCTAGACCCCGAGACAACCAGATGCATTTAGTTAATTCACGCCATCTGTTTTGATTTGTAAATCAGAAATAAGGGTAGTTTTCCTCGTTTGAATCGGAGATTGGACATGGCTAGTTTGCGACCCAGCAAACCCAGTCAGAGACACGTTGTGGTGTGGAGCAACACAGTATCCAGGCAGTGCATAAACATTTTAAATATGTGTTACATTATGTTTTGTATCGTGGCAATACAAACAGAGAAGTGGACACAAAGGTGGCATGACATGAAACATTGCAGTCATAAAATCGTGACATAGGATTTGATGCTTTGGTTCATTATTACACACATTCTGTGACAGCAATGTAAATCAGGCAGGTGGTTAAACTCTTCATGCATTTCATTTTTGACTTACCGCCTAAACAGTCATGGAATAGCATGTCTGTAAAAACGGACAAAACAAGAATCTATTCTTGTGCCGTCCATAGCTGCATTGTTTACATTTGCATTTGAATTCCATTTCATAACATTCATATGAGCATATTTTAAAAACATAACACATTTTTAAACATTTGAATCTATGATGGTCGTGTGGATCAGCCTACCCCTAAATCAAAAAGTAGCTCCGAACTGCTCCTGAATTTGCACACTCCTTTGTGTGTGATGTATCACGCTCTCTCCAAGCCCAGTATCAGTCGGTTAACAAAGAGCCAAGATGGACGCTGCTCCTTGAGCCGGTATGCAAACAACAGAAGCTATTGTCCGGTGTGGTTGCAGTATTAAAGCCTTGAGCAGGTCTCAGGTACATAACACCCCTTTCCTGTCGTCCGTGGCCCTCAGCGATGAGGGCTTACTGTGCTACAAAATAACATGATTTTAAAGGTAATCCTTACCGTGAACAGTAGTCTCCGGCTCCCTGAAGCGAACTCTCCGCTCCCCCTTCCGTCGGTGGGTTGGCTCAGAGTCGGAGCTGGTGCAGTTAGTCTTCTTCAATATGGAGGTGGGCACTCTCCCTGCACTCAGAACCTGGAGATCAGAGCAGAGCAGATCAGAGCAGATCAGATCAGATCCCCCATGCAGGATGGACTTCGACCCTGAAACAGAAACCCAGGGTAAGGTTCCCCCGACAGCCTTCTCTGGTCATGGAGGAGGATCCGTACCTTGTTGTCTTCGTGGTCCTCCTTGTGGTGGACGTGGTCTTTTCTGTGGCGGATCTCGGAGCGCTTCTCCCGATGTGAATAGGGAATGCTGCTGACCGCATCCCTGAAGGTCTCGGCGGTGGCGAAGCGCTTGGAGAGCGCTGAGACGCACTGGCCCAGGGAGTCTAGGAGCAGAGCCCACATGCTGGTGACATCACAGAGGAACAGGCTGCACAACAACACCGCCGTGACTGGAGCCTCCCAGGCCCGCAGACGTATGGCAGCTCAAAGGTAAACATGCAAAGGATGGGCAAACAAGCGTGCCGTTGCCAGGGTTAACTCCTTCCTGTCCGCGTCATGGGACACTGCGTGATGCATGGGGCCAGGCCCAGACTCGTGACGGATATGAACAGTGGCCCTCTTATCTCGTCAAGCTGTACAGCGTTCTGCTGTTCATTCCTATGTTGACAATGCAATCAAATGCGAGTTTAACGTTCGGTTTTCAAGTTGTTGTGTGTTTCTAAGCGTGTGCTGCGTTGTTACCAGCAGGTTGGCTAACTGAACAGATTGGTGGTACAGGCTGTTTATAGGGGAACCCCCCCTGGTGAGGACCTGGAGGTACTAGGTGTTTGTGGGGGGGGGGGGGGGGTCACACAAAGGGCAGTGGTACACCCTCCCCTTCAACCCCCCCATCTGCTCATTGGCCTGCTTGATTTACAACGCAGAAAAACAACAGATGACATTCAGAAAAAACATCAACATACAGAAACATGTACATTGCAGAGGCCTGTCATTGGCCTTGTGTCCAGTGCATTTATGTTGTGTGTCTCTCAGTGATGTGCCAGACGATGCCCTAGTGGTGGAAACAGGCTACAGGATCCCCGGAGCATACTAGCGGGGGGAAATGAGCATGTTACGGTGTATTCATCTCCCTGTAGATCCCTTGTGAGGAAGGGCCGTATCCTGCGGATGTTGTAAGTGTTCATTAGTGTTCAAAGCGGACCAGCCTTTATAGAAACATTCTAAAAACAACCCCCCATTGTTGCCTCGTCACGCAAACCAAGCAATAACATGACTACACCGTGGCCCGAAACTGTCAACGTGATGACGGCCGCTTTTTCCTTTTACTTCTAAAGTCTATGTAGATGAGCACTTTAAATGTAATGTTTAATATTCTCGTACTACGTCAATTAATAACACTTTCATTTTCAACGTCGACATCCGTGCAAAGACTTGCCGTGTCAAAGCAACAACGTGACGTTCTTCTTCATTTCAAAGTCTCTCTTTACATAAAAGCATCCCCCTGTTTAAACATGCTCCTCAACCAAACAATGGCCCTTGTCTTGAGCTGACATTAGTGTCAGGCTGGAGACTGTGTTTTAGTGCTGCTCCATGCTAAGCTGTTCTGCACACTGTGTGCAAAGTTCCTCAGGAGGTACATTGTTGTGCCGCTTTTTGACAAACGTCCGGAGACAGCTTCATGTGGTAGTGAGGCCTGTGTTCCCTCTCCTCAGACAGGACAGGAGTTTCCAACCTTACATCAACCCCATGTTGAAACGCACAAACGTGCACGCACGCACGCAAGCAAGCACGCAAGCACACACTCACAGCCACATGCAGACGCACACACACACACACATGCATGCACGCGCCCGCACACATGCACACAAACGGTTTATATTTAGATAGCCCTAATCGTACAGCAGGTGTTTGATTACACACGCTTTTGATATAAAATGGAGCGGAAGTGTTTAACGTTCCACGCAGTTGGTTTGTGTCTGAGCGTGGTTCACCTGAATACTCGGTCTTGCCGATCTCAGCGTAGACGGTGGCCAGCAGCTCCAGGCTCCGGGCCGTGATGGGGTGGTCGTGGCCGAAGGTCTTCTGGTGGATCTTGGTGGCCTGAGAGGATCAAACAAAGTCCTAGTATGAGCAGATGTTGAGCGTCATGTGACCCATCATCTAACCCATCACCTAACCCGTCATGTGACCCATCACCTGACCCGTCACCTAACTGACCCGATGTAATTTATTTTTCCACTGTTGCTAAGGTGCTAAAATAGGAAATAAATAAACATGAAAACATGGAACATACCTTCCCGCTATATTCCAGAGCAAGATGGGGTCTGAAAAGCAGAAAGGAAAAGCAAATTAATTAAAGTTAGAAAGACGAAAGAAGTCAACGAGCCAAATGAGCCGACACTCGATTATCTCTTCCATCTCTTATCTGTGTGTCTGACGTACTCGTGACGCGCGATCACCGGCACACACAAACACAAACACGTCTTTCTGTTAACGGAAGATTCCGGACTACGGAAGGCTTGTGTGTGCGTGTGTGTGTGTGACGGGGGGGGGGGGGGGTAACCTTAATCAAGCTCAGTGGAGCGTGGCGGCGTCGCCGGTGAGCGTATCCGTGTCAGCGCTCAGAGCACAAGGGACACGAGGGAGAAATCCAAACAGGGCCGCGCCGTGATTGGAGACGCGGGGATCCGTGTGGAGGCAGTGGAAACCTTCCGTCCCTGCCAGTACGCACCCTGCCCGGGCCGGGTGCCTCGGAGGGGGGCTAAGTTACAGCCGGCCCTGCCCCGGCACAGGTCTGTTTACGGGGGCCGTGCCCTTGTCCGTACTTTCCCCCTCCGTTGGCACTATTCTAGGTGAACCCCTCTTTTGTGGGCACACAGGACGGGGGACGGGGGGGGGGGGGGTTGGCCAGCTGTTGTCAGACCCCTTACCCTCCAAACCAGTGCCACCCCCCTCCACCACCCCACCGCCGCCTCTCTCTAGCCGTGAACATTCATCGGCCTCACGCATGCATGCGGAGCAACCTATGTTTAGTGTGACAGATGTCGGTGTCCACGCTCTGAGCCACACTGGGCCTTAATTAGTAATGGCCAGGTGTCGCCTTGCACTTATTTAGAAGGTCCTCAGAGGACACCTGATCGGGCCGAGGCAGAGAAGCCCTTCAGCGCCTCTAAGGACTTCCGAAAGCACAACAGGCGGGACAAACGCCCAGGCAGAACTATGTCCTGCCTGGAAGCAGATTACTGAAGACCAATACTTGTTTTTCTCCCTGTTTTCATGGTTGATTTATTTTAAGACAAGGTCCCTCGTGGGAAAGTATTGCATCGTGAAACGGGTGCAAAGGGGTCAGGGTCAAAATCCTGCATGCGCTTATTTTGTTCCAAAACATAAGCCCTATAAGGTGACAGCGGGACAGAACCCCCATCGCTCCACGCTAATGTCCCCAGAGCAGTCATATCCAGAACCCTTCACCTTAAAAAGGCCCGGCACCTCTGTCACCCCTTGAGGGTTAAATGGTTTAATCCCAACAATGACAACAGGAGCACAGAAAAAGTGTCTCTGTTCTGGCCTAACAAAGTACCCCTGCAACAGGAGCCCCCGGATCCAGTGAACGCTTTCTTCTGGCAGCCCGCAGCCGTGCGTACGCTGCGGTGTCTCCTTCGGCCACCGGCCCACATAACTCAACGGAGCTCTTATTGAAGACGTGTTTTACCAATGGTAGGATGCTTCGCTTTGGACAGGTGTTGATGCTGGTGTACAAGGTGGCTAGTTGTTACTGGTAGATTCAGAGCAAAAGCAAGAAGATAGTGGTCGAACCTGCTACCTCATAAGCAGGGTTTCTTAAGTTAGTTTCCTACTTCAGTCCAGTGCTGAAGAATGCATGCGTGTTTGTATCAAAACTAGGTCACCATATTGAATTTCTAGTTTTCCTGCATTCTTTGTTACAGGAACTTCAGTATTTATTTACTTCCTTAAGACATGTTAAGAATGATTTTTTGTTTTACCGATTTAAATAAAATTGGTACTTCCAGTGAGTTAGGTATATTATAGCATATATTACAGTATATTTTATAGCATTTATCATTGCATATATAATAGCATTTATTAAAGTGTAAATTCCAACCAAAGCTTAAACGAACAATCGCTCCACATACATATTATTTATTTTATTTTTGTTATTTTAAAGCATGTTTGTTTACTAATCTGGAAATCCAACAAGCAGAGACATGTCATAGATAAATCCAGTCAACACATTTTATTCTATTATTTGTTTCCATTGTACAAAACACCCAAATAAAAAGTAAAACCACCAAGCCAAATAGATCCATATGCACTTATAAATCGGCAGGTGAATATCCTGTTTTATCTTTATTTCTGTGTGTTCTAAAGCACACAGCTTATCTCACCTGTCCCAGGTAAGCAGGGGAGACAACAACACCGTGATGCAGTCCCGTGATACGAACACACAGACTTAAAGGCTACAGAGAGAGTCCTACCGCTGGATCATGATGCAGTCCCGTGATCTGAACACACAGACATAAAGGCACAAAGAGAGAGTCCTACCTCTTGCTCATGATGCAGAGCTGGGCCAGCCGCTCCAGGTGCTGGGCCTGGGACGCCTGGTCCAGGACTTCCTCGGCGCTGGTCCACCCGGCCGAGCCCAGCGTGGCGTCCTCCTGGGGCCCTGTCACGCACACACAGGGCATGGGGTCCCGGTCACACAGCACTCTCTCTCCTCACTCTCTCTACTGCTCTCTCTGTCCTGGTTCTCTTGCGGCCGCGACCTGACTGACTGACTCTGGCCGGCGGCCCCCCCCCCCCCCCCCCCCCCCGGAAGAGAGGAGAGGTGAGAGAGGTGGAGAGTAAGAAAGAGGGAAAGAGCGGAGAAGGAGAGGAGAGGAGACATAATGTTCGGGGGAGAGGAGGGAGGGGAGATTAATTAAAGACTGAAGGAGGCGGGAGGGAGAAGTGGGGAGGATGGTCACACAGATGGTCTGAGAATCCTCTCCAACATGAGAGGAGAGGAGGAGGAGGAGCAGAGAGGTCGGTAGAGAGGAGGAGACGAGGAGAGGATGAGGAGAGGGTAGGAACAGAAAGGAGAGAGTAGACTAGGGTAAGGAATGGAGAGGAGGAGAAAGTTCGGTGGAGGAGAGGAGGAGGAGGAGGAGGGAGGAGGAGAGGGTTATAACGATATTTAATACATGGAACAAAGAGTACACCACAGTTCTAATTGTGGTTCTAAACACTTTTAAATATAGATCAATAAACGATCATTCAATATGAGACATTTAATTTAAACAAAATTTGTCTTGGGCACAGTGCATCATTGCTTTCTTAACATACACAAGAGTACAACAGAACAAAAAACACAACCACAGACACAAACACAATCAGACAAACATTTCAACATCGAGAACATGGGGCTTGATAGACTTAAACTGCACCTTGCTGTATTACATAGAAATCGACAGTAT
>JAOPJL010000132.1:9059700-9071336 GCA_027123545.1 Trisopterus esmarkii | reverse complement strand
CACACACACACACACACACACACACACACACACACACACACACACACACACACACACACACACACACACACAGCGTGTCTACCACATAATATCTTGCTGCACCTGAAGTTGCTCTTACTTAGAGCTATATGTAAGCTGTTTTCTAATCTTCATTTACCCAGGATGGATTTTTCTGACCACTTTCCCCTCGTCCAATCATTGCTGCACTTTCAGCTGTGCCTCATTCTCATTCAAAACACGGGCTGGGAGCTGCCTGGCGAGGCCAAGCCGATAGTTGTTCCCAAAGGATAACCCTGGGCAGCATAGACATGATCAGTCATCAGCTCTCTGGCTCAGAGTCGTCGGACCCCCTGCGGGTCCGTTCCCCATATCATTTAGTACAGTGGCACAGTGGAGCGGGTAGAAAAATAGCTCACTATAATTTTATAATTTTTTTTACCCTGAGCAAATTTTTTTTCTGAAAGCTAGAATGTAGTGATTGAAATGTAAAGAAAACACATCCAGAAACACCAAAATGTGAGCAGTTTCAGGAGGAATATATCGGAATGGGATTCTACCTGCTCTGACCCTCCCCTGGTGTTGGGCTTCTTTTGTGGGGAGAAATTTGCCAACAATTACATGAAGCACAGGTCCATGTTTCTCACTAAATTGTGAGTATTCTTTCAAGGAAATTTTTTTTGCGCTGGGAAAGGGGGTACTCAGAATCAAAAATATCTTAGAAGGGTTACACTAGTAGAAACGGTTTGAGAACCACTGATTAAGTATATGGTGCGTTCCTTTGAAAAGAAGTGCGGTAGAGATAGTGAGGGTTCACTTGCCTGTGAGCTCGATCAGAGCCACCTCGTAGAACATCTTCTCCGCCTGGATGAACTGCAGGGCCTTCTCATCTGGTGGGGGGGGGGGGGGGCGTGAAGGATGCTTTGGGTTCCAGTGGCAGGACAGATTTGTTGCATTTTAAAACATCTGGCACACACACACACACACACACACAAACACACACACTCATCTTCCGCATGGCAACATGGAGCACTAGCGCCATGAATCTATAACTACAAACTTCTACAATAAACCATCTTACAACCTCCCCACCCTGCGTCCCATGTCTGCAGGACCCAGTGAAGGTCACCTCCAGCTGCAGCCAGCTAGGTGGCGGGATTCAAAGACCTTGGTACACAAACTCTATTTAAATAAGTTGAACTCATATCTTGATACTAAAATAAAACACAGAGCCATGCGACAACGATTACCCTTTGTACATTCTACGCTGCGTTCTGTATTGTTTTCACATAGCCTGTTCTTCGGTTGAGAATCTTGTAGTTATGCAAGTATAATAACATTTACAGGTAGAATACTGAGACTGAAACGTTTCTTTAAATTTAGCATCAGATCGTCTCTGTACAACATGCTTACTTTCTGAAGCGTCTCTTAAAATAGCCCCTGCCTCACACTGTTCCACAACAGAGCTCCTCTGGTTGCCAAGTGACTCCATTGATACTTGACAAGGGAGTTTGTAGTTCACTTCCAAGAAGAATGTACCTAAAATAAACACAGACACCGCAGCGCTGTCCTCCTGAATCTCCGTCTAAGCCTCTGTCTATTCTATTATGTAAACTGTAATTTATCCAAACTTCACCTCGACTGCGTCAGAGCACTGTCGACGGTGTCTCACCTGGCTCAGTCCTACACACTCCACCTCCAGGGTGGTAGTGAGAGAGTGAGTCCCCTTTGACCTGCTGGGCTAGGTTAACATCTACGCCAGCTGGCCTCCTCCATCCCACTCCTCCATTCTGCTCCCATGATTAATATTGATAAGCTTCCCACTCCTGAGCAACAAGACACGCTACAGCACTCTCTACTGATACCCTGTGCAAGAAGAACAAAACACAACTCAGGAATACATCACAGGGAATCCAAAGGCACAGGGGATAAATAGTGAAGCGTGAAAAAAAAAAAGAATCTGCAAAACTTGCCCAAACACGACAGATTACATCCTGCTTTCAAGACCAGAGTGAGTGTGTGTGGGGGCAGAGGTTATAGGGTGGTGTAGGGTGGTGTAAAAATTGCTTTATACATCTGTGGGGACTGAGGGCGGTGGGATTGGCTGGGGTTGGGTGGGCTACCTGGCAGCCTCAGTGGGCATCAGATCAGTAACAAGTGGGCCATCTGGGAAGGGGTGGGGGATTAGAGGAGCCGGTGTCACCAGAGGTCGCAGCACTACTCTGCAGGTCACTGGCATATTTATAGCCCTGGTCTGGACGGCAACAACACAACAGCCAGACCCAGCAAGGGAAATCTCACGCTTCCCTCTCACGCACAAACATGCACACACGCACGCACATGCACATGCACATGCACTTGCACGCAAGAATGCACACACACACACGCGCATGCAGATACACACACGCAAAACACAAACAAACACACATACACATACACCCACATACACTCACGCACACACACAAACATTTACAAACACACACACACACACACACACACATTCTGCTCTCTCTACGTCTCCACCTCCAGGCTCTCTTCTAGACAGCCGGTAATTGGGCCGAGCTCCAAAAGTGTCCATTAAATCAGGCACCTCCAAGGGCACCTCTGGGTGCACGTGCGACACAATTCCACCAAGGACCCCGACGGAAATAACCATCTGAAGTATAGCCCCCCCACCAAGGGGATCCAAGGTTTTTTAGATGATATCCATTTCAACCATATCAACTAACCCCCCACAGAAGCGTGTATGAATGCATTAAAGGTGGTGTTTATTCACTGATTATATGTGATGAATGGCCCAGCGTGTTTCCCTTTGATTTGGGATATCATGGAAAGGAGAGCAACGTCCTAGCCATGAACTGCTCGTCAAGCAACCCTCAAACGCTCCCGCAGGCGGCACTCAGAGGTGACCTTTAGATACGGCCGTGTTCTGATAGCAGAACTTAATGTAGTTGCCAAAGCTGCCCTGACTAGGACAGGACTAAAGAGGAGAACCTGGATCAAGTAAAAGCACATGTCATTACAATGTGTTAACCAGTATGAATACAACCAGCAAACCTGTATTGGTTTGGTTGGAACGTTGTGTGGGACATTAGCGGCATGTAAAGGCTTCCTTCATGGTGATATTCACGTGAAGCTCAAGAGGTCCTCTCTGGTGTGACTCAGCGGCCCTATCGCCTCAACCTCTCAAGGGCCGTTTAAGACCTCCTCCCCTCCGGTGCTCTCATATGAGCCACACCAAACCACACCACACCACAGCACACCACACCACTACCACACCACACTACACCACACCACACCACACCACACCACTGATCTGAAAGACGCTTTCCTTAGTGCACCTCAGCTAGTGAGCATGTCAGATTTAAAGACAATACTGATAGACATGACTAGTATCTGGCTAACTATAACTAGACATGACTCGTTTCTGGCTCACTATACACACAATGCTGATATGACTCTCTCATGACTCTTTTCTGGCTAGGTTTACAAAACGTGTACAACTATACTGCAGTATTATATTGCCAAAGTGTATACACTATTATGTCAAACACAACATAAACATGCATATAGCATAGTTCTCCAAAAGTAAATCAGTTTACTTTTGGAACTAAGCCGCATTTGCACATGACAGCGATATCACCGATCATCAATCATCGGTCCCTTCAAACGCTCCCTATAGGCCAGCGAGACTTCTACACCCCAGGAGGGCTCTCTGCAGACTCATGGATGGTTAAAGCCCAGACACGTTGGGGAGATGCATCATCAAGAGGAACCATCTGCTGAGGTAGATTACCTGAGCAGGCAAAGGCAGGTCAATGGTTGAAGTGTCTCTTCATTATGAGAGAAAGGGAGAACAAGGTAGAGAGAGACAGAGAGAGGGAGGGAGAGAGAGAAGAGATAGAGGGAGGGGGATAGAGAGAGAGAGAGAGAAGAGATAGAGGGAGAGGGAGAGAAGAGATAAAGGGTGAGGGAGGGAGAGATAGAAATATAGAAATGTGAGGGAGAGAGAGAGAGAGAGAGAGAGAGAGAGAAAGAGAGAGGGAGATGGAGAGAGCCTGAGGGTGAGGCTGTATATCTAGAAACGTGACACTTCTCTATTATCTTTATGAGTGCTGTAGTGTGGTGGAGGCGTCCTGGCAGCGAGCAGCTCTGGGAGTGCAGACACAGGTTAATTAGTGCTTTCCACACTCTGTTGTGCAGCAGATAAGGGGCTACAAATCCTCTTAAGAGGCCGACACACAGCCCCCCCGAGCTGCCCACAAAAAAACACAAGCAGAGGCACTCAGGGACAAATGTTGTGATTATGGACTCCTGTGTGGAGACCCCTTTACCTCACCCCCCACCACCCCACAGCCCCCCTCAGTGTTTCTACAGATTTCTACAGGCCTCAGTGGTCCTGCCTCCTTTGTAGCAGAATTTACTGTGCTTCCATGTGCTGCTATGCCCTGCTAGTGTGACCTTTACGGGAAGATGATCCTCATTTGACCGCCATCTTTCCCATATCTGGCCCTCATCATGCACACCGCTGGGACCAGAAGAACCTAAGGCTTCTAGACGCCCGTCCTAAAGCCATTGCGTTGTTTTGGGGTCGATTTAAGGATACAGTTCTTCTCGCTGATGAAGAGTTCCGCGATCTGTAAATCATAGAGAATCCAATATCAGACAGGAGTAGTGGACGCTGAATAATTAATTTCCCAGAGTCCTTTGTTGTTGTTTACATGCATGTAATGGCCCTTGTCAGTTATTGTGCGCCACTTGTGCAGTCAACCTCCAGCTCTCCATGCAACGAGTCGCATTACCCCGACACAACCGTTCAGTGCACTGACATCTGAGACATTTGGGAGATTTTCTCAATACACCTCTGATAACCATCTGCATCGTTGGAGTAGGTTACGTCACAGTACCGACACTTAATGCCCATGACATAACACAGGGCACCATAGGTGTTTAAACCAAGTTGTATTGTATTAATGTAGCTACGATGGTGATGCATGGAGAATATAACCTTGCTGTAAACAGAGACAAAGCTATCATTCATACTTCATGTATCCGTGGTCAGTTTTGAAACATGCTTCTATTGAAAGATCTTTTTGAATTTCCAGTACAGCCAATTGTGCCGCATCGACGTGGCAGCCATGATGGATTGTGACGCTGGTTTTGACATTGGACCTACAGATGTTGAGAAGAGTTCTCTGTCCTCTGTGTGTACTGACTCCTAGGCTCCTAACTCCTAGGCTCCTCCTTAGGGTGCTAACTCTTGCAACTCAAATGTATCTGTATGGTAAGACAGACAGGTAAGAGACAAAGAGTATATGTGTTTTTGTGTATTTGCACCTTAAAGAGAGAGCGAGAGAGAGACAGAGACAGAGAGAGAGAGAGAGAGAGAGAGAGAGAGAGAGAGTGCATGTGTAAATAGTAAGAGTTAACAGAACGTGTGTTTGCACGTAGCATTGAATGTTATGCATTCCAGTGTTTGTACACGGGTGTTTGTACATGCTTGCAAAATACTTGTGTGGTGGGAGCTCATGTGCATGGGAGTGTGCTTGTGTCAATGTGAGTGTGTGTGTGTGTGTATGTGCGTGTGTGCATGGTAGTGCGCTTGTGATTGTGCTTATGTCCATGACTGTGTGTGTACATGCGAGGGAGTGTGCTTGCGACGATGAGTGTGTTTGTGTGTGTATGTGTGTGAGTGTGTGTGTGTGTGTGTGTGTGTGTATGTGTTAGAGAGTGTGTGTGTGTGTGTGTATTTTAGAGAGTGTGTGTGTGTGATTGTGTGTGTGTGTGTGTGTGTGTGAGTGTTAGAGTGTGTGTGTTAGAGAGAGTGTGTGTGTGCTTCTCCCCCCCCCCCCCCTGTCTGGCTCACCTGGTGCAGACAGTTGGGCAGGGAGGTGAAGCTCTGCACGTGGCTCAGTCCCAGCAGGCAGCTGAGGAAGCAGTGCAGGGCGGCCTGGCTCTCCCCCTGCTGCTGGAGCTGCTGTCCCAGCTCGAAGAGGCCCTCCCTCCCCCCGCTCAGCATCCCCTAGTCCCGGTCGGAGGAGGCACCACTTCCTGCCATCGGAGCCCAGGACAAACTGCTGCCTCCCTCGGGCTCTGTCCTTCCTTCCCTTCTCCTCCTGCCTCCTTCTTTCTCCTTCCGCCTTTCTCCTCCACTTCCCTCTCCTGCCTCCGCTGCCGCTGCTGCTCCTCTCTCCGAAGCAGACCGCGGGCAAAGTGTGAACTGCCAGAGGGGGAGAGAGAGAGAGAGAGAATGTGTGAGAGAGAGAAATGAGCACGCGGATGCTAGCATAGACAGAGAGAGAGAGAGAGAGCTAGGGAGAGACAGAACAAGAGAGAGAGAGAGAGAGAGTGCTTAAGGAACGGAGAGCTCCTTGTTGAGAGCGAGTCAAGGACAGGTGGTGAGAGGCTGAGGGAGCTTTAGCGACTCACTCTCCACAGAGCCGTTCCCCTCCCGCCCTCCCCTCCCTGCTTCCTTCCACGCCGACGCATCGCGGAAGGAGGAGAGGGGAAGTGAGAGGGGATTTGTTTATTTTGAATGACAGGGCTCTGGTCCAATAGCAGCGCTACACACACGCTGCTGCCCAGTCAGCATGTGAGCGGGTCTGAGCAAGCAGTAAAATGGATGGATACTGAGCTACAATGCGCTCTCTCTCTTTCGCCGACTCTCTCTCTCTAGTGGTCTCTCTATCCTTCTCTCTCCACTATCGACTGAACCTCATTTGAATTTCAATTCAACTAATTTTAGCTTGACCTGATTTTAAGAATATTCACATTAAATAAGCATATATTATTTAGTACCTCCGTGCTTGCAAGAAAAATAAAAAAGCATAAATATGAAGGAATAGTGATCCTGAAGCACAAAAAGATTTAATAGGCTGACTGAAAATCCCATCAGCTTCCAAAACCTTGCTCAGAGATGGAGTCTGTGAATGTGAGAGGAACAGCAATAAAATGATGTTCAAAAATGTATTTAAATTTCTTATTGAGGTCATGAGACTTGTATGATTTAGTAAGACACAGCCAAGAGCAACACAACACACTGATTACAAGCGTGAACACATGATATTCTATCACTCCCCTCATCGACGCCTTGCAGACTACTTTTTATAGACTAGGCAAACATTTGCTTGGAGGAGGGGGCGCTAATGGGTATTAGCACTTGTTGGCTCATTACTCTGTGGGCGGAGGGCAGCGACTCCCCCCTGGAGCCCAGGAGGAGGCGTGGAGAGCCCAGGGCCACATGATTATCATACATAACGACATCACAGGCCCTTTGACCACCATAGCTGGAGACCCAGCCTGGGACCTGTCTGTCCACGGCACGCTAGCAGGTTAGCCTGTGGATGAGCACATATGTGTGTGTCTGCATTGACAGTATATGTGCATGCGTTCGTGTGCGTAAATTCATGTATTCATGAGTGCATGTGTAAGTGCCTCTGTGTGTGAGTGCAGATGCATAAGTGTGCGTGAGTGCATTTGTATGTTTGGGGTTGTATGTGTGAGTGCATGTGTGTGTGTGTGTGTGTGTGTGTGTGTGTGTGTGTGTGTGTGTTGGCAATACAACCAAGCGGTCAGAGTCTGTCCCCATTAGAATCCACTCCACCCAGTTGAGTAGGAGGAGGTTTTAATAATGGCGGCGGAGTACATGGGCAGGGTTCAGAGAGCATTAGCATATGTGTGTGTGTGTGTGTGTGGGTGTGTGCGTGCGTGGGGACTAATAGCATCAGGAGAAGCCGGGGGACTTGATTATGGTAATGCGGGCTACTTTATACCCTTGCCGCCAGAGAGCGAGGCCAGGCTGGAGGCAACAGGCAGGTGATCCTGCTCACTTTACCCCGGGGTCAGGAGGGTAAGCGACAGAGAGCCGGCAGAGAGTGCAGGAGGAACCAGGTGGGTGCAGGAAGGCCTCGAGGACTTGAGTGGAGTGGAGAGACTCGCGGTCGGACGTCTGCTCGTCTTGTCATCGTCATGGAGATCCATGTCCTCGTGAGAGGGCCAGCCAAGCTGCGGGGAGAGACACACGCGCACCGGGACAAGATGTCGGCTGGTTGATGATAGAGGTGACGACGTCTGGACGCTGTTCAACACGATGGACCTGTGGTCCCCTGGGATCATGACATTGGTTCAGTTAATGTTTCATACTAAAGCCTAAATTATATGCATATAATTAATATAATAACATAATGAGAAGTTATTAAAGTATGATATTAGTCAAATCATCACATCATTACATCACATCCAGATCAAAGTACAATTAATTTAAATTATATACACGCTGCTTGTTAAGACGATTCGCTTTCATAGGTTTTCCTGAACACCTCTCTGCCAGGCCCAGTACGATGGTATCCGGCGCTCCTCGATGCTGACGGATGGTCTCCGCGAGAGCAGGAATCCACCTGTAATTGGAGTATGGATTGCCTGTCGCGTGCAGTTGATAGACAAATTTGTCTGAGTGTTCAGTAAACAAGCCGCAGCCTGTATTCAAACAAGCCGTGGCGCCAGTCTAATCTGGACGTACAGCACGCCTCGCCTCGCCGCCAGAACGCACTGACACCACGGAGACGTCGCGGGGGAAGTGGAGTGGAGGGTCCATGCGTGAAATGCCATGCATCAACACCTTTTGCATCCAACAAAGTGCGTGTTCATTTGTTCAGACGTTTTCTGAGTAGGCCTTCACACGTGAGACAAATGGTACACAAACTGGAACCCAAAATACTTTGTTCTGCAGCCATTGCAGAACAATGTATTTTGGGTTCCAGTTTGTGTTCCCTACTTCCCTACTCAGGATGTGCTCGTAAATCACCGCGGATTTAATAAACCGTTTGCCGGGATAATTCTTTTTGCATACTCCAGCGAGTCAGCAGCAGTGGTGGAAGTACATTGCCTCCTCTTTCACATCCACGTGTCGTTTCACAGCAGTGCGCATGGCTCTGCATCAGCAGATACTATTTTTATTTACTGCTTTGTGCACATTGTGCTGACCCGTCTCACCCAGGGGCCCGGGGAACGGAACATTTCCTCTCTGTGAGTGACAGCCGCTCCCCGTTCACAACATGCCGACTCGATGGATCTGAAGGAGTCACGGAGATGCCAGTGAGACTCCGGTCTCCAAACCCACACGACCCATTGTTATGAAGCCGGACACTGGTTCACAAGCGAACAGTAGCCTACATGCTGCTTTCTGCTCTAGTTGAGGAGCATTAACACTAGAGACAGGAGTAGAGGGTTTGATTCCCAATAGAGCCTTCCGTGCTAAGAATGCACGCACAGTCCATGCTACGGATAAAAGTGTCGTCAAAAGGAATGTATTTATTCCTTTATATAGTAGGCTACAGTCTTTACGGTAAGGCATGCGGTCCACCAGCGATGTTAAACCTCTATTTTTCTGCTGCCATCCTACCTGGGGTGGGCAGGAGCCACCGTTAGGTGATTCAGGCTCTGTCAGTTTTATTGGCTTGGCTCAAAAATCCTTGCTCCTGAAACCCACTTTATGACCTCCATGTAATCAGCAGTAAACGCTCCCGCCATCTGTCTATTTTCTAACCAATTATCTGACCCGATGACTTTTACTGACAAACAGCGCACTGGTAAATACAGTAAGGCCAATCCTCAGGTGATGTTCCCCACGTCGTCATAAATCATCCTCTCACCGCTATTCATAATTTAGTTTGTTGCGTTCTTCCAGTTGTGCTTTGAAAGCAAATACTGCCCTTGAACCGTGACCGGCTCATTCATTAACGCATGAATCATCCTAAACCACGCGCAATTATGTCCATAGGCAACCTCATTACTTTGCTCATTACAGTTGATGCTTTGAAGGGGTCACAGAGTACTACTGGATGTGACTGCTGCAAGGTAAGGGCTTTATAAATGCGCCCAATGAAAGACTCTAATGAGTGCCTTTATAACGACCGGTATAATTATTATGGTATACAGTAGGTCCATCAGTTCCTTATTATTATTATTATTATTATGATTATCTAAGCATTGCAACTTGCATCACTTTCAGGAACAGAACTCGTGTTCAGAACTGGACTACTGTCTTGTATTCCACTCTAGCACCCCCTAGTGGAATATATTGCGTCACACATCCACGGGGATATTGTATTTTATTATAATCGGTTTAATAATAATAACAACTTTTCAAAACAGTCTGGCAGACAAATAATCAGGTTACTCAAGCTATTTATTTTGTAGGAATAAACACATAAACTATCAATAGCCAATTGAAAGATACTTTATTCAGCATTGTGACAGTTTAGTAATATAGTAATGGTAATATACCTTATAATCATGAATACTGTACTACAACATCATTCATTTCTTCTGATTAATTTATTCATATGGGGATGAACCGATCGATGATTGTGGAGTATAATAAAGTTTCTTGGCGATATGAACAGTGGTATTTTCCCACAGAGGGTTAATGGAGTGGCAATATGAAGAGTTGACCCCATTCACCTCCTGTTGGAACTACAATCACACTAAGCTCGGTAGCGCAGGGCCTGGAGCTGGAGCCTAACTGATTCCAACAAAATGGTACCGCTAGCTTGAAGCCAACGCTCCCATGTTTCCACTTTCTCTTTTACAACAAGTTCATAACTTGTTGTCTGCTCATCTGACCTATTTGGGCTTTTCTAAATGCCTTCTGTTGCCAATTAAAAATCTCCACGGACCATGAGATGAGACTGACCGAGGGGAACAGTGGACAATGGCCGCCGCAGGTGTCCATTGGCTCCACCAGGAATCTGATTGGATAAGTTGTAATTACATCACTGGCACCCGTACAACAACAGCCATTCTCTCCCTCCCCATCTGTCTCTCGGAACGGTTACGTTGTCCTCTGCTTCAGTCAACCCGCGATGATTTTCTGCAGAATACCTTTTCTGTGTGTGATCGCAGGCCATTAGGAGCACAGCGGGAGAAGGTAAGCTCGGGAGATAATCCTGTTAGGACGCACTGGTGTGCTGCCAGTCCAGCTGCATTTACCAGACAAATCTCCAGTAACACTTGGGACTTACGTTTCCCTGTCAGGGAGAGAATGCTGACGGTCACACGGCCAATGAAAGAGGATCCCTTTAAAGACAGTTGGCATGTTCGAAGACACAGACACAGACACAACAAACAGAAGTGTACTGCACGACAAATCGTCTTATAACCTGGTGCCAACTGTCATGCCAACAGCCTCTTGGCAGAGGGAGAGACAGAGAGAGTGAGACAGACAGACAGAGACAGAGACAGATAGCGAATGAGAGAGACAGAGACGGAATGAGAGAGACAGATACAGACTCCCACAACCCACAGAACCCCACTCAGCACCTCCTCAGTGAGGCCGTTTCATTTTTTGTTAATGCCCGGGACATTAGGAACAACAGCGAGGTTGTCATGCCAACCGCCTCTTGTCGGACAGGCTGCGTTCCGTGCCGGGTCACACACCACCAGTCCGACCTCTGAAAGCCATGCTAATGGTCACCCCCGCGCCACCTGCCAATCAGGGTCAAGTGTTCCCGGGGACACCTGCACCCTGGCTCTGCTCTCCGGCCGATAGCCGGTTTGGATCTGCACTGTGGGGGGGGGGGGGGGGGGGGGGGGGGGGGGGGGGGGGGGGGGGGGGGGGGGGGGGGGGGGGGGGGGGGGGG
>JAOPJL010000132.1:8991149-9004635 GCA_027123545.1 Trisopterus esmarkii | reverse complement strand
GTGTGTGTGTGTGTGTGTGTGTGTGTGTGTGTGTGTGTGTGTGTGTGTGTGTGTGTGTGTGTGTGTGCGTGTGAAAGCATGTACAGCATAAAGTACAGCCTGAGGGGGGGTCTTTGGGGAAGCACAGTGCAGCGTCTTCAGCAGATCCATCCTCCACCTGGATAGCTGCAATCAGACGGACTGGGCGGGAAGTCATTACTCGTCTCCCACTGTGGCTCCAAATTATGATTGGAGCGCTGAGTGTGAATTCCTTATCAAGGATTTTAACGCTGCATGGAATATAAAAAGGTGTCTCAGCGGCGCTCAGACGTCTTCTTGATTAATCTGGGCTTTCCCGTCTCTACAAGTGACACGCGATGTCTCCCCGAGCCGTGGAGCAACGCGGCAGCTGCTGCTGATATGTTTGAAAAAAAAAGGCTCTCACTGGACCGCGGCGCGGGGGTGTGGGTGCGTGGGGGCGTTGTGTCGGAGTCTGTGTTCCCCGGGTGGGGCGCCTCCGCCTCGTGATTTCAACCCCAAACTAATAACTTCTTCAAGATGTTCATTTCACTCCCGAGCGTGCGTCACGCGATAAAAAAAAAACAACTGTCTTATGTTGGCAGTCATTAGGAAATGGCGCTCGGCTAAAATCAAACTCTAACGTGATTAGTACTGCTGGGGGAGAATAAATATGGAAATATCACACATTTCAGTATTTATACACCAATTGGAAAAATAATTGTTATGTCTTGGCAGCTTGTACACGGATGTATCATGCAAGCTTTTGCAAACGAGAGTGTGTAGTTTTGCACGCGAGTGTGTACGTGTAAGTGTATGTTTACGGAGATCGTTTCTTGTGTATGTGCGTGCGTACATACTTAATTAGACACTCCCGTTTCCAAATTGCCCATTACACGTCCATATTCATTCGGGCAGCAACAGGTCACATGGCTGCCATGTATCCCACTCAGGTCTTCTAATGAACGCTGTGTAAGCAAGCTGGGAAATGTTACGCAGACCCCTCCGTGTCAATCACTGTTACAACAACCTCCCCCCGTTCCTCCCTCCCTCACTCCCTCTCTCCCTCAATCCCCGTTGACGGAGCGGGAGTCCAGCTGGAGCCCATTCTCTCTCCCAGGCCTGTAATTACCTCTTCTTGGGACTCCCCATCGTCCATTCTCTCTTCCCTCTGCGTCCTGCTTCTCATCTTCTTCACATTATTCAGCGGCGGAAGCCATTTCCTCTTCCCCTGACCCATCGGATGGCTGCTTGTCATCTGACATAGCAGCGGCTGGGATTCAATTTGCAGACATCGCAGCGCGGTGATGGAGGTGTGTGTGCACCCTGGGAGGTTATCCACAGTATAATTTCCAGGCAAGGGGCCTTTTTGTGTGGAGGGGGGATATGCTGATGTTTCACACCACTTATCCTTACAATTTGACATTTCTGCAAAATAACTTTGAGTCATTATGCATTAAAGCGACAGAACTGCAATGTTTCTTGTGCAATGGATTTATATGACCATTAAACAGCAACTATCCGATTGAAATGATGACAGACGACAGGATATAATCATCAAGAAGAAAAATTATGTTCCATTCGAATCTTAATCTGTTTGTTACAACATCCCAGTTAAATATGGTATTGTAACACGTACATTAAACAACAACACATGAAATACATTTAATGGAAATCCTTGGTTGAACACAGCACTGTGAGGCTCTCATTTTCTACCAGCTCACTATGAGTCATCATATGACGACAGATATGTCAATAACATAATACATTTAATGCCATCCATTTCGCTTCCGCTGGTGCCAGTGAGGGGCGGGTAGTGCCTGGAAATACGATTTGGGTGTATGAGGAATTCAGAGGAGAGCCTCCCGGGTGGGGTGAGTGCATGGAGGCGTTGGTGGTGGAAGTACTGATCTAAATGTTTTGATCTAAATGCATTGATTGTCACTATTAGTGTATTTGTGTGTGCGTGCGTGCGTGTGTGTGTGCGTGCATTACTGGTTTTTCAACATTACATGAAGCTTCACTCCACTGAAGCTATACCCCTCAAGAGAAATGTAGCAAGTTAAGCTTCAACAACACGGCAAAAAGCTATTTTTGTTGTTAACATTGGACCAGCTTTATTACAAGTTAACGCTATCTAAGTGTGCATCACAACTGGCAGTCAAACAGAGAGCAGGCCACTGTTTTTCTGTTTAATTCTTTATGGAACAATAAGCTGTGCTTTCAGCTTTCCCTGCTCCAAAACCAATTCGGCCAAAAAATTAAAACATGTGCTCCACATAATACAAAAAAGTTGTGTGTGCAACGGCCGTAATCAATTCCTCTCCGTCCTCCACCATCTTTTGATCAAGGAAAATCCAGCTTCATGTCTGAGAGTATTTTATTTTCGTGGTAGTTCAAGGATTTCAACAGATCCGTCTTTGCACACAGAATCCTTGCTAACCTCTGCTCTGGACGGACCTACATGGACTGACTGAGGTGACCGATACTCTCGCTTAACATCCCACAGAACGTCTCAGGAACACAGTCCACACCTTCTAGGGACTTACGAAGCTCATATAGACTGTACTGCAAAGTCCTTTCTTTGGCAACGATAAGCAACAATATAACATCATAATAAACTTTAGTGGTAAGGTAACTCTCATGGCCTCCCCAATACTTTCTCACAGTACTTTGTACTAGTAGTCACAGATCTCCACAGTCGGGCGAGCATAATCATCTCATTATAAATTTCTAATATAACACCCAGTTTCTCCCCTGCCATCGAGGATGCTGTCATTCTCTTTCTTTTTACACACACAGAAAATAAAATACCTTCCCATAGCTGTTGTTTGAGGACAATAACACGGACTGGGAACTGCTGGCAAACCCAATCATTTCCCTCAGCTGTCCTCCCCGTGACACACTGGATCGTGTTGATGGGCCGTTGCTCAGGTGTTGCTCCACCACTATCATTAGCGGTCAACCCGTCTGAGAAGCCCGCGGCTACGGAATGCAGAGATTGCGGTGGTGGAGGTAGTTGTGTAGTTGTGGGGGCGGTGCTGGGGTTTGGGATGCAAAGACGAGCTTGTGCTCGGAGCGGCTGGAGCTTTCCACAGTTCCGGTAATAGCTATGGATGGCTGTGTAATCATGGCTCTTTGTTCCCGGCCCTCACTTGGCTGGTTCTGAGGGTAGCGTTGGCCGCTATGTGCATGCACACGCAATTGCCTTGCAATACAGACCGCTGGACGGTTTGTATTGTGTTCCCATTCAACCCTGCAGTCAGGTTGAATGGGAATCATAAAAGATAAATAAGCAAAACCTGGAAGAGGATGTGTGTCCAATCTTTATTTAACCGTTCTGTTCAAAACTCAGGGTCCCAAGTTTGTGATGGACGCAAATTAAGTGGTTTATGCAAGGGGCTTTAGAGTAGGTGCTGGAACAACACAGGTGACCCAGAAATCAGAATGGAGACTGAGCGATAGAACCATGAATATCTCAGACCATTATATGAGGGGAGAGGCACAAACATGTCTAGGCATCTAAGAATCCCTGCCAAAACATTATGATTATCATCTCAAAAGAGAGAAGAGAGCGAAGAAACGTTAAATGAAGGGGGCGATGGGTTCAAGGAAGGTTTCATTTCGACAGATTTATGGGGTTCGGTGCACTGCGTACTTTGCTGTGTGTGAACCAGCAGGACTGCATTTATTTACATAGACGAATGATTTACAACTTGGCAATGACATTGAACTTTTCCTGAAAATGCCTGAAACATTTCATTATCTTTTTTTCCCCCGGGAGCTGGCAGAGAGAATGTATCGTGACGAAAGCTCTCAGACACAAAGAAGAAGAGAGCGAGTGAGAGAGGCAGGGCTCAGTTTGAATTACGAAGGATATGGAAACACTGGCCCTGGATATTGATTTTGTGAACCCACAGAATATCTTCTTGAGCCTTTAACTCCAAATGAGCTTTATTAAATATTAATGCCGTTGGTTTAGGCTTTAGACATATAATCCTGAATTATAATCCTGCTGTCTGCTCCCTGCTCAGGCTCCACCGCTGTCTTTCTCCTTTCTTATTCCTACTCCTTTCTTTTCCTATTTCTATAAGACTCGGCTGATCTGCTGCCCACCTGGAGTACACCCCAACCCTTTCATTAAGGCTCGCATTGAATTCCGCCGATGCAGCAAGGTGGCTATTCTTTCATGAGAACACCTGCATCTCTCGTGTGAACCACAACCAGCAAATAAACACTCACCTTTATCTTACTTAAGTGCCCTTTAGCCTGGCCCTGAAAACCACATCTGGCCTCTGGGCCTGATATCGCCTCACACTTCGCCTGGCCAGGGTTGCTGTAGAATGGAATCGTTTGCCTCACTACGCACACTTTTATTTAAATGATGTTTGAGATGAAACAAGGTGGCCGTTAAACATGACGTATACGTTCAGATCTCAAAGAAGTGCTCCTCTGACATTTCAGTGTTTCATCTACACGGTGGGGTGGTGGATGGTGTGACATTTACTGATTGCTCTTTTAGCAATGTTGCACCATGAAAGCACGCCTGACATTCCTGCTAGCAGACATGAACTACTGTAACCATGCCAGGGATGTGCTATGGAAATGAAAAGATGGTATCTTTTTGCCATGTCTTTGCTCCATAAGGTTGGCTGTTTATGTAGCTGCAGCCAGGTTGTGTCAAGGCTTGGCCCGGGTTGTTTCAACGGACCATAGCTGTTCTCCCATGTCAGCTTGTCTGCTGAAGATGTCAATGGGGGAGGTGGCCAGACATCTGCGACTAACTCACTCAACTTCAGCCCAGCCAACTCCACTTCCAGACTCACTTTGTATGTATGAAAGGTTTGTTTTATGGAGACACATTTATGAGCCATTGCGTGAAAAGGAAAAAAGAAGAGCAGCTAATTGATGACTTTGTCTAGCTGGCATGTACAGCACTATGGAACAGTTCAACAGAGATTTGGCTTGTGTTATTGCCGCACAATCCGTTGTTTGTTAAGACATACTTACTTATCTTCACGACTTACATTGCCGTGTAAGGAACAACAATAGTTTTGATATCCGATAAAGCACCAGTTTAAAAGAGTCTGGTTCTTACTTATTGTCAAAGACAACTCTGTCTCATCTGTTTCCATCTCATTCGTCCTGCAGCTGCCACATCAATGGAGGACCACTGATGGTTGAATATTTAAGAACAGAAATAGAAACAGAGGGACCATGTTCTAGTGTCACAACAGATTCTCATTACGAACCAACCTACCTTAACATCTAGCCAAGTGGATTACCTCCAAACGTCTCCCCTGAATAACAACATTTCCCCTCTATTATTAACCTTGGAGTCACATTTACACTCCACGCCGTCCAGACTGTCCAAAGATGGCCTCCGTGGTTATTGAGGAACGACTGTGGCGAAGACAACACTGCAATCACATCCACCACTGAGGACCACAGGGTGCTGGGGCTCCACGCCTGGCAGACACAGGGAGGGGAAGGGGAAGGTGTGTGGGGGGGGAGGAGGGGGTAGAGGACAGTGGGACCGTGCATCACTCGGCTCCACCAGATTTGTCGTGCCCCCCTCCCTCTCTCCCCTCCTAAATGCTGCATCCATCAGCCAGGAGTTTAGCGCGGGTTTAGAATTGTCATCGTTTTGATTGCCTCGCCAGAATCAGGATGGAGAGCGGTCCGAGAGGAGATATTTCACTCCGCTGAATTGCCCCGATAAATTCTGCGTTAATGTGCAGTCAACGTCCACCGCGTTCTGCTGTCTTGTTTTCGCTTTTTTTTTTTTTCCTAGCGGCCTCCTAAACTAAACTATAATACGTTATCATTTCTGATCATCTGTTTTGTCAGAGCAGGCAAACGCACAGACCGTCTCTCTTCCTGTTTACGAACCATTCACAGATACACGGAACACGAAGGGACATCACTGAGGGTTTGCGAGTCCCATCGGAGCTCCCGGTATCGTTTATGAAATACCAGGAATCCAGCGCATCCTTGAGAGATAAAAAAAAAGGAAGTAAAGTGGGATTAAAGCATTAGATGAAACGACTTGGGTAAGAGGTGTCCACTCTATAAACCTGATGACATTTCCACTCACACACAAACCATTTCCTCTTAGTCCTTCAAACGTCTGCATTTCATGTATAATTCGCCCCGTGGTTTGATGAGGGGATGGAAACTGGAGGCTTTAGAACCAGTCCATGTTTAATTTATTAAACACAATTTTTAAAGTGTTATGGTTGATGGTAAGGATTTGCAATCGTAGTGCCTGTCTTCCTATAAAGCAGCGTGTGTTTGTCTCTGATGGAGATTTCCATTAGACAGAAAGTGGAATTTGCTAGAAAAAATAAAATTGATTTATTTTTGGTGCTTTTAGTTCCATGCACAAATAAATTGTGCAATAAATCTGGGATTTGCAGACGGTGCGGGTGAGGCGTGTGTATCGAGTTTGGGATGAACAGATCTGAGCTACAGAACAAAGATCTGCTGAAGAGACTGATGTGTAAACCCCTGCATCAAACTGCAGGATGAAGCGTGGCATGGAGGAAATGCCGATGCTGACACTAGAGCTGGCTGTGTAAACTGAGATGGTTACATGCTCATCAGCAGGGTCTGGCTTTCAAAGGGGAAAATGACCACAACATTCATTACAATTATTAATTTATAATCATCATAGTCTATGGAGAGTAGCTGTTCCATGCTGTCTCAAACCCTGTCTGATCATTTCCATTGAAGCCGTGCAATGCACTCATAAATCTGCAAAACGTCAAGATTAATTATTAAAGTACTTTAGTAGTAGTACTAGTATTGAGTTGTTGTAGAAAAACACATGGGCCACTGTTTGACTTCCAAATCAGATTCCTCCCTGTCAATAGCTTGCTTCTATTCCAGTTTTAGATGTTATTTTCATTCACGTTGAAGTTTTATCTGGATTAATTTAAAACCTGCACACTTTGATGTGCAAAACAGGTGAGCAAACAACCCACAAACATTCACACACATTTCACATGGATAGGAACATCAAAAGGTATCTCCACAAATCCATTGCACTTATAACCTCTGTTAACATATCTCTACTGACCACATGTTGCGAAGTTTAATAAATTTAAATCACATTATGAAACAAACACATGTTAAAATATGCTCTGAACATCTGCAGCTCTGGGATCTGACCCCATTTTACATTCATACGGTTCTCATCCCCGGAGCAGGAAAGCAGTCCTTTCTGTTTATTTTGACTTAACATTTGGCTCTGGTTCTCCAATGGTAATTGACCACTGTGGACCACTGAAATACATAAATTAACCTCGACATGTGACCAATGCCCACAACACATTGCAATTCCATTGGCGAAGCTAAACACAGATATGGGAGGAATTTTAATGTTTGCTTCAATTCCAACATGCTCATCCATCCTCTTAAAACAAGTCATGCTTATAAAACCTGAGAGCATATCAGCTTTCACAGTGTGTACCTGGTGGTGCTGTAGCACGTAAATATCACAGGCCGGAATACGAGAGAGAAAAACACCAGCTTCAGCGTTTACCATTGTGGATTATGGGCGGATATCGCATATATCCAAATGTCAACCACACATAAACACTTTCCAATTAGACCTCAGGCTGCGAGCAGACGGAGGGGTCAGCCTTTCAAATCCTGTGTCCCGGGAGACGGCTGTCCGCGTGACACGCCAAACACACGCACGGACACGTGTCGCGGGATGTGTGTGTGTGACATGTTGTGTTGCAGACAAATATGCACACAAGCGGGTGAAGAAAGAGAAGAAGATGAGAATATCTTCAACAATGTGTGTGGTTTTATAAAAATTGGTTATTTAAAGTGAAAAAGAAAAAGGATGAGGCATACATTGATTAAAACGATTCACTCCGATACGTTTATGCATTTGTTTAATGCGAAGGAAAACAAATCAAAACACTGTTTGTCTGTCACACATCTATGTCCTTTCCATTGTTGCTTGGTATAAGGATATATAATGACTTGTGTGACATGTGTTTGATTGCTGTGTTCTCATGGGTACATATATTCCTCAATTGATATATATATGTGTGTGTGTATGTGTGCGTGTGCGTGTGTGTGCGCGTGCGTGTGTGTGTCATCAGTGCTCGACTGTTGCTCAGCTCATGTCATTATCTAAACACCAGATGATGGTCATTTGCGCCTTGCTGGGGCAACAGGCGTCTCTGGCCCACCTAATTACACCCTGAGGACTGGAGGGGCCTTCCCATCCGCGGAGCCTGTTCTGGGCTCTCTGAGCTGTCTAACAGGGACACGGTGCGCCTGCGTGCCAGTCAGACATGTGGCCCACCTGCCGCTGTCCTTGAGTCTGAACGAGCCAGGATCTAATCCCCTCCCACGGACACGCCCTGGTCCCTTTACGGAGAACAGGTGCAGGTTCTACTGAAGTAGCCTGGTTAGCCGGCTGTAGTTTGTTAGCCACTTGTTAGCATTCTTCCATATTGAAGACACACGCTAAGTGGCAGTCCCTTACTGATTTAGGATGTTTACCCCCTTAAGATAAGGTCTTTGAGCCTGTGTTTTGACAAGCTAATTGCCGGGGTTATTAGCATAAAGAGCCCCCCCCCACCCTGTGCACTGGACAGGGAGCAAGCGGTCCCTTCCCAATTATTACTGCCATGGTTATGGTCACACCATGTCCACCCCCCCCACTCCCAAAAAATACCCAGTTGCTTTATTGCAGTGGTTGTCAACTGTGGTCGACTGTTGCTGTCTTCCTCCAGGGCTGAATAACCAGAATTTATAGCTCAAACGTATTCCAAGAGATAAACTAAAGCTATTGTCGGACTGCCTCGTTCCTCTTTTCCTCCCTCCTGCTCCTTTTTGCTCTCTAATTCCGCCTCACATGTTTGACATATTTGTTTCATTTATGTGGTTTTCCTTCCCCTCTGGTCTGACAAATTATTAGCAGATCCTCAATCTGGCAGACATCCGCACTGTGCCAGACTCTGGAGCTGTTCTCCCCCATCTTCTGCTCTTTTATCCTTTCCCTCCTCCCTTTCTGCCTCGCTGCAAATCTCAGCTCCATATCGTTCTCTTACTCCTGGCTCAGCTCGGACCACTGGTGTAAATATGTGTATGGCGAGCGTCCAAAGTGAGAAATCACATCCTCCGCTACACACAACATAAAATGTATATTGGTGTCGCCAAAGTGTAAATCTGCAAGCACCAAGATAGTATTGCTGCGCAAACATTTACGGCCGCCTTTCTTTCAGTATTCAGTAGATCCGAGACCTGGTTCTCCATCGATGGCTTCATCAGAGGCGGTTCCGCTGAATGGGACCGGCAGCCATTAGTAAACAGCCACTTTTCACACGCAATGAAGTCTGCAATATTTCAAAGCCAGAATGAGTATGTGTGCAGAACCCCTAAGCAGCCAATAAAAAAAAAGGATGTGCCATTAAAGGCAATATAGAGGAAGAGACTTATTTCTATAAGGTACTGAATGAAGTAATTCCATTTAAAGCCATCTTGATTCAGCTGTCTGTGTTGACGCCAAGAGGGGTGTGCGAGGAGGGGGCTCTGAGATGCAGATAGGGTACTGAGGGAGGAGATATGTTCCACACTCGGGCGATTGCATTACAGTATCGGCCACAAGGTTAAACCCGAGGCAGCCTGTAAATTATTTGTTTTGCAGTGTGCGCGCTGAGAGTGCAGATATTCCCTTGATTGATCAAACTGATATCCGCGGCTGGATATGGTGATTTCCTAACAGCAAATGTTTATTATGTATACGTTGTAAACGGGCAGCAGCTGCTGAGCAGGGTTAACAAGGGGAAGATGGAGTCCAACACGAGCGAGAGAAGAAAAGGTGCGCTGAAGCAGAAAGCCGACGGAGGGGACGGACAACTCACTCTGCTCTGAGACCAGATCAAACACTGAGACCTTTCAGCTCTCCGCCCCTCTTTCATAAGGTTGTTTAAGGTGCTGGACCTGTGCCACATCAGATATGGGTGAGCACTTCTCCCGATCCCCCTGTAGACAAGCTCAACATACAAATTATTCACCACCTCCTATTCTCCCCTCCCCTCACCTCCCCTCCTGTCCTCGGGCAACCAGGGCAAATGCAGCCCTTTGTCGGAGGTTTCATCGCTAGGGGCCAGAGGTAATAATAAGGGGCAGGATCAGCCCATCTTGTGGAGGTAAACATAAGCCAAGAGCAATAACAAAGGGTGTGGCTGCTGCTGTGCCAGCTCTATAGCTCAGGGAACTGCTTTCTGGCTGTGTGTGTGTGTGTGTGTGTGTGCGCGCACTCACAGTTATATATTTAGCATTGCAGTCATTCAAATAGGAATCAAGGAATCAACATTGTTAATTTTCAAGACACTGGGTTTAAATTACAAGTTTTCCCTGCACTTTAATAGTCTGATGTTGATCTGGCAGTACTTAAAGTGAGAATTTCTTAACAGCCCTTGCTGCGGCTGGTCTCGTTTGCAAGTATAATAGGGGGGTATAACAGCATGCGTTTGGTGCAATCGTTTGGCTTTTCAGTATCTGCAGTTTGGAATGAATCACATCTTTGGGTGTAGTGCTCTTTAAGAGGCATGAATAAGTTAGTTTTAAACTGCATGGCATTAAAGCGGAGTAATACGGGGCTTTTGTTTATCAGTCTGTAGGGGACTGGGGGAAAAAGGCTGGTTGAAAAATGGTGGAAGTGTGAGAATAAATTAACTGGCAGTCTGTCTTGTCTGACGTTGCTGAATGTTAACAGCACAGATGTCACGGTGTGTTTTCTTACATTCTTGCCAGAAGAGTAATAGAATTACCTTCCAGAATTCTACAGAGCAGAATGCCGTTGCAGGCACGTTAATTAATCCTACTTGAATATTTTGTAAAAAGATTATGTTGCATGTGATGGGTTTTGATGCTGAAGGCTTATTGGTTCAACACCCTGATCTCGGCAGCCTACCTTATACCTGCGAATCCTTGAGCAACACACATGGATTTACATTTACATTTAGGGCATTTAGCAGACACTTTTATGAAAAGCGACTTACAATAAGTACATTTGTCAGAAGAACGAGAAGCAATATATGGCTGTCAGTACAGTAACAATGCTCATAGAATCAGGTACCAAGCATTTACAATTGTCATGTTACCATTCCAAAGCTAGCTCAGTTAAGACTACACAATGCTAAGTACTATTTATAAGTAGCACGACACATAACATACAATAAGTGTGCATTGGATGAAAGTATAGAGCTAAAGAGCTAAATCACTATCTAGTAGTAAACAGGGAGCAGTGTTTCCTTTCAACAAACACAGTTTACAACCTGAATCCTCTTTCTTTAAATCCACCGGCCTGTAATAAGAACAATCTCACCCCACCGGGCCAGATAAGAACAGTCTGGACAGAAAAGGCGGAAATCCAAATGAGTCAAACAGTCATAAATCTGGCCAACACCCAGTTGGCTGGTCTGTGGTCCGTCCGCCTGGGAGTCGTTTGTCAAACCATCTTGATCCTACACGTCTCTACATCCTCCTGCTCTGTGTTCTCTTCAATTTATCTGTTTCAATATCCTCTTTCGTGATGAATCTGGGAGCGGGGTGGTCACCTGATGTTTAAATCCCAGCCCCAGTGCATTATGGGCCGGCAGCTCACAGCACTGATGGACGGTAGAGATAGAGCCAGGACAAAGAGAAGACAGGACCACCTGGCTTCACTGTGTGTGTGTGTGTCAGACAAGACAAGAGTATGTGCGTGCATGAATAAGTGTGTCTATGTGTATCTGTGCATGTTAGTGAATCTGCTTGGATGTTTGCTTTTATGTGTGTGTGCGTGTGCGTGTGTATGTGTCTCATTATATGTGTGTACACGCTCTACCATTGGGAGCAGTAAAGCCACTCCCAGGGCTGGGTCCCCGGTCCCTGACCAGACGGCAGCGTCGCGGTCAGGTCTCCCCCTCCTCAGGGCAGCTCCATCCCTCCCGGAGCAGGATGCCCTGCTGATAAGAGCTGACAGCTATCGCTCCATTTCATCCAGCCAGGGCGCACAGGCTCTGCCGTGTCGGAGATTACACCGAAAAGGAGACGGGGACAGGCCTATCTGCGGGCTTTGTGGCGACTGGCTTATCGGAGACGCTCTGATGTCTCTTTAGTGATGTGTTAACGGCGGAGGGAGGGACAGCAGGAGTTATATTCATATGAGGTGGTGGTGGGGTGAGGTTAGGGGGAATCGTGAGCGGTGATGACCAACCACAGAGGATGTGGAGGACGATATGGTCGAGATTCAAACGTTGACTTCATGATGACACGAGCAGATTGTTGTTCAAATTGTGTGTTGCAAATATTTGTGTCATTTGCTAGATGTAATTATTTAGCTTTTAGTGCTACCTTCAACAATTTGGATACATTTGATTTGGATTATGATTATGCTGGCTATATTACATTAGAAGGAGCATTCATCCATTATAATTACACAGTAAGATTTAGCAAACTAGTTTTTACCAAACATCCAATCACTGCTCAACTCAATTTGTGATTGCAGCTCTGAGTATGTGTACTCCAAGACAAAGGATAAGTGTGTTATTCTGAATAATGAATTCACAATAATGAATTAATTTCAGTACATTCACTCTGTGAAGACTAACACAAAATGTCAGCACCTTTACAAGTTAGGATTAATTAGGTACCTGCTTCAACATTCAAATATACATATTCATTCCCTGTTATTTCGATGGAACTTGTGGTCCATAGGGTTGTAAACACAAAAGCAATTTTGAGTGTGCTCTTACAATAAATAGCCAATTAGTAGTAAAAGATGCAGAATTCAATGAAAAACATCCATTATTTAGTCCCCCATGCAACATTCTGCTAAAGCAGAAGAAACATCACAGAACATGGTTATTCTTGTCTTCCATCACTTCATTAATATTGTAACACACTCCTTTCTACTTGCGTTCTTCTTCCTCTGGTAAATGCATCAATGTGTTGGAAAGTGGAGTCCCGTCCAAGGGTAAGCCGTTAAATGACTTGTGGTGGTTCTGTTGTATTGGTGTTCAGACCTGGACTTCAACCGCCTGCTGAGTTACCGGCCCATTGTTCTGCCTGCTCCGTGAGATGTGAGGCTGGCTTAAGGATCAAAACCAAGCAAACAGGAAAAAAACTTTGTTTCACTTTCCCGAAATGGTCCCGCTCCACTGAGCTGTAATCCAAGCCATCCATCAGGCGCACTTGAAAGAGAGGACAGACGTTCTGCACGTCGGAGGACGTTGTTGCAGATTGGTTATCCCTAATAACAAGACAACCCATTCCTCTCTGTTTGTATGGGCTGTTCATTCATAAGATGCTGAATGCTGCTTCAGCAAAGAAATGGCGGGAAAATAAGATGTACAGCGACCATGTGCTAGATTAGTGTGTGTGTGTGCCTGTGTGTCTGTGCGTCAGTGTGTGTGTGTGTGTGTGTGTGTGTGTGTGTGTGTGTGTGTGTGTGTGTGTGTGTGTGTGTGTGTGT
>JAOPJL010000132.1:8947459-8958303 GCA_027123545.1 Trisopterus esmarkii | reverse complement strand
GTGTGTGTGTTTGTGTGTGTGTGTGTGTGTGTGTGTGTGTGTGTGTGTGTGTGTTTGTGTGTGTGTGTAATGAGGGCCAACATGCCCTCCATCCATTCCCCAGCAGGGACTCTTTTTAACTGGGTTAAAGAGAAATGAAGACGCTATGGCTTTTAATGGTCTTGATTCTGCGTCCTGAATTAAAGTAGTGTCTTAATATTAGGGGCGTGTTCTATAGAAAAGGGAGTGGCCTAATATAAGGGGCATGTCCCAATATAAAGGGAGTGTCCTAATATAAGGGGTACCATGTGAGGCTCCTATGTAACCACACCACATGCCGTCACATAGTCCTATGCATGGTCTATAGTCCTATGCATGGTCATAGTCCTATGCATGGTCCATTGTACATAGTCCTATGCATGGTGATAGTCCTATGTCCTATGTATGGCCATATTCCTATGCATGGTCCATAGTCCAATGCATTGTCCATAGTTTTATGCATGAAGGGGTAAAAAAGATCAATATCTCAAAATTACTATCTCCTTTTTCACCCGCTGTCGTTTTTCAAGGCGTCTTCCGTACAAGCGTACCAGATTTATCTTGCGGTGCATGTCGTGTGCGAGGTGCAACGCACCGCACAACACAGACGCAGAGACACAGGAAGTCACATCTCAGCCACATTTCACAACGCCATCGATTCATACAACGGACGCACGCTGACTTATCCCCCTTCGCCTAATGAAGGCTTAATACACAGAACGGAAGTCATGGAATGGAATAGAAATGTAAAAAATGGAATGTGGGGGTTGGGATTAGCTGTATCACCACAATGCCTCCCCTGTATTATCCCTAATCAATCAGCTATCTAAGGAGCCCTCCCCCAGACCACCAGTAAGGGAGGAGGATAGAGGAGCGAGGAGGAGGAGAGGGGGGAGGACGAGGGGGAGGAGGAGGAGAGACGAGAAAGGAAGAGGAAGGAGGAGGAGAGAGGAGGGAGGAGGGGGGAGGAGAAGGAGGAGGTGGAGGAGAGAAGGAAGGAGGAGGAGAGAGGAGGTAGGAGGAGGGCGGAGAAGGAGGAGGTAGAGGAGATGACGGAGGAGGAGGGGGGGAGGAGGAGGAGGAGAGAGGAGGGAGGAGAGAGGCGGGGGAGAGAGGAGGAGGAGAGGGGGGAATGGGAAGAGCCGGACAGGAGGGAGGAGGAGGAGTGGGAGGAGGGGAAGGAGGAGGAGTGAGCGGGAGTAGAAAGAGTTAGGGGGAGCAAGAGGAAGAGAAGTAGGAGGTGGTGGAGGAGAGGAAGGAGGAGAGGGAATGGGAGGGAGCAGGAGGAGGGGGATCAGCATGAGGAGGAGGAGGAGGAGGAGGAGGAGAAGGAGGGATGAGGACTATTGACCGGAGGCTGTGATCCATGGAGCAGGCTACCTGTCAGAGGCACGGTCAGCCCCTCCCATGTCCATTCAACAGAGTGAACAAATGGGATCAATGTCCACAGACACACAGTCCCTGCCACCCGTCCCCCAGAAAACTCATTATCTGAGCATTTTATTCTGCCAAGTCCCTCCATGCTTTGTTTATGCAGGCGGCAATTAGTGAGATAGTCAATAAAAGCAGGAGGGAGGCCCCTGGTGAAGGAGGAACAATGGGAGGAGGTGAAAGGTGGATTGGTGAGGAGTAGAGGCTGTCACTGCACCCAGGAGGAGGCATGGCATGCTGGGAGGCAGGATGAGCTCTCACCGGGACAGCGCAGAATACACACACACACACACACACACACACACACACATGCGTGCACACATAAACAGATACACACATAAACAGATACAGACACACACACGCACACATAAACAGATAAACACACATGCACACACACACATAAACAGATAAACACACACACACACACACATAAACAGATTCACACAAATACACACACACAAACACACATGAACATATCAAAACACACACACACACAAGCACATATAAACATACATGAACACATATACATACACACAAACATATAAACAGATACACATGCATATACATATACAAATACACAGACAAACGCATACACCCACACACACAGGCCGATCCAAATGGACGTGCTGTTCCTGTGAGTTTCTCGCCGAGTCTGGGACTCAGTGTGCTGTGTTGTGGCAGCGAGGGGCAGAGGTTTGCTGCTCTGGCGGGGAACCAGCGCCTGAGCACACAGTCAACTGGCTGTGAATATTGATGGCTGATTTAGGAGGAGATGTTCCCCAGTCCCACAGGTGTTGAGAAGCCTCCCTGGTCCTGGTCCAGAGGACGATGGGCTGCAGGAAGCTGTGTGTGTGCGCCGGGTCCCCAGTATCCAACATACGCTCCTTGTCTTATCGTTCCTTGACTATTATTTCTCGTCGTAACTCCAATTAATGGATGTTGAGAGCATTGACCTCAAGAATGTATTTGCAGAATTGTTTATATTGAAGGACTAACTATGAATATACTCTAAGAATATTAACCATTAAAAACATTATAGTGAATTATAACCCTGTGTGTTTAGTTGCTTCTGTGTTGTATACGTTTGTGTAGTACTGCGTTAGAGTATAACATATTCTAATATAATTGGTCTGTCCCGTGTGTGTATGCATTATATGTGCATATGTGCACGTGTGTGGGTGTGTGTGTGTGTGTGTGTGTGTGTGGACCACACGCACTTGTGTGCGTGTGCACATGGGCGAGCATAAATGTCTCCCTGCCAGGATCCCAGGCAGCAGGAGGCCAACATTGCAACAACACCGATTAAATGAGACTTTCTTTTTCCACTGGGAACCATCGTCTCTCCTCACCACAGGTCTAAGGATTGCCATCTGTCACGCAAAGTTTACCCGTGGTATACGCCCAGCCTCCGCCGCCCAAAGCACTCACAGCCCCACCGTCAAGGGGAGGCGTCGTTCACGTTGCATTTGCATTTTCATGTAATCATTTTTTTTTCCCATAAAGGAAGGCTCATTTTCCGTCTGAACAAAGCCACGGTGCAACCGGTGAACAGCATTGTCCTTAGCGTAGCACCGCCGCCATACCCCATTGACTCCCATGTTAACAGAAGAGCAGGCAGCGTTTATTTGACTCTGGAGGGCTGCAAAAACTCAGCCGGCAGATTGTAAAAAAATAAATAACTAAAGACCTGTGCATTGTCGTCCTTTAGCGTGCTGGGCTTATCTTTAATTAAATTAAAAAGCTTGATTTCCCCGAGCGGAGTGCCTGATTTCCTGGCGGTATAATCACTGCCGGTTTAACGTGTTCAGCGGTGTGTTGTGTCCCTGGCAGATGATCTATCCCGAGATCATTGATCCCTGACCGCTCCGTGGCCCGCAGCATTCATTACCTCAGCTTTACTGCGGGCCTGCTGAATAGAGAGCTTATGCATGGCCAATGTTCACCGTCCGCAGGGGCTAACTGGCCCCAGCTCCCACCACCACCACCACACTTATCATCATGGACAAGTCGTACCTTCTCACCCTCACAAGAAGGAGGACAGCGCAGATAGAGATCTCCGTCGATTGTAGTGGACCTTATTTTTTGTGTGCCTCTATGTGAAATGTAATTTATTGCTAAGCTCAACACCAGTGGAAAAGCCTTTGGATAGTAATATTGGATTGAATCAACACTATACAATATTTATGGAAAACACTTAAGGGTACATTAATGAACCATTCTTTAACATTAGATAATGCAGTAATAAGCAATAACTAACAGTTAAGTAAGTCAACTAATAGTCAGGTAATCATTTGCTTATGGTGTTCGAGTTGATTGAGGCATTCATTTATACATTATTTAACTATTGTAAATGCTAATGTAAATGGATGATCCATTCATTCACCATAACGGTGGTTGTAACCTTTACATGAACACTTTCTTTTTTAAATATCATAGTCACGTCGTTTTTTTAATTTGTACACAATGACACGCTATTACTGTGTTAAGAGCAACGGACACACCTTAACGCCCACAGTGATCATTACAATGGTCAAATGTTGAGTAATAATCATTGGTTCACCGTGGAAAAGCCAGTGATTATCTATGGTTGCCCTGAGTGATGTACTGCCCTCTAGGGCTCTGAGCATGGCTGATGACGATAGAGTGAGATGGGCAAACTGATACAGAACCTGAAAGGGGTGATTTATTTAACCAGGAGCAAATGTCTCCCAATGTACAATGTAATTGCAAAATCATTAACGGAAAACCGTTCCGCAAAGACCAGGTTCTGAGCATTCTATATCCCTCTACTTCTGACGTCCGCTCCATGACTGTTTTGATTTAGAATCCCATTCTCTTTCATATGGGCTGATCCCCATACCCCTTAAAACAAAATCATATTTAAACGGACACATTGGAACTCAAACAGAGGGGTTCCCCCCTCGCCCTCTAACCGTCTCCCAGACAGATCCCTGACATCCGCCAGGAGAACAGAGAGAGAGTGGGCTGCCCCGCCCTCATCCCGGAGGAAGAGGCTTTGTTCTGAACACAATGGGTTCTAATCTGCACCGACATCAAAGACTTTCCAGAGTGCTTTAGCGTGAACCGCAGCGCTAACGAGAGACGACCGCTCCTATGCACGGGGGGGCTGTGATTGAGGATGCTTCATCAAGGAGGGGATGGTGGTGGTGGTGGTGGGAGTTGTGATGGTGGTGGTGGGCTGGTTTGATGCCTTCAGTGCTGGAGGTGCTGGGGGGTGCTGGTGCTGGTGCTGGTGCTGGTGACAGTGACGATGGGGGTGGTTGACTGGTTTCAGTGCCGGAGGTGCTGAGGGTTGGTGGTGGTGGTGGTGGTGGTGGTGCTTGGTTTGGTGCTGGTGATGATGGTGATGGGTAACGATGGTGGTGCAGGTTCAGTTTAGGTGGTTGAATTGGTGTTGGTGGTGTGACTGGAAGAGTTGTGTAACTTGGTGGTAGTGGTGGTGGTGCTGATAGTGGTGGTGTTAGTGGTGGTGGTGGTGCCTTCAGAATGCTGCTCTCTCCCACACAAAAGTCAGGTTCACTGAAGATCAGTCTATCAGGGCGGAGTCACCGAGCTTATAGAAAGGGAAGCAATCAGGATGGGGCTTTTGGATCTGCATCAATAAGTAACGAGAACGTGACACAAAGAACACTTTGTTATTTTGCCGTATTTCTTTAGCGTGTTTCACAGGGCCCATAACCAGTTCATTGTTATGCCAAAGCAAGAGGCAGGTGATTATTCAAAAAAGCAGTGCATCGTGAAAATAAACAAGAGTCGCTTAGCTTCTTACGTTCTGATACCTAAATAATTCAAAGAATCAAAAGCCAACAAAAAATAGTAAGTTAAAGGAAATCAATCAAAAACAGCAGCTCATTATTATTTCAACCGTAGACTCTGGCAGCCCTGGGTTCGAGTCATGTTGTCAGCCGATGTGTTTACCGCCCGACCGCCACACACTCATATTGTTATGGATTATTCTGTAAAATGGCTCTTTGTAATTTATTGCAGTTTATGGTTGGATTAATTGCTTGACCTTTTTGTCATAATGTGTGAGGATGTGCCAGGGAGAGAGCGAGAGAATAGAGGGAGAGAGTGCGCACGTGCGTGCATGCGTGCATGTGTGTGTGTGTGTGTGCAGGGACAAAAGAGTAGTTTCGTGGGCGGTTGATCGTCAAGAGTAATGGCTGTTTTAGGGATTTTGCTGTTTCAAAATGTTTCGTTTAAAAGTCTGTGTATTTCTGAAGCAAAGCGTTGACCACTCAAGCAGATGACCCCACGACCCGTCCAGGCTCAGCTTTGGGGCCAATCGACAAGAATCAATTAGCCAGCTCCACCACGAGACCCTGGAATGATTTGATTCCACCTTTTGATATACAAACTGTTCTCCTCCTCTTCCACCCACCTCCCTCTATCTACGCCTCCTAATAGGGATGATGATGCCTCCTCCTCCTCCTCCTCCTTCTCCCACCCTGCCGTTGGAATGATTTGAGGGGGATAAGGTCTCCCATTAAAATTAGCAATGTTTTATGGTAATTCCCTTTAAGAACGGAGAACAAAAATGAGAGAGATAATTATCTTGATTATTCGGGATCCCTCTCGCCTAAAATACACAGACGAGGCGAGCACTCCCCCGCTGCCGGGGGACATAGCCATATAAGGGGAAACAGGGTGCGGGCCTAGTGTGTTTAATTATTGTTATTGTAGGGAACAAACGCCCGGAATGGATACACTGGATTTCCCTTCAGTTCAGAGGCGTTAATTACCAATGTATGGGAAATGAAATGGTTGTTTTCTGAGGATTCCTCAGGTTTCCCAGTATGAAGCCACATCACCAGGGGGCATTCGGAACAGACTACACATAATGGATTTGAATTAAAAACAACACGCGGTGAAAGTCAAACTTCAAACATGGTATTATTTCAGGGTATTGCTGCCAGTGAGATAAAGAGATATAGATATATTTTTAAAACACATTGTACAGAATAAGATACAGTATGTTGAGGTGCAGCTCCATATTGCGGGAAAGTGAAGGATCAACGAGGGTGAGGGAATGAAGAAGAAGGAGAAAAAAGATTCAGAGTCGGACACCAAAGGAAAAAAGCTGGCTGGATGTGATCTGGAATTCTCTTAATAACAAGGGCAGGCGCAGGGCAGTGTTCCCAAAGGACAGCATCTATTATTCATCTGAAGATCCGGTGAATTAACAATGAGATAATCTATCCATATGTGTTTTACATTACTAACCGGAAGAATAGTGTTAACATTAACTGATTGGAATTTTCTGTGGAAAACTCGGCACTGTCATAAATAGCCAGTCGAATATTTGATTGAAATTGTGTTTGAAATGATTTTAGACTGAGAAATTTGAGCCGTAATACAATCTCCGCTCTATTCAATTATGTATGTCAGTCAGAATCAGACTCAAAATTAAGACGTGAGTGGGGTGATTGGAAAAGAAATCTAGCCAAGATATTAAAAACAAGTTGTTTATTAAATCATCTTAAATGAGACAGCAGCATTGTGATTAAATTACTGTGAGGACTACAGCACTTATAAATATACAAATTATTAAGACTGTCAAGGATTTCTGCTAGCCTTTGTTTTCAAACCTCCAAATAGATGCAATATATGTTAATGTCTCCCTAATCCATTTAGTTTTGCTAACAGCTAAACATAATTATTTCAGATAATCTCCACATTCAAGGAAAAATTCCCTGTATACAATAAGTCAAACTAGATCTAAGTCTTAAAAACACAAACAAGGTTTGAAACTACAGGAAGAGTCCAATAAATGGAGTTACACATGCCCAAACGCTGGTGGGCCATCTCTAGCCATCTCCACCTTCCCTAGATCATCTCTCTCTTCATCTACTTCTCCTAATTGGTGATGAAGATCCCCCATGAAGACGTCCATCTGCCAGGTCATGTTCCCCAGGGCAGATGTCCTCACCCCCCACAGCCCACCTCTCTCCCCGTGCCCTCCAAAGCAGGGCTTCTTTTAATTAAAACATTACACCGACCCCGGCTACCTGTGTGCTACATGCCCACCCTCCCCACCGTGGCCCTGGACCAACCAGCAGCACGGGCCCGGGTGTCGCCCGCCGTGCCTGCAGGGATGGACACGCAATGGGAACAGACATGGCTCTGTAGGGTGGAAGAGGCGGACGGAGAGATGGACCGATGCCCACCTGGCCCACCACTCTGCCAGGGCTGAGCTCAGCTATACTCTCCACTCAGCACCCTGGGAAGCAAAACATGAGACTCTGCCAAGAGGATCCCAAATCCCGTTGAAATTAGAAAAATAATAAAGAGATTAAGGGGAGCCCGACACGTGCAAGTAATCGTGAAAACACCGTATGGCGTGGTGTGAATCGGGATACTTTCTGTTGGTTGGCAAAATGTAAATATGTTTTCCTTTCAGTTTGATCCGCTCCTTTTTGTTTTAGGTGATTTTTCAGTGGCATTGGAGAAGAAGAATGACATCATGAACTCGGCGCGACATCATGAACTCAGCATGTTTGACATTGACGTCGTCCACGTGTTCTTCAGTGTGCAGTCAACACCAGTAAGTGCACCTATAACCCCCGAGGGGAGAAAAACATGACTGATTGCTGAGTTGTCATTTCCTGAAAAATGTAACAGTCTAAAAACGTAATGTAACTTGCAGTGCAGCCAACGAAGGTCACTGAAAGAGAACCGGTTACATTTGCATGACATCATTCAAATGCAAATTAGCAGGGCCACTCGCAGGTACGTGTGGGTGTTACACTGCGAAAGAAACAAGATTTGTGTGCAGGTTAGTCCCCCGAGAATCCAATTACCGACCGATTTACATCCCCTCATTCTGTATTCCGCATTCATCTCCGGGAAATTGCACTCAGGTTGAAATGAGGCATGGCAATGGTCTCTGTTTATGAACACTATCAAAACGGCCCAATTGTCGGCCATATGCTGTAAAATGCTACGGCTGGGTGTCACTCGAAACGAGAGGGAATTTATTCCCTGTGTTCTTATTTGATTTGGGCTTTCGCTCTGAGCACATTTAGCCCAAACAAATCACTGCTAATTGGTGCTTTCCTGTTGCCGGGGTAGCTGCCCCATATTTCTAGCAATGTCGTGTGTCTCAAATTGGATTGCAAAATTATTTTTCAGTATCCGTAGAAATCAATGCTTATATTGCCCCTCTATACACACAGCGGTTGATGAGCCACCGCTGTCCGTGCGTGTCACTGCGTTAACATGGTTACCACAAAGCAGGGAGAGGGGAAATCTCAGAAGAGAAGACAAAGTGTCTACAAACAGCATTTAACAAGGGCTAATAAATATTCAGGACGTTCATGCCCAGGCGAAGACACCTACCAGCCATTTCCCGATGTGGAGCAGATCATTATGCCAGCCTCTGAAATGGAGATCTAAGACCCAGTCTTGTCTGTTGGCCCCCAGCTTATAATTAACTAATTACTGCACACTTCCCCTCCCATTGATTACCGCTGTGGGGATTGATTATTTCCACAGACTCAGCCCAAAAAAATACATATAAATGTATGAAGACTATCACTATCCAAACACTATCCAAATTAGAATAGTCCTTAAAAGATACGGGGCCTACCACTTGAAAGATAACTGATAAATACTTTACCTTTAAAATATCAATGTTAATAGTATTTAGACATTGAGCCCTCTTTGTTTCTCCTTCCACTAGTACATCTGTGTTCAGAACACAGCAGTATCTGTTACTACTTCTAACACTGTACCTTGAAGTGACCTCTACCTAAACGTAGAGGTCACTCATACCCCGTAGCAATGGGTGGGTGGGGCCCTAAATCCCGTAGCCAGCGAGGGCCCTTCACCTGTGAGCCCTGCAGCCATAGGGAGGCCCCCCCCCCCCTGCTCCTCAACAAGGCCATCTGAAGCAGCTGCACCATCCTATTATCTGTGCTGGAGGGCTTCACCACACCTCCAGACCCGGCTGTTCCACACACAGGAGGAAGAGGATGGAGTCCAGGAGGAAGGGGGGCTTACAAAAAGGTCCAGACCAAAACTTTCCTCCCCTCCAGAAATATATAGTTGAGGTTCCAGAGTGAAAGGGCTGGATTAGATTGGGTGAGGGGGTGTGGAGCGTTGCAGGCTGTGTTTCAGAGCAGAGGCTACACTGTACGACGTGGCGTCTGCACGGAGCAGTGTGAACGTATAGCAGTGCACTCTTGATAACTGGCTCGCAAACCAGACTTTTAGTCTCAATCTTACCTTGAGTGTATGGCAAGCATTTTTATAAACGCTATAGACATAATCTTTATGGTTGTAGTCTTAACTTTTATTGAAAAGTAACATTACCACCACGTTGCTCTGTGTCTATTCAACAAGGCTACAGGCAATACATTATGCGCACGTCAGATTTACATAAAAGTCCCTAAAATACTGGAGCAGAAAAATCCTCTTTGGAGATTTGTATCCCGAGCAGGTCATATAATGAATAGTTTCATGAGACTTCTGTAAGAGAATGATGTTCACATCAGCCTACAACGAAGGCAGCCTGAGCCTCTTGGTCCAGCTGAGGGGAAAATACGTTTTGCACAAACACAATGTGCCTAACTGGTGATTACTTCAAAACAACAATGTTAAACTGATCAGCTGACAAATGACCCCATGAAGTCCTGCCTCCTCTGTTGCACACACACAAACAATAATACACATACACACAATCAACTGAGCGATATGCAGCACAAAGCATGTTCTGAGTGAATGTGCCCAGTGAATAATTGATGTGTGCTTTTCATCCATGTGTGTATTGACGTACGGAATATGGCTACAAGCTGAGAGAGAGTGAAAGAGAGAGAGAGAGAGAGAGAGAGCACATTTTCACATTTTTGTTGGCATGACTTACATCATGACATTTATGAATTTGTCCCATACACTAACAACATGGTCACGCCTGCAATACTATTTAATATATTAATGTTTCTCCTTCACCCCTCCTCTCTACCATGCTCTCTTTCCTGTTGTTGTTCTACCCTCTCTCTCTTTCTGTTATACTCTCTCTCTCTATTTTTGTGGTGGTACTCGCTCTTTCTGTGGTTGTATTATCTCTCTCTTTCTGTGGTACTCTCTCTCTTTTTCTGTGGTACTCTCTCTTTCTGTGGTTGTATTATCTCTCTCTTTCTACGGTACCCCCTCTCTGGCATGGTCTACAAGTCTCTCACTATTTTCTTTGTAGAGCCTCTCAAAGACCCCCACCCAAACCTCTCTTTTGTTCTCTCAATTTCATTCATCATTAATAATCTCTCTCTCTGTCTGTCTCCGAGTCCCTCTCTCTCTCTCTAGCTGTGTGTGTGTGTGTGTGTGTGTGTGTGTGTGTGTGTGTGTGTGTGTGTGTGTGTGTGTGTGTGTGTGTGTGT
>JAOPJL010000132.1:8918208-8937447 GCA_027123545.1 Trisopterus esmarkii | reverse complement strand
CACACACACACACACACACACACACACACACACACACACACACACACACACACACACACACACACACACACGAGAATCTCCCACTCATACCTCTGACAGTAGGAAGCAGAGTAACCATTTCTCGCTAGCACATAAATGTAGCAAGATGAGTTCCTTGTGTGTCACCAACACATCTGTCGCCCATCTCCTCTCGGGATGGTCCTCCATCCCACTCATTAGCAGGGTGCTGAGAGCACACATCCCAACACACTCGCTGTGTGTTGGTGTGTGTGTTTGTGTGCAAGTGTGTGCCCGTCGACTGTCTCAGATTTGTGAGTGTGTGACTGTGTGTGAATGTGCGTGTGTCGACTGTCTCAGATGTGTGATTGCGTGTGTGTGCATGTGTGTCTGTGTGAGTGCATGTGTGAGTGCACGTATGTGAGTGCATGAGTCTTTGTACGTCTGTGTGTGTGTGTGTGTGTGTGTGTGTGTGTGTGTGTGTCTATGTGTGTCTGCATCTCACCAGACCAGCCACCACTGTGGGCTTCTTGTGTGTTTTTAATGAGAGCCCACTGGATGAAAGTAAGGGCAGGGACGGGTGCAGACAGCGGAGTGATGAGGGGCTGTCACGGGGTCAGGCCCCCCAGCATTGAGCCTTCACATGAGGGTAATGTGTGTTTAAGTGTCAGTGCACTGAAGCGGGAGAGGAGTATACTGTTGTTCTTCCTTTGCAGGGGTATGAGGTATGTTATGTGGGTACAATTGGATCCCCAGATGTGCCCCATCTGTTGTCGTTTCCATTAAAAGGCCCCCGCATCCCCACATCAGGTCCACCCACAGACCCACAAGGAGTTGAGTGTAGAGAGTGTACACGTATAAATAGTACCGGTATAATATCTACACATCAGTGGATCCACACAGTAGGGCCCGATACAGGCCTAATGCCAAAACCTTTGAACAGAATCTGATATGAATAATTACATACACTTTCCATAAAGAGCACGATCCTACGACAGTCACAAAAACCGGGAGGATTGTCTGGTTCATTATTGAATCAAAGTATGAACTGTCTCATCTGTCTGTCGATGAATACTAATCAGAGAGAGACAGACACAGAGACAGACAGACACACAGAGACAGACATAGACAGAGAGAGAGAGAGCGAGAGAGAAAGCGAGAGCGAGAGAGAGAGACATAGGGAGAGAGATTGTGCCAGTCTGTCAACCGATCCAAATAGTAAACCCAGCAGGACATCCTCCTCTCACCAGACAAGCCACCATCACAGTAATCGTCACTATGACACGCTAGCTGCCAGCTTCTGGTTGATCAGCTGGGACGGGCATCGCACTCAGGATGTGGGATGTGGTGGTGGGGTAGGGTGGGGAGGGGAGAAGCTATTTGGTCCTTAAATGCAGCGTAATTAACCTTATACTTATTCCACCTCAGACACCCAATCTACTCACAAGAGGGCTGATCACGCTAGAGTGGGTGCAACAATGAAGATAGCGTCGGGCAGTCGACACCAAGTCCCCTCTAGAACTATTCAGACGAGTGACTATGAACGACAGGTCTGTGTTAAAGGTAGCCTGTTGACTGCTCAGAGGAAAAGAGAGGCATGCTCACACATGAATGCTTGTCATCACAGAAATGCATCTAAAGTGTGATGGACTCGATTGCAAAGAAACAACCAAAAAAGGTTTTATTAAAATGATTAAAGATGGAGCAAAAATAACCTATGGTTCTAAATGTATTGTAGAATTGATTTTGTCAAATTTGTTGGAATTCTAAAATTCTTAAAATCCATTGTAATTAATAAATGAATAGGTTCTGATGATAACAATTTAAATAATCTGGTATATGTTGCTGTTGAAGGCTTGAAATAAGCCTGTCCTATAATTCTTTTCCAGCCCAAAGGAAATTATTGGATGGCATAGCTGTCTATATCTACCTACCCGGCAACCTGTGCACGCATAAACTGAGTCTCCCACCAGGCACGGCAGACCTAGTGCTAAAGCTAGCGAGCTAGTCATGTGTTTTGGGGAGTGGATTTGGAGTGTCGCCTGAAGGGAGGGAAGGGAGTTTTTCGGTTGGATAGACACCATTGCAATAATTTGGAATAGAACTGGAAAATGTGTTGCTATTTTTTCCAATGGAGGGGGCGAAAACAAAATTAATCTTAAAAACATGGTATGTGTTCTTCTGCATCTTTCATGAAACAATACTGGAAGTGGATGGTTTTTCAGAAATGGCTCAGAATATATTGCAGACAAGGCTGTATGTGCTTGCGTTGTACTCAGTGAATTGAGATAAAAACACAAGTAACAATTCCATCAAGTGCAGCATTCAACCGCAGAGTGAACGACAACATAAACGCTTGAGAGTGCATTAGAAAGTTTCTCTCACTCTTAAAAGTTGTTGTTTGTGCATAAAAGCAATTGATGGCAAACAGAGATTGTAGTACAATGACCCAGGTGCAATGAAAGAACTGCGAAAGCAATCAAAGACCTGAGAAATCAAATGTCTCTTCGCAACAAAAAAATAAAGTGGAGGAGGAGACCGGCAGAAAGACAGTCAAGCCAACACACATAATTCTCTCCGCTCGGTGCAGGGAATTCAATTTACCTTATCTGAAAACACAATAGAGGTCCACAACCACATTAGCTTTGCCTCTCATGGGTAGCGGATAGTTCAGCCGGCAGTAGCGGACAGGAAAGCAGTTCACCCCGACAGCACAAAGCACCCGCCGTTTAAAAGTGCCTCGCAGACGACAGCGCGTTCAGAGACTGTCTTTAAAGTCGCAGTGAATTACAGTCTAGCAGATGAAAGCACGTTATTCACTAACAAGCAATCTAGGGACGTTTTTATCTTCAATGTGACCTTGCCTCGTTCCCTCTCTAGTACGAATGAAGGGACATAACCCTTTATACATTTCAGAAAGCGTCTGTTTTTTTAAATGGCTAATAAAACTGCTTTAGAACTGGCTATTGTAAGGTTGAAATACAACGGTACTCATTCAACATTGTGACCGCATTGCTCCTTTTGTATAGCAAACAAATCAAATGTTTCAAATTACCAGTATGAATAGTTATTCAGCTGAACAAAGATAAATCTAAGCCACATAAAGCAAAGAAAATCATACAAACAAATTGTTTATTTTCTTGCTGGGCCTCAGAAAGCAGTGGTATTGTTTGAAACAATATGGAGAGGGGCGTATTGTTTGAAACAATACCACGACAGTAGTATTGTTAGAAGTAGTACACAACACAACTACAAAGTAACACAATTCGAGATCAGAAGAATCATGAAGACCATTTGGCATAATGCCCAGATGAGGTCAATAAATATCAATAAAGAACCGGTGACAATCATCAACTTGGTTCATTGCCTCAAAATAATTTAGCTGACCTTACTAGAATAGGCGGAAACCTGTTGCCTTAAACTATTAATATTCGCACACAATGAAATTAAATAGGTCAAGTTACATTAACATAGAACTTTAATTGTATGCAGTAGACAAATTAAGTTTACATTAGTAGTCTTTACTTAAAATCATTACTTGACCTTATTAGTACCTATTTTAAGTTAAACATATATAACATGATTTATTCCTACTTAAAATCATTTTATAACATAATGAATGTTTTTTTTTCAAATTAAATTATACTGTTTTGAAGAAATTTAACATTTAATTCAACAACTCTGAAGCTAAGCCTGAGCTAATGTAAGCTCGCGTTAGCCACACACACGTGCAAACACTGTGCTAACCTTATCAACAGAACTGACAGAAAAATTCAAAAAAAGGTGTAGCACGTTAACACTAAACTTACTTTTCCGTTTAGCTAACTTTTGTATATGCAAATAGTTACTTACCCGGCATTGCTCTCGGAGTTTTGAATGCGCCCCTCTCCATCTTCTTTTGTTAAAGGTCCCATGAAATGCCACCAGGTGTGGTGTGATTAGCCATTACAAGCCGTTTTGGAAATCAGCCCCACATGATGTCATATAAAACAGGAAGTGGGTGTGTCCACCTAGATGTGTGCTGGATAGATCAGTCGATCAGCCTACCCAGTGTACTGTAGCAAACATTGCTCATCTATCCGTCACACATCTAGGTGGACACGCACACCTGTGATGTGTTAAGGGGCTGATTTCCAAAACTGCTTGTAACAGCTAATCACACCACACCTGGTGGCATGTCATGGCACCTTTAAGTTATAGGCTGCGTCCCAAATCAGTGTTTTTATTTTTATTTGTACTACAGGTGATTTCAATGATTGGCCCAACTTTGGTGCCAATCAGCAATTATATATAAATACCTCATTTGCATACTGAACTTGCTTTTTTTTGGCAAACTGCATTTTCCATGCTATTTATTGAGACATACTAAACATTTATTTTGGCATACTAAATAGTATGGTAGCATGGGTATTGGAACGCAGGGACAGTCTGTTTGACAGCCTGTCTGTCTTAGTAGGTTACATCTCTGTAAGGGAGATGCCAACCGCATCTCCCTTACAGAGATGTAACATACTAAGTTATCTCTTCTTAACATAATCATTGCACTGTATATTTCAGCTGAATGGTGCAAACATATCTCGATTTAGTAATGAGAACTTTTTTTGATAAAACATAAAACAATAATTAATAACTCTAAGTTGAATTATGAGCAGAATTTTTCATGGAGGACTCACTGTCATGGATTATCTTTCTCATGCTCGTACAGACCAGAAAAGGTACTGGGTGAAGCCTGGTAGAAGAAATGTCCCACTTGTGTGTCTTTAGCCAATGGGCCGTCCCATTGTGGAGGGAGGAGCCCGTGTCCGGGTTCGGTGGTCCACCAGATGGTGGCTGCGCAGAGCCAGCTAAGAGCTCGCCTGCTGGTCAATGAAACCTAAGTGTTGCGTGGGCTGTCTGTTATGAATAAATGTCCTCAGACAGGCTAATTAAAAGGGGTCTTTTTCATCACTGCAGGCCATCTGCTGGGGAACACAACCTGATGGAATGACTCCGCAGTCACTCCCACTGTGCAACAACACATCCTATTATCAGCTTGTTTTTTTCTTTCAAATTGAGAGTAAATAAATAAATAATTGTTATTGTTAAGTGTTACTATGGGAGTAATTACATTTTTTATGACTGCTCGTCTTTTGGGTGCGATCCACCGATAGCTGGCCTCTTTTAGTAAAGAAAATACCTGTTTGAATGGGCTGTTGTTAACCTAATAAATTGAGATGCAATCTGACCGACTGATTTAATCAAGCATGCAGAACTGCCTTTTTTTTTTTACGCAAATTGGTTAGAACTTTTTTATTTTTTATTCTTAAGATCATGAATATTCATTGCACATTAACTCCCCTACATCAGTATTCTTGTAGCATTTCAAAACACAGTCTCTAAACAAAGCTTTTATGTAAATCATGCGCTATCTACATGCAATCTGGACCCAGGGACACCCCAGCAGGACTAGAACAAGGTCAGTGCATATGCTATAGAAAACAGCACCCCTCATCAGCCTGGGACAAGGTCATCGCACCGTGTTATTGCCAAACACGATACATTCACGATCGGCCCAAACTATTGGCATTAAATAAGTCAACATGGCCGACTCAAGGGCCAAACTCTTTATCACAGAATACCAGAGCAAACTCGTTTATGTCCGTTCTTTATCTCAAAACTTGAGCATGACTTTGGCACACACACTAGCCGTCAACTATTTGCTGTGGAGAGAAAGACACACACAGACACACACAGGAACACACGCACGCATTCATGACGCACACTTTTACACACACACACGCACACACACACGCACACACACACACGTGCGCAGATGCGCCATCACAGGCCCTTGTGAGGACAGATCCCCTGCGGCTCTGCATTAGTACCCAGGCCACCAGGTCTGCTGGATGACTTTGGGAGGTCCAGGAGATGCTTTGTGCTAATTGGCTAAATGGTGTGGTTGGTTGGGTTCACAATGCCAGAGGAAGAGGGGTGGGGGGGGGGGTTGCAATTTATACCAATATTGGAATTAATTATCCCTGTCAACGTGTTACAGCAACGCCACCCAGTCCCCTGCACCATTTTGCCCCACTGCTTGCTACATTGTTTACAGTAAATAGGGTTAAATACCAAGCCATATATCACTTCAGTTGTCTCAAGGATTGCAATTAATTCAGTCCTCCGTAATGAATAGCTTGGCTTGATTTACAGTTTTAAGTGCTATCTCGGTATAGCGGTTGAGTGTTGGGCTTGTATGGCCACCCATCCAGAACCTTAGGAGGAAAACCCTGTGGGACCCTCCGTCTTACAGCTCTTTCTAACACTACCGGCTCGTGCAAACCCTCCACTAATGCAATCCGCTGGGTGTAAGGAAATATCGATAGTTACAGCCCCCTAAAGCAGCACTGCTGAGCCAACCTAGAGCCCTATGTGGGCCTTACATCTCTCATAGCTTCTGATATAGCTTCTCTTCTACTTTTAATTACCACAAATAAGTAGCAGCGTTGGGTCAGCTTTATGGGGCTTTAAAAGAAGGGCGAGCTTGGTGAGGACAGAGTGGATTCTGCAGAGCGGTGAACCCAGAGAACGACTTCTATTTACAATGTCAACGCTGAATCAAGGAAAAGGGCCCGCCGTTGATTATTCCTGGCACTGCTCCACTGTATATCTGCGTGGCGACAGCCAATGACAAATGAAACCGTGCGGAGAGCAGCAAACGTATGTGTTCCACCGGCGTACAAGTACGACCGAAGCCAAAGTGGAATGGAAAAAGAAACAGAGAAAGTACAGGATGCATATTAAATCGATTTGGGATTCGCGTTGAGGCAGAATGGCTGGGTGATGACAGCCATTCAATTAGATTGTGTTTGTGAAACGCAGGAAAACAATCAATCCTGAGAGGTTGGCAGTGTGCTAATAGAGTAGAGGAACATAAATACTAACGCTGAGGCAACTTCCAAGGAAAAGGGAGGGCAGGGGGGATGGGGGTGGTGAGCGTTGGGAGAATGGCTGCATGGTGGGAGTGTGACTTTCTCTCCCCATTCAACTCATTGCTATTCTCCACCAACAGCAGGCTTCCTGCTAATAGGATGGAAGCCCCGAGGCAACGAGATCTGCCGTAAGATGGGAGCCGACCGGTGGGCAAGCAGACCTGGGTACACAATCGGACGGCCCGTGGTCTTCCAGCCCGTGCCCCAACTTCCGTCCGGCCGGGGAAACAGGAGGAGCCAGGAAGGCAAGGAACCATGAGGAACGGTGAAGAGCCATCAGAGCTGCCAGGGTCTTGGGTGACTTGTCACGTGGGCAATTACAGTGTGTGTGCCAAACCTCTGAACATGGAAGGCTCTGAGAATACTAATTTCAATATGATGCCCGCTGGGCTGCTTTGCATGGCATTTAATGAGTTTGGAAAACACAAACGCATTTGTTGGATCAAATTTGGATATACTCATGTGTTGTTGTGCTTGAAAACACATTTAGATGGCATTGATAAACTGGTTCCAGGTCTGCCGATTTACCTTTGGAGCGTTTGCTAATTAACAAGCCCCTTGATCAAGTCATATATTAGGAAGACAAATATTAGGTCCTGTTACTTTAAATTGACTCTGGCTGCAGGTATATCATATTTAAAATACGAGTTATAAAATGAAAAACCGGAGGAGGTAAGAAGTTTTCTTGATTAAACCATTTCTACTTCCGAAGGAGAATGCTCTCCCTTGAAAGATCGAAGTCATTTCATTCGGTCCATAACTCTGTGCTTCCAATAGGAGTCTGCAAAACAAGCTAACCTTGACCTAGAACCAGACATATGTGCCTGCTGCTTTTCCAATTTCCTATAGTCAGCCTGAAGGTCTAAAAGTGACAACTGTGTGAAAATCATTGTGGGCTCTACTTTTACGGTATACATGACGAATATTTCTTCCGTAGCGGTCCTCTGCAGTAAGCGTTCTGAGAACTGATGATGTCAGAGCCCTCGAGTCATTCGCTCTAATCACAACAATCCCTTAGCTTCGACACACACATATTTATCTTTCAAATGGACTGACAAAAAATATCACACTTTGTGTCATCGTTAAGAAGAGACATTTTATTCACAGGTACTGTAAAACACAAAGCTGCCATATCATACATTTATACACAGGATTTGAAAAATCCTATAAAAAACCAATGATATTTGAAAATATGGGTATCGATATGAAATATGACCTTACATACAATAATTTCTTGGAAAAAAAGGTCTCTGTTGGATAATAGTAATTTAATTTATGAGCTTTACCCTACAATAGTGAAAACAGAGGTTATTATACAAAAATTTGAATGGTAAAATTGGAGTACAACAGTATTAAAAATGATTAAAAAAATCCCAAGCAGCATCTTCAAAGAGGGCCTGAGAAGGTATTACAAAGTAAAGTAAAGAAAAGGAAATAAAATGCGACCGTCATAGTTTTAGACATTTGTACCCATCCAAATACAGCAAATCATTTTGTTATTCTAAATACCCGAATTCCACAACATCCTTTTTAATTGTATCATTCATCATCATCCATTTGGAGTAAAACCGGGCAAATTCTAGCAGCTGCAAAGAGCAGATATAATGATTGGGCTCTGCTAAACCTCGACCGTCGCAGTTGTTGGTAATGACACATTGCACCATTTCACAGCAATCTCCTTCGACACATTTTTTGGAGTCTTTGATTGAGACACTGAACACGTTAAAACGGCCATGAGAAAGAAAACAATTGGGAGGGTGTAACTTGCAAGTTGGTGTGCTTCTGCTCACGCTCAGAGGGGGTAATAGGCCGTGACACACTGCTGTCTACATATTCCCATTGAGGTTCATAAGTAGTGAGAGTGAATATAATGGTATGCATAGAACCAAAGATTCAGCACCGCTCCAGAGAGAACACTAGAAAAAGGCCCAGCAGATGCTAATCAATGTTCCTTGTATTGTGAATATAGTCAATGCAGAACCCGGTCCAGAATCAGTTAGCGGTACAACTGGGCATGCTAACGAGCACTGCTGTGAGCACAAATGAATTCCCATCGTCAAGGTTAGCGTGCCAACGCGAGCGTTGCTGTTTACTTTAACTGGAAAGTGTGGCAGCAAAGTGAACAGTTAAATCACGTTTAACAACCAACGATGACTGATATGTTTTGGTTTATTCCCACACTTTCAGTTAGGAAGAAAACATGGCCGACCCACGCCTGGGTGACCCCCCCCGCCACCTAACTGCTGCTTTAGCTAAGTGCGTCCACAGAGACCCATTGGATCAAGGCAACTGGAGGGGAGAACACATTCACTCCATCCTTGCGAGCCTCCCCAGCCCAGCTGGCAGTGGATGAGTGATCAACAGCAACTGTAGTCCTTGAAAATATAACCCAGGCCGGTGTAGAAAAAAAGGCTAGAAAACGATAGAACCAGAGATAGAACATAAGGCGCAAGAGGCTGGATGGACATGGAACAAATGCTGACTGAGGTTTGAAACATGAGAAAAGGCAGAGAGAGCAATAGCATTACTGTATCGCCATCTTTTTTTCTTCTTTTTAGATTTTTTTTTAACCTAAAAATTAATTTGTACACACCACATAATCATATAAATACACTATACAATGCAATATAAAAACCTTTTTGTTTTGAAAAGGAATATGATCGGAGTTGGATATGCTAATCAGGATACCTGCCCCCCGTAAAAAAAACTAAAAGAAAGACTCACAACAAGACAAGTAAAGAAGGCACTTCTGGTTTGTTGTTCATTGACTTTTGGGTAAATGATGGCCACTCGTTTGCCATGCGGACAACAGCATTTGTGCACACGTTTCCCTCCATTTACAACGCACTATAGAAAACGAGGCACTGCAGCTAAGTTGTTGAAATTCTCTGTGTGTCCATGCAAAGACTCACACGCTGATTGGGAATGGGGGTGTTGCCCTTTTCAAAGCATTCTTTTCACTCCAGTAAGTATCGATTCACTGGCTGCTACATTTCTTCATCCTTCCTCACTTTCACTTCCTGGCTCCTCCGTACCTCCTCCTTCTCCTTCCTCTCCTCTCCTTAGACTCCTACTTCACAGGGACCATCTTGTACGACCGCTGCCGCCGCCGCCACCGCCACTGGCGTGCTGATGTCGAAGCACGTCACCATCATCACGCGGGCCTTGCATAGGTTGACGCAGAATTCCAGCTCTTCTGTCGCCTCCACCAAGGCCTCCAGGTAGTCTGCGGATTCTTTGTCCAGATCCTGGTCCACCTCGACTATCAAAGCAAAAAGACACAAAGGCTGTTTAGTCCCATGCTAGCACTTCATACAAATCTCCTAATGCACACAACATGCAGTCAACCTGATGCTGCACCCACGTTCGAAAGAAGGAGGTACTCACACTCTCCGATCCACTTCCTGGGGTCCATCATCAGTCGAGCTTTGGTGTCTTCCAGCTCCTCCCACAATGCCTCATGCTTTACCCGAAGTTCCTTCACCTGCTGCTGCCTTCTCTCCAGAACCTTCAGCTTACTGTTAAAGTACTGCAGGCCCTGCGGGGGGGAACACGAGCACGGTGAGATACTTGAGGGGGTTGGGGACGGACATGCCAAAACTATCGTTTAGCTTGATGTAGTATTTCCTTTTTTCCTGAATATCATTTTTTTAACTGAAGTCCATTATGTTGGAGGACGGTAAACTGAAACGTACAGTATGACAAATGGAAAGTTAAAACCGTAATAATGTAATGCGTACCTTTTCAACATCCTGAAATGGTTGCTGAAAGAGAGAAGAAACACATTAACATATTTTTCATCTAATTTGCACGTCACAAAATAAACATAACAACAAGTATAAACAGCATAGGTGCACTGTGTATGAATACACTCACTGAAATGTATTTGCACACGATTCTATCATTAGTTTTGTGATGATGAGAAGGTCTAGGCTAAAGCTGTGTCTTTTCTGAGCCACTCAACCAGCGATGCCTGGAAAGGACATTGTAAATCATCATTAGCTAATTGAGAGTGAATCAAACGACGATCCAGGGGGTTTAATATGTCCTCTTAACAAGTCCTTCTCTCACTGCCTGACTTACCGGTGCAGTTAATGGCCCACTGGAGAGGAGCAGACCATAAAGAGGCAAGCGCCCAGATACGAGCTCTGCTGAACGGCTAACAGGGGCTGGTGGCAGTGGCAGGCGTGCTTTCATTCAACATCTCTTTCTTGAACACTAAACTTTGCTGTCGTTCCTCTCACACTTCTGTTCCTGATCTGTAACCGCCAGTGAGCGCCAGCCACCGGGACACAGGCTTTCAATCCCAATTAGACCCAGACAGTAATTGCCTGCTGATCTTTCCACATTCCTGGGAAGCTCTGGCAGAATCCCAAGCCTCGAGGTCTAGTCCCAGACACTAACCCTAGGATTTGCTACCAGGCAGACTTAAGGTCAGACGTCTGAGACACATTTTTCCTGTCTTGTACTTTAATAAGTTTCTGGGAAGGAGTCAGTGAAGACTTTCCCACAATGTAAGCCATCGTGTCGTATGTGCAGCACGTATGGAATCAATGTCGCACATGTAGTGCATGGCCGTGGCTCTGCATTGCAATAGGACGTGTTAAATCCTGAGATAGTGCTTTGGGAGATCTAAAATAACTTTTGACGCCCCTGGTCACTCACGGAGAACATGCCAAAATCGTCCTCTCTGCTCACCTCTGCTATTTCCTCCTGTCTCCGTCTTTGGAGTCTTTCTACGTCGTCAATCTCATACACCTTAATCTCAAAGGGTTCCTTCAACGGTCCGGACATAGGGGGCAGATCCACCCACTGGCCCGCCGTGCCAGCTTTCTTCCCCAGGGAAGATGTGTCTGGCATTGGCGCGGGGATGAGCCGTCTCCTTTGGAAGCCTACAGAACCCAAGCGCCGCAGACAGTTATAGAGCAGAAATACAATAATGGTATTTGCTGGCCACTGTGTGTAAATATGTATGAGCCTCGCTCGGAGATGTTGAGAGTCGTATGAGGCTCTAGGCGGGCCTGCTGTGTTATGTTGATTACATATTTATAAGGGCTTCATGACTCCTGATTCTCTAGCTCCACAGTATAAACAAATTCAAAAGGTTGGTTTGCTGCAGACAAAAATCTCACGCTGAAACCAACACTCTATATTCAAGTCATTCTATTCGATCAAAATATGCAGAATATAATTATAGTGCATATCCTGATGAATAAAATTAAGTTAAAATAAAGTAATTCTGCACCTGTGTCTGTCATATTTCCTACGAGAAAGGATTAATGTATTCAGCGCAGAGCAGCGATGGATCTATTCATTTTGATCTACTCAACAATAACCCATCGACATTGCTGCATATCGATGTAGCAACGGAGATCTATCAGATAACGTAGTGTTCTAGATATACATATCAATACATATTCAAACAGGTTGCCTTCCTCACCGTTAGACCTTTTCTTGGGGGGCTTGGAGCTCCTCATTCGGCCCGACGACATCCCGCTCTCGCTCATCGAGTCCAGGGCCGACGAGGCACTGCCCGTGGCCTCGCTGTCGCGGATCATGCTCTCGTAGCCGCTGCTGCCGCCGCTGTGGTAGAAGAGGGCGGTGCGGCCCATGGCCGGGGGGAGCTCCCCGCTCAGCACGCTGCTGTTGTCGCTGCCGTGGCCGCTGCTGTAGCGCTGCGGCCTCCTGGGAGCTGTGATCTTACTGTAGGGGGAGGGCAGCACGGCGGCGGGGGACTTGTCGTCCCCGACGTTCACCCCGCTGTCGTTCCCGCTGTCCGAGTCTCCTGACGCTCGGGCGTGCTTGCCCGACGTGGTGCTCGACGCCAGCTCGCTCACCCGGCTGTTGGCGGCCCTGATGGCCTGCTTGGTGCCCATGATGGTGCCCCTCCCGGGCTTGCTGCTGACTGCAGTAGTGGTGGTCCTGGTGGCCGAGGTCCTTCCGGATGGAGGCAGGTTAGCGTTGGCACCTTTGGTCACTGGTTGTGCTAATGACTTGGTCGAGGAGCTCAGACCTTTAGAATTGCTGGCAGACAGTGAGCGAGCCTTGTTTACATTCGTCACTCCCAACGTCCTGGGGTTAGCGCTTGCTTTCGCCTGCCCAGGTTTACCGATCCCTCCGGGGCTCCCGCATGGGGATGGTGGGGAGGTGGCGATGGGAGTGCTTGATGAGCTAGAGATCCCAAAGCGTGGAATAGACCTGCTGGACTTACTACTGCTGCTGCTCCCCAAACTGGCCCCACTGTTTTCCCTACTGAGAGCTGGTCTTGAACCTGATAGGGACAGGTTGTCACACCTCTCTAGAGACATGTGACTGCCGTAATGTAGCCCGCTGTCTCCTCTGGGGCCTCTGGCCTTCAGGCTTGAGGTAATTTTGGTGGTGGAGATGTCCGACTTCAGGCTGGAGGTTTTGAAGCTGTTGATGTCTCCCCTGCAGCGGACCTCCAGCTCATCCTCTGAGACCAATGACCGCAATGACGAGGTCATCCCTGCCTCCCCATAGGCTAACCTTAAGGCACTCTGGGGTAGCAGAGTCTTGTTCTTCTGGTCAAGACTGGACTTTCGCACCGGAGGGGGAGGAGGGGAAATGCCACCAGGCCTTGGGAGAGCACTGGCTTTCTGTGTGTTTGCCTTGCTGTGTTTCCCGAGAGAGGAATACTTTAGGCTACTCGTAGATCCATGGATGTCCTGTTTCCCCTTGGACTCTGTTGAGGCATGGATAACAGGCACGGTCCCCAAGGTGGTGGCACCTCGCCTGAGCAGAGGCATTTTGCTTGGGGGTTCGGTCTTCCTACTGGCCGACTTCTCACAGCCATCGACCACCCTTTGGGATGAGGTTGAACCCTGGACCTTGGGTGGACGAGGTACGCTGTTGCTGCTGATAGGTGTTTTGCGGGACGGGATGCCACTCGCTGGGTTTTTGATGAACCTGCTGGTGATAGGGGGCTCAGATAACTGGGATTCTGAGTGGTTGTCTATGCGATGCCAAGGGTTCTCTTGCCTGGAGTCCTTACCCAGAGCCTCCCTACTACTACTGTGGCTACTGCTATTATGGGAAATGGATGAGGTAGGTTTAATTTTCCTGGGAAGACTGGAGTGGACTGTAGAGGGACCTTGTGAGGGCTCAGAGGAACTAAGAGATTGAGCTTTAGTTATTTTGGACGTGTACTTCGGTGACCCTTTCGCAGACTGAGGAGTTGGAGCACACTTTGTCAGGGATAACTTGCCTGATGCCGTGCTGTCACTGTCAACGTCGGAGAAACTGAAGCCACTGTCGTTGAAGGAGCCCTTGGCCTCTCTGGGGGATGGCTCACAGTGGAACATACCCAGAGAGTCCAGGTAAAAGGTTCCCTCGGGTCCCACGTGCTTGGCCTGTGGCAGAAAGACGTCTGTGGAGTGAGCGCCTTCGCTCTCCACTGTGCACACGCTCACCTCACTCAGCCAGGAGCTGATGGACGAGCCCCTGCTAGCCATGCACACCATCGTCTCCTCCTGGTAGGGTGAACCCGGCTCCATGTTAACCTCTGACCCTCCGGCAGCTAAGGTGTACGCATCAAACTCATCGTTGATGCTGCTGATGATGCTGACAGGCCGGGAGCCAGAGGCCAGGGCCTGCAGGGAACAATCGCTGTTAAAGCTGATGATGCTCGAGGGCCGGCCCCTGTCTACAATGCTGCCTATGGCCAGCTCCTCCACCACAGTGAACACCAGCTCGTCCTCTCCGTTCAGCTCCACCGGCTGCTGGAGTGTGACCGTGGCTCTGAGGATGTCTCGATCCAAACACCTCTCTCTCAGGGCGGGCCGCATCTGGCACAGCTCCAAGGGTGTCCTGCCCATGTGGGAGTTGAAGGAATCCCCCTTTTTCCCAGCTTGGTAGCTCATTCCGACAGGAGGCATTCTGGTACTGCAGCGTTCCTCATTGTCTCTGTGGTCATTTTGCTGGGGAGGGGGTGGAGCTGGCTTTGGCAGGGGCTTCTTGTTGAAGAACACTTTCTCCCTCACTACGGGCTCTGAGATAGCAGCTGCAGCGCCGCCCTGTTTGCTCGGGCTGTTTGGATTTCCAGACAACAAAATCTTCTCGCCATCAGCACTGGTCCTACACATACTCTGAACACTATCAGATGGCACACTTTCCACAGGGATGCATGGATTAGATTTAGGCTCAGGGTTGCCGACTGACGGAGCGGCCACAGCCTTAGGAGACGGTCTGGGTGAGACACTCTCTTGAGAGGAATCATTAGCAATCATCTTCAAGGGACTATTCCCTGAACCCTCCTTAGGCTTGTCCATCTTGGGGCTGCCCTGGTTCCCCTTGCCTTCCCCGACAAAAGCAGTGGGCTCCTCACTGCCGTCGATGCACTCCAGCCTCTCCTGCAGTTCTGCAAATGTGTTGCATTTGAAAAAGTGGTCTCTGTCGAAAGGGCCGTCCCTCGTAGACCTCCTTCTGTTCAGAGAGGGAATGATTGGAACGAAGGCAGGGGGGCCTTCGTTGTCACTCAGCTCCCGGTCTGAGATAGCAGCTCCTCCGGGCCCCACGTAGATCACGGTATCACAGGACTGCTCGCTGCTGGAGGAGTATTCCTGGTCACTGAGGAAGGAGGGCAGGTCTGGGTCCAGAGCCACGGTCCGGGGGTGGAAGGGCCTGAGATGGGGAGGCCGGCGGATCCTGCCCTCCTCACAGGAGCTCTCCCCACCAGAGGAACTGGATGCATACTGCGAAGCAGAGGATAGAAGGGACCTCACTATTTGTTTGCATGTGCATGGGAGGTTGGGCAATCCCTTGTTGGACAAAATCAATTACAAAACAGATATAAATTTCTCTGAAATTGAACGGGTCAATATATTCCGAAAGGCTAAAAGTGCACGTCAATAGCCATGCAGGAATGAATGTCAATAATATGTATTGCGCTGTGAGTGAACTTCATTATAATACGGCCGACCCATACTAAATAAATACATGCAGTCATTCCAACTAATTATCTGAGGCCTATATTTCCCTAATCTGAGGAATGCATTACAGAGATCCTTAGGCAGGAAGTATTGATCACATGATTAGCTGTTGAGAAGCGGGTGGAGAAATAGGAACTAGCCCTGAATTATAGGGCTAATAAACTTTGCATACATTCATACAATGATGAGCTCAAAGATACAGAGGAGGAAGACATTGAAGCGTGCATTGTCAGTCAATTGAATCCATGAATGGATTTCTCTTTGTGCACTGTAGAGAAACAAATGCTCTTGCAGCACCATTAATAGCATACAACTATAACTCTGCATTGGATAATTAACAAAATGGAAAGGTAAGATTACTACAGCATTGCCTTGTTGCTTACGTTGAAGTAAAATTCACATTGTATTGAGATTTCAGGAACATGTGGTTCAAGATTTTCCACGGAAACTGAAAGGGCTGCAGCATAACTGATATGGTACTCATATCGGTGGGATATCAGTGAATCATGCACTTTCCATGGAATCTGAAACTGCTGCAGCCCACCCCTGATGTGAGTAACATGTATGCTTCGGGTTAAGTGGTCCCCCCCCCCCCGCCCCCGTACCTTCGTCTTCTTCTTCCTCATGCGGTGGATGCGGGAGGCCAGCTGGATGGTGTTGAGGGAGTCGGCGTAGTGGGCCGGGGAGTCTGAGATGTGGGCGATCATGGTGGTCCTGCAGTTGATGTTCCCCAGGGACTCCCTGAGCAGCATGGTCAGCTTGCTGTCCCTGGATTGGTGTTCACACAATAGATATCACAATCAGTCGAGCGATGCTTCAGCGGGTGCAAAGTCGTGAAAAAAAACTGTAGGGCCCACTCAAATCGTATCCGAGATATAATTTGAAACAGCCTTCAAACTGCGTTAGTGGAAGTGCGATGTATGGTCAGAAGGCGCGAGCGAGGACACCTTCCAGATAAATCTAGATTGCACACAGATATAACTGCAGTAAATAAAAACGACATAGGTGTTCTTACCTATAAGGTACATGCTTGGCTCCGTTGGCTAGAGCCATGATGACGTTTCCCAGTGCGTTGAGAGACAGACACAGGCCTCCCCCGCCGTCCCGGCTCTTGCTCAGGTCCTTCTCGCAGCTGCCCAGGTCTATGAGGTGCAGCCGGCTCCGCCCACCGGACACTGAGGGGAGAGCAAGTGAGGTGGTGACTTTGGTGCGGACACTCCCCCACGCAGTGGAAAGCGCACACTGCAGTGGGACAACTGGAGTTTGGGGGGGGGGGCCGGGGGGGAAACAACACTGTAAGATGCGCCGGACTTATAGGGTAGGATTAGCTCAGGAGGTAGAGCGGGTTGCCTTGTAACCTGAAGTTGCTTGTTTTATCCCAAGCTCCTCCTAGGGTGAGTGCTGAGGTGTCCCTGAGCAAGACACCAAACCCTAACTGCTCCTGATGAGCTGGCTGTCGCATTTCATGGTTTTGGATAACCTGAGTGTACATGTGAGTTGGCCAGCCTTTAGGGGACTAGCTCAGCCACAGGCGTGGGAGAAAGTGGCTGGGGCCTCCTACGTCATTTAAATAGGGAGGGCCCATAGTCATCGTAGTTAGTCATCATAGACTGCTGTCACAGCAGAATGTCTGATGATGTAGTCTCAAAGAATAAAGGGGCTAAAAGGTTCAGAAGATAAATTTGTAGCCACACTTTGTTGTGCGCCTGACTAATGTGTCGTTCCACATGACTTGTAAGAAAACAATGGGTTCTGGGGTTATGCAGCAAGAGGAGAAAACCATTAAGCTCACATGGGCATGACTTGGAAATTGACTGATTCACACACTTACTACTTTGAGGCAGAAGTGCAACGCATGAACGCCAACAGTTTTCTTTATTCTTGCACAGGCCAGAACCCATGAACATTGAACATGGAGACCGGAGTTATTTCTTATATTTATACTTGCTGTCTAGCCTCCGAAAAATAACTTTACGGTTATCGGGGCCATAGGAGGCAGGTCACACTTCAAGAGCAATAATAAGAACTCACTGATCGAGGAATTCATGCTGAAACACAATCCATTACACCAAATAAGTGTTCAGAGCCAACATAACTGAAAGTGCTTCTGATTATCTAGTGCATTAGATCTATAATTAACTGATTACAGAGCACTCTCTTGTGTTTGTCATCAAATCTCGTTATTGTTAATAAGTGTAACACGGTCATAGAGTACAAAGACGTATGCCGTACAGAGAGCACACAAAGTGTCCATGAGTGATGTTCAGATCCTAATTATGGGGAAACGATAAATCCACATTTACCATGTAAAGTACAAGGACAAACCAGCTGCATAGTGGCCTGCCGCGCACGGCATTAAAGACTACCAAAGTGGATATCCACTTTGGTAGTCTGCCGTCGTGGCAGGCAGTTCACTCCCGTGCCTCCACAGGCAAGGACACTGCATAATGGCATCAAATGGGTCCACAACGCCATCCCTCCTGCAAGGCCCTCCAGAGGGTGCTTCAGCTAAAGGTAACAACCGGCATGGAGCTGCTCTCCTCCTTTTGCAGATAAAAGCACTTCCGAACCACTAAAAACGGAGCCGACGGTGGTGTACTCACTGCCTCCCTTGCCGCTCTTCTCCATGCGGTACTGGTACACGTGCAGCGTGAAGAGCATGTGGGAGTTGCGGCGCTCCTCCTCGCCGGCGTCCGCCCGGTTGGTGCTGCGGGCTTCCATGGCGGCGTCCAGGAGGAAGGCAGCCCTCTCGGCCGTGGGGGCACGGAGCTCGCTCTGGTTCTGGAGCTGTTTGGGGGAAGGGGGGTGGAGGGTGGGGGTTGGAGGAGGGACGGAGCAAAGACAAGGAAGATCCTCAAGGTGAGTGTGTGTGTGCGTGTGTGTGTGTGCGTGTGTTTGAGACGTGGCCAGCATTGGATCAGAAAGACATGAGGCTGAGCGGGATACAGAGGAGGAAGGCTTGGGAGCTGTGGGGGCTGGCTAATTGGAGCCAGCCACACGTTTCCTGCCCGTTATATTGGGTCTCGTGGGCAATGAAAAGCAACAGATATGCATGCTGGGAGGGGGATTAGGATGGGGGTGATGGGGAGCAGTAGGCCGGGGCACGTCCATCACCGCTCCACGGTGAGAGGACGGAGGTGGCAGACAACAAAGAGGGTTGGAAGAGGGCGCCCTAAAAGAGACAGCAAAGACCGAGCAGAGAGCTTCAGAGGAGCCCAGCCACCCTTTGAAGTCCCAGTCCACACGGTTGGGGCGGCGGGGGCGCGGTCGGGCGGCGGCGGCGGCCGGCGCCGTGCGGCGGCCGCGCGGGGGGGGGGGGGGGG
>JAOPJL010000132.1:8791395-8828657 GCA_027123545.1 Trisopterus esmarkii | reverse complement strand
TCTCTTGCGCAGTGCACCGCTTTCGCGTTCTCCCTCTGTTTGTCTTGCGCCCTCTCACTCCCTCCCGACCTCTCTCTCTCACGCTCCGTCCCTCCCTCCATCTTACTTACTTACCTCCTTGCTCCCTCCCTCCCTCTCTTCCACTTCCTGTTTTTTTTTTCTGTATATCTATCTCTCTCCCTCTTCCCTCTTCTCCCACCGTCTCCCCTCCTCCCTGGCTGACTTACAGTTGCCGCGGTGATGCCAGGGAACAGCCTCAGCAGGCCCACGTTGCAGTTCAGCTTGGTGCTCACGTGGAACTTGGTGGTGGTATTGGCTCTCCACACCGTGTCCCAGTTGACTGTGGGAAACAGACCATTAACTCAATCGCCACGGTAACCACAACTGGAAATACAAACGATAAGGAAGCACCATGACCAGCCATTAATTCATCCATCAATTCATTTATTCATCCATTACTTGTCATATCCACGTCCATGTTGGCCAGGGGGGGCAGGTTAGGGGAGGCGAAGGCATTGAAACTCCCAGCGTCCACTTTGGTGACGCGGTTTCCCCTGTACAGTTTGTTGCGGAAGTACAGGCATACCTTGTAGGAAGAGACGTACAGGTGAACAATGGATTTTGATAGAGAAATATGGTTTTAATAGTACAATCTTTCTGATGAGGACAGCCACCATAAACAAAACGTCTGTCTGGAAGGACGTTCGTTACAGCTAAACTATTATAGTGTCATTCACTCGCTAGACAAGTGAATTCAGCTATAATAGTGTCAAACATTAATCTTTCCTGTAAAAAGGGGAGTATAATCAGTTAGTTTCATTGTCTTCCTAGAATTCTGTTGTACTCCCTGACAGTCCTCTTCCTGTTTGCGATAATCACCTGCTGTTGCGAAACCCACCAACGTTTACCCAACAATCCCGTTGAGCGAGAATGTTAACAACATTTTTGTTTCCTTTCCTCCATGTTCGCCACATAAAATGATGACAAATTGTCAATTACAACAATGACTAATTTTCTGTTTGACAATCAAAAGGAGGGAAAACTAGTTGTTTATTTTTTGCGTTCCCGTTCAAAATGCAACCATCAATGAACATTTACAAATTGGTTGTTGTGCAAACAAATGTAAATAAAAGAATCAACGGACACAGAGTGGCTACATGTAGTAGGTACATGTAGTAGCTACATGCAGTAGCCAACAGTAGCAGCCTCTAATCGCTCACCTCCGGAATGACAAACTGACCGGCGATCAGCAGCGCCCCCAGCAGGTTGTCCCTGCCATCACTCCTTATTTCATAAATTGGCACCTGGAAAGAAGTTTATGTTTTCAAAACAAATAATTACATTTGAAAAGTGGCCCATCGGTGACTCACCCCACTGATGTGCAAACCAGTTGGGCGACAATATGCCTTGGTTACCCGTGTTTAAATGTCTTAAGCTACGTGTCACACCCACACCTTTCAACACACTTTACTATCCTGTCGATAATACGAAAGTAAAGTAGACAGACATTTACATTTACATTTAGTTAGCAGACGCTTTTATCCAAAGCAACTTGCCTAAGTAAGTAAGTACATTTGTCAGAAGAAGGAGAAACAATATATATATAACAACAGTATATCCTTATGGCCAGTACAGTATGGATGTTCATATAACTAAGTGCCACCAAGCACTAACAATTGTTGGGTTAACCCATTCCCTGTATACACCAAAGACAGCTAGGATAAGATGCTACAGACAGACGGACAGACTACTAGTATTCATTCCCAAAGGGAAATTGAAGTGCCACAGTAATAAAGAAATAAAAGTGCGGTATTGCATCAGCAGCCTCAACTGATCTGTCACATCTTTACTGGGGCCCCATAGTCTTATCCAGGGGCTGTTGTGGCGTCAGCCCAGACCTTGTCAGGCCCCGGGTGTTACCTGGGAGCCAGTGAGGATGATGGGCTTGCCCAGGTGCTCACACATGAAGGACAGGGCGGAGGCCGTGTAGGCCATGGTGTCCGTGCCGTGGAGGATCACAAAGCCATCGTAACCCTCGTAGTTTTTCTACCGAGACAAAAATAAGAAGACTTCAAAGGGTGCGATGACCAATCCATGGAAAACACATTGTCGTTTATGAGCAGACAACACGCACCAGCAATGCCTTCTTCTTAAATATTTCACCTTATTTTAAATTGATGAGCAGGAGGATGTGAAACATTGTGCTCCATGATACCTGCAGGTAGGTTTGAATCGAAAATCACATACCTCGATGTCCTTCCCGATTTTCCCCCAGTTCTCGGTGGTCATGTTGCAGGAATCCAGTAAGGGGCTGTACTCTAGAATGGTGTACACTATCCGTTTATTGTCCTTGTTCGACCTGTGAAAAGACGTTGACTTTGCAATTATCAAATATATTACCCAGCCAAATAAACGGGAGGGTGTTAAAGTTAGAAGTAAATACATCAGTAGGAGCGACACAGATGTTCAGCATAACAATGAAAAAGTTTGACAAAAAGGAGTAATCGAAATCCTACGTTCATTCTGTTAATCCTAATGGTGGAAGAGTTATGCTTAAACTGGAGAGTGTTAAGAGAACGGATGGGAAATGTTTGAAAAACCCAAGCATCATCAACGAAGCGATGGACTGTGCCGCAGATCCCCTTCTGCTTGAGCTGCAGGGGGTCCCAAGGCATTTACAAGCACAGTCGGAACAGTGTGCTGTTGGGAAAGACGGGGGGACAGGGACAAAGACAAGCTCTTTCCAAAGCATAGTATTTCCCCCTCCTCTCAAAACATGGCACGAGGGGGACGAATGATGGGACGAACGAGTGGCAACATCTATGTAAATAGCAGGTTGGGCCGGGCCACAAAAGATGGCCGTTTGGATGTTGTGCAAGTTTGCATCAGGGCGGTGCAGCGTCATGCAAGGGCAGCCGAGATTCGCGCCTGCCTCCTCTGATTGGTGGCTAGTATGAGGAAGTGCATACTAGCCCAGCATGTATAAACATATACAAGTCCCTCCTCAGTGGAATTTAAGGTTGGGCCTACTGGGATCCCCGCTCTGTAGTCCCAGGAAAAGAGGGCACCTACCGGGCAAAGCAGCTGGGAGAAGATTCTCCTTTTAATAGGAAAGGCAGTGGGTGTCTGTGTACAACCTCTGAATAATCAAGGCCCCCATCTATTTCTTTAATGATGAACCTGAACAATGACAGACCGACTGACAATACCCCAGTCAGCCCTCAGTCCAACATGCAACCCTGGAACATTTGTTGTGGATCAGCTTATGGTGCCACCAGGAACAATACGCTAACCGCCAATTATTTCTCTGGCTGCCAGTGTAGCCTTAAGGTGTTACAAGGTAGTGCATTAGCATACTGACGCTAGGATGCCTCACTGTTGGAGGACTAGCATATGAGGGTGTTTTGTGGGGCGGGGGGGCGGGGGGACCAGAAGTGGATAAAGGTTATGGGGGTGTGGGCCGGCCTTGTGGCCTGCCTCTCAATAAACAACAAATAAGACCTGTGGATAAACCATTAGCCTAAATCCTTAACCAATTCCGTCCCTGGGAATCAATGTTTAACATATTCTAGGCAAGCGCCAGCCTCAGACTGGCCTATGAGGCTTCCTCATTCGCTGTTACCTCTGTATACACTTGTCGACAAACAAAAAAAGAATTAGTAACAAATTTGGAGAAAAAAAACAAGTCAATCATGCTGAACATGCCAACACATATCCAAAATGCAATGGAAAACACATGCATATTTACATTTTCAATTATGATTATCTCAACTCACTATCTCAAAAGTGCCAACATAAGAGCAGAAAAAAGAAGTTAACAGCTTTCAGATGAAGAGATACCCCAAGAGATTAGCAACATCCACAAACACAAAGCCTGTTCTTCGAAGCTTCTTCTTTAGCCCACAACCTGCCACCCTCTCTACTTGTATTAAAGTCACAGAGGGCTGATGTTACATGACCTACCCCCCCCCCACACCCCACCTCACTGACCAATACAGTAGCTTGTCAATGTGCCTCTGCAAGGCCTTTTCTGAACTGCAAGCAGCATCTTAAAACATGCTCGCGGAACAAGGATTTCAGGTGCCAGTCACACTAAGGCATAGTAGAGACGCACACAATGCCTCCAGTACTACAATACCGTTTAAAGAGCTCTTCAGCATGGCTGTTTGGGTTCCTGTCGGGGCAACACAGCAGTTGAGAGTAGGAAGAAAGGATGTAGGGTGTATCTGTTACAGTAATGAAGGGAGGTGGTGGGGCTGTAAAAGTAACACATATTTGACAACCGTAGCCCACACATCAGGTTAAATACTTAACTTTTAAATATTAATTAGTTAGTGTAGAACTTACTAGTCACTCGATGGTGACTCCTAAAAAGCCCAATAGGATTGTTAAATACAATTCAATTTTATTTGTAAAGCCCTTAATCACAGGTACAGTTTCAAAGGGCTTAACAGGCAATATACTGTATTTATGACATATTAAAGGGGTGTCTTGGTGGACGAAAGGCTTACGGCAGGACCAGTGTTTTGTCTGGGGTATCGTAGAATTCATACATGCCCGTCTGCTGGGCATACTGCTCATCGTGGAAGGAGGTCAGCTTTCGCAGGCCCTGCACAAACGCATTGGGTCTCGGTGCAAGAACTGGGGGCGAAACAAAAACAGTCTTTGAGAGGCATGCGTTTGTGGCTGTGTTACAATCAAACAGCCCAGAAACCTGGCTGACAGTGAACTCTGCTGGTAACAAGGAAAATTGCACTTGGTGCACATGCTCAAGAATATAATATACTTATTTTTATTTACATGTTCATTTACATGTTACACATTACATTTTCACAGATTGGAAAAAATCGTATGAACTGAAACCTAAAACTGAACCAAAAACTGTAAGAGATTAAAACTAGCTAGTCTTAGTTTACACATTCAAGTAGGGCTCCTCCATTTATTATATTGTACCTTTTGTAGTCATAATGCTGAATACAGAGATTTCTAAGGCAACATATATAATTTCATTTTGTGGTCAATACAATGAATGCATGACTGCACTCATGGCTTGTGAACTTGTCTATCAAGCTTGCTTGCCATATGGCTGACAAGCTTATCCAAGCCTGAGAAGTTTTAACTACATTTGAGGAAATGTTATCATACTGAAGCACTTTTAATGTACGATTTTTTCTTTTAATGCATATAAACCATTGGATCTTTAAATCAGTTGAGGAGTAGTACATTATCAACCGCCAATTTTAGCTGTGACATTTGCATTTGGTATTTGCCTTCAGACATACTGCATGTCAGGAAGACCTCCATGTTTGTTATTGTATTTGGGCCAGGCCACTCAAAGCTTTCCATGAATCTGGGCCTGTTGTGCCGGTTGCTGTTATTATGACGCAGTTGTTGTGTAACCTTTCAGCGCACTTTGTGGTTACTACTACTAATTTGCCCTAAACAGGCAAATAAAATAAAGAAACATCACATAACACAAAAGGAATTGGGAGAATAACACATTCATTCATCTAGAAATGGACAATCAGTGCAACAGGTGATGAAATAAAAAATAAAGAATAGTAATACTAGAGTGCAAGTACAGAGTTATGACCAATATGATAAGATAAGATAAGATATGATGATGATATTGCCTGAATTGAATTGTGTTCAACCCATCACTAAAAGTTTAAAATGCACCAAATGGTTTAGGACCAACATACATCTCTCATCAGCTTTTATTTTATTTCTTTATCTAACAAAAACACAATTATTTACGACAGTCGACACGATGTTGATTTGAAACCTTTACATACACAGAGTTCACTGAGTTGACTAGCGTTGGCAGAGTTTGTGTTCCCCAATTACGCAGTACTCACTTCCAGATCCCCGCCTTCTGTACCATGATTGGTCGAAACAAATATAACACATTTGTAACCCAGATATGAACTGATTAATCACTCCCTGTCTGATCCCACAGCGTTACGTGCCTGTCATCAGGAGTGTGATGCTTTAACCAAAGTGCATCTGTCGGTTTTTGTTTTTTTTCTAGAAATGCATTCCCTTGACTTCACACAAACGCAATCCAAGAAATCCTTCCGTCCAATCACAGTATTGGCCTTCCAATACTCTAAAGCACCAGGAAAACACACAGAAAATGTTAGGCATGAAAACCACAAAACTGATATTTTGGTGTTTTTCCGTCATCACGTCTGATGTCACTGCTTGAAACATGAACCTGTGTGCTGGGCACTGTCACCCTCGACTCTAAGCATGTATAGTTATATTTACACCGTCGGCATTGAGTTACTGTATAGCATCGCTACGAAGGACAACTTGCTCCACCCCTATTACTGGATGAATGGGTCTCCAGTGGCGTCAGGCTGATTTGCAGGAATGATCAGATTGAGGTTAGGGTTAGGGTTAAAGATTAACCTGAAAATAATTGTTGTTGTCAAAGATGGAAGTGTTAAGTTACTGCTCTTACTGAATCCCAATCAGTGAAGACTCAGGATTATTTTTTATTCCCATTTATGCAGAACATAATAGGAATTTGTCTCAACGTTCCAGTGTGTGTGTTTGACACATATAGTGCAAACGGACAAGGAAAGTGATTACAAGACATAACAGGACAATCAGTGCAACAGGAGATGAAATAAAAGATATAGAATAGTAATACTAGAGTGCAAGTACAGAGTTATGACCAATATGATAAGAAAATATAAGATATGATGATGATATTGCCTGAATTTAATTGTGTTCAACCCATCACTAAAAGTTTATAATGCACCAAATGTTTTAGGACCAACATACATCTCTCATCAGCTTTTATTTTATTTCTTTATCTAACAAAAACACAATTATTTACGACAGTCGACACGATGTTGATTTGAAACCTTTACATACACAGAGTTCACTGAGTTGACTAGCGTTGGCAGAGTTTGTGTTCCCCAATTACGCAGTACGCACTTCCAGATCCCCGCCTTCTGTACCATGATTGGTCGAAACAAATATAACACATTTGTTACCCAGATATGAACTGATTAATCGCTCCCTGTCTGATCCCACAGCGTTACGTGCCTGTCATCAGGAGCGTGATGCTTTGACCAAAACAACAACAATGCATTGCTCACTAACGCACCTAGTAGACTAACGTAGACTGACGCAATCTACATCCTACATGTCCAAGTAGATACTCAGTCTTCAGATTCCCTAGAAACGAGATAGTCTCTCCTGGCTCATCTGAGAAAATGGATATAGTTACCGTCGTCTTGAATCTTCATTCCGATGGTTCCTCCGGTGTTGATGACCAGAACCCGAGCCTCTTGGCAGGGGGCGACGATGCAGTCCAGGGACTCGTTGAGGCTGTTGCTGCTGGAGAACTTTCGCCTGCTGCCATGCGGCGTGAAGTTTCGTATAGCGTTGGGGGGGCCGTCCAGAGACTCCGCGTGGCTTAGTCTGGGATTAGACAAAGCGCGAGCGAGTGAAGTCATGTTTTCAGAGATCGAGGAAGGATTCGACATAGACATCTTGTATTCCGCCACGGTTTAAACCCCCCTCGGCTCTGGCCCTAGCTTTATATCCGACCACAACACTGGAGTCTTAAAGGGGCACTACTACCGACCAAATAACTAACGGATGATCTATGGTTGGTGAGAAAAGTCATGTCAAGGCCAGCCTCCACATTCTTTAGCGGTGCGTGACTACACCAGACATTACGGACCGCGGTGAAGTGAGTTTTAGGTTGGATATCCGACGGATATTCAGTCCAGTTCCAGCCTCGACTTCACTGAGGTTTGCTCAGCGATAGCAGCAGGAGAACGGCTAGCGCACCCCCAAGAGCCTCGCGGTGAGTCGCTGGAAACTGATCTACGTCATTAAATTACTTCACGTAAATATATGTATAGGCCTACAAAATAATTGCAGTTGTTTCAATAGTTATCCATGTCGTGTGACCCAGTGACTCCAAACCAATATCACATTGTATTACTAAACTGGACACATAAAACACCCCTATTTTTATGGTATTTTAGCGGCTGGAACTGGACTAAATATCAGTCGAATATCCAACCTACAACTAACTTCACCGCGGTACATTACGGTAAGAGCCTGGGAGTATGATTTCCAAATAAAATCGGTCGTCTCTCAATTGTATTTCAGATAAACTTAGGGTCATTTTTAATAATAAAGAATAAGTTACAAAATGACAGTACACCAACCCCGAGTGTCATTGAGAGCTTGAAGAGAAGTGTCATTGGTCTGTGGAAACCAGACGTTGTCTCTAAATATCAGTTTTTAATAATGAAATTCCAGAATATCCTGATACTGTTTGAGAAACACTCTGAAGGGGTTTGCTATAATTCTGAAGTGAAATCGGATTGGCGAAATTAGAAATTCTCAATGACACTGGTGGTGTAGGCATCCTTTTCGTCAACCACTTGGGTCGGGTCGCGGGAGGAGCAGCTTTAGCGGCCTTTACCGTAAAATCTGAAAACGTGGGGATAGTTTGAATGGTTTTCGAAGTTGAGGCTGCACTAGAGTAGCTTACTACCCTATGTACTTCTCCAGTATATTAACCGAATATTTGTTGTGATTGTACAATGAACCAACCAGAACTAAATAATCAATCACAAAAAATATTCAGATGATGTCAGGTTTTCCTCTTACATCTGATATATATCAGACCTATAAAATATAGGCCTACATCCCGCTTAGGTCGGATATGCACAGGGCTGGAGTGGGATCCATTTTCAGGACCAGCACGGGAGCACGGGACAATATTATTGACTATCACGTTTGTTCTGTCTTTAACTTTTTTACATTTTGCGGAATCTTCCTCCAGTGCCTTTTTTTAAATCTGGCTTTTTCGGCAATCAATGACACTTTTAGCTGATTCTCTTCTGTTTCTGCTCAAGAAAAGACGCAATATGGGCCAAACCAACCCTACCGTACATTGTATAATCCATATTATATATACTGCGATGCTGGGGCTGAAATTTCAGATTAATTAAGAACGTCTACTTTAGGAGAAGATAAAATAATGGTAAAGTATTTTTTTCTTTCACCCAAGCGGCCTAAATTACATTTGAAAGTGGACCGGCCCAACAGGAAAAATTCCAAACATCCCGATACCCACCCCGGGCCTGGATATGCATACCTAAGAGGACATGCTTTAAAAGGAAATTAGGTAGGCCTACAGTTATACTGGCTTCATATGCAAACTTCGGATCAAATATTTGTACCTAAGATCAGTCAGATATTGGTAGAATTCACAAGGAGAAACAAAAGACAAAATTAGTGTTGCTTTGTGATCTATTTCTCTGTTATACACAATACAATATATGACAGGGGCTGGGGATGGTAGTGTTTCTGTGGGGGACTGGGTCAGAGTTTTCTGGGGACATCGGTCTTCTCAGTATGCTACTTGATTGCACACTGAGAAGACCCATGTTGTGCGAGACAAGGCCCTCCTGCTCATTGTCTCACACAACATTAAAGAAAACTGTGCAGTATATCTGTATGTATGTATGTATGTATGTATGTATGTAAGGGACTGCATTTATATAGCTGTTTTCTAACCAGTGGCCACTCAAAGCGCTTTACAATATTGACACACACACACACACACAACCATGCCAGGCGACATCCAGCTTGTCGGGAGCAGTTAGGGTTAGGTTAGGAACAATCTTCCAATTACCAACAAACCCGCTCTACCTCCTGAGCCACATGCCGCCCCTGATGAATGTATAATAAATGACCTAAGCTTGCTAAGACTGATAGCATCTAGCTTGGTATGTATATGTTTGTAAACAAATAAATCCAGTGGTCAATGTCACGTAGAAAAATACTGCGCTTTTTCCCCCATGGCCTTACAGCAGTAACCCCAGTTCATGTAAATATTATCCTGGAAATCCAGACATACATTTAGAAAGGGTCTGGCAATGAGTAATGAAAATGACCCGGAATACACGGGGTGACATATCCAGAGTCCCATATAAGGTACCAGCGGAGCTAACCGATAGATTAGACCCTTGCTGTATCGGGTCGGTAAAACAGCAAAAACGTCCTTCTTGCAAAGGAAAGCTTTGAGCGCCGTCTTCTGTTCCTTTTATTGTGGCGGCCAAAGCCGTTTCAAACAACTGGTGTTCATCTGTAGCAAGCAAGCATCTTGCAATGTTTACTGACTGATTCTGGACTGATGCCGTCTTCAAAACGCTCAGTTTCCGGGAGTTTCAGAGGTTCAGACCTTAAGCTCGGAGGAAAGTGATTTGAACACTCTGTTGGGTCAGAGATTCAGGAGTTTCATGCGGAAATAAAGCTACCCGAGTCCTCCGAGTTCACATCACAATTGATGCCCATTTTGTTATCATTACATTGATAGACTAAAGTGAACTTGCATCAAGCACTAAGACGCAAACTTAACACCCATTCTAACATTTGCAATACATATATATATTTACAATGCACTATAGCTTACAATTATAAACTTCACCTGATAAATTCTTGGTCATGTTCAACCATCGCAAGCAGTTCTAATAACCGATTAATCCGTTCTCTGTGAATACAGCAAAGAAGCGCAAAGAGGCCGCTGCGGGCATCCATACTTGTTATGAAGTCCAGGCTCACAAACTATCTGTTTTTCCGGTTTTATGTCATAGCCTACGAACTTCTGAGGGGTGTTTCCTGAACACTCTTATTTCAGAAGAAGGGAAGGTTTACGTAAAGACACGTAAGAGCTTCCTAGCCTCTGAACATTTTGAAGACAGCATGATTCCTTTGCAGTGCTGCTGTCATCTGTTTAGCTCACTTCTGGCCCACCTATATCAAATACTCACTGAGCAAATTGTGCTCCTGCAAGAACTCTGGATTTCCAGGGTAGTAAATATTGGTTTTAGCTTGACATTCTGGTTTTTCCTGGCACATCTGACACTGATGTTAAATTGTTTGTGGTACCAGCTTCTTTAATCGGTCAAATTGACAAATGGTTAACTGTGTATTGCCTCACGCACAAAGGCGATATATCTAATCATATACTATATTTAGCAATTTATATAATTTAAGAACAACGTTTCAAAAAAGACTTAAAGTGAACAAACTTAAGTTTGTGATAGGTGTTCTTCTCACTGGGCCTCTTATGCAGTATATTGGGTCCTGGGGGGTTTCTAGGTTCAGCCATTCAAACTACCCAATACGGCCACTAGGGGTCATCCGCTGGCTGAAAGACCACAATTAATTAATTCAATGTTCACATTAGGTTTTCTCTAAGAGAAATATAGCTTTACTAAATACTGTACATCGTAGTATAGTAATAGTGTAGCATTATAGTGACATTTAAGAGAGTTTCAAAAAAACATTATTTATTGACTCATTAACCAGCAATAAATGCTTTGCCTTTAAAATGGCTATTTTAAACGCACTTTAATAAGGATTTTTGAAAATCCAACTATAAATGTATCATTTGAAGTGTATTTTATATTTGTATCCCTCGTCTGTTTAATTGAATGCTGCATAATAAAAGTCATTGATTTCGGTTGAATGTGTTCTTAATAAAGCCATCTTTAAATGGGTCAATTATACAACATCCGTCCCAGGGGCGCGTCGATAGTGCGTCCTTTCGGATCTGAATGCGTCATAGACGCAAAACGCATATTGACCTCACTGCATTTCATTTCGAGTGTTATTTTTGAAAACTCAACCAGGGATCTGTTTCTGTCATGAATCGAAAATTGCTTTACATTTATTAGATTATCCATTCATTTATTAAGTTTACATCCTAATTGGCAACCTAATTGAAATACGTATCTTTCCATGTGTCACATAGCTACTACAGCTATGTGAGGGAAACAGCACTGCTCAATGCATGGCCCAAGCAGGTACCAGTTCCCTCAGTATGCGCTCCAGATTCATAGCCTGGAGCGGGAACATAATTACATGATTATTCAATGATGAACTGCACTGAACAGCAGCAGCAACTGTATCACATAGAATATGATCATCTAAAATCCAAACACAACAGTGCTTTACCAAAAACCGACGGCGCCTGATAGGCCTGTTCTACCTATTACTTGCAGGTACAGATGTTCAGTAGGAGACCAGGACACTAGTGTCCCTACGGAGATGTTTGTCCACTGTGAACTTAATGTTCCTGACCTCCCTGGAATCACACAGCCAGAAACGGCTCATATTCTGCCAACTCAGGGCGAAGTTGGGGTTTTAAGCGGCAGAAGCCTCCACCCTGGGAGACACTGACGTTTCAAGATACCAAGCAAAGAAATGATGATAGGATTTACACAAACTGATAACTTATTAGTCAAATAAAAGTGTGGATGGATTCTGTGTTTTGAATCCATCCAAGTGTTTTGTGTTGCTGAATTGCTGAGTGGTGAGTGATCTGCCTCAGAGAGAGTGAGTTGCACTGTGCTGCACAGGCCTCCAGGCGGCCGAAGAAGCGAGGAGACAGGAAGTGGCGGTTGTTGCAGTTCCACACCTTTCCGGTGAAGCAGCTCAGCGATCCGGTTGAAAGGAGAAAGCTAGGTGGAGATAACCGAGAACGAAGGGGGGCTACAGAAGGTAAACGGATCGTATGCTAATGTGCGGATTGACTCAGAATGACCCGATGCACCATTATGTACCCATTATAATTGATCTGATCTGCTGGTGATCCATTGCCAACAGGCACATATTAAGGTTAGCAACTTGGCTACGCGTAGCCCGCTAGGCGACCAGCTAACTGGTAGCCGTCGTTAGCATTAGCCCATTGGAAATGTGTCTGACACTCCTCTCCAATCTCTTCGCAGGGTGACAAGACGTGGATTAGATGCACGGTGGACACACGCATCGCTGAATCCCGCGCTGTATCTCTCAACGCTCAACCGTGCAAGTGGATCACGTTGCCTTGTCCGACCTTTGATGGAATAGCCTCGGAAAACCGTTCTTCTCCCCCGGTGGTGCTGAAAGAACAAGGACGCGCCCGGTAAGGAGGACCGCCAGAATCGCCCCTAAGTAGAGCAGCCTGGGCAGGGCCTCATGTGAGACACCACCCAACAGACCTACGCCGCGTTTGTCCCCAGCCGCAGACTCCCATTGATGCTTTATTTTTATTTTTGGGTGAATAATATGAACGTTGTGCCACAGCTGATGCTTAGTGGGTCCATCACCGCGCCATGCTCCGTGTAGGCCCTACAGACATGGTACTGTGCTGAGCCCCCATGCCCGTCTACCTTATCCGCTCCCCTTCCACAAGACCCAGAATCACGGAAAAGCCTGCGGTGTGACTTTATTCCTGACATGCACGTCTATTTCTGACAGCACCCACATGCCTGTCATTGAGTCATGCGATTGCAAGTGAATATATAATCCGATTGTAGTAAGTAGTGAGACACGTTAGTTCGGCGGCTGTCAAATTTTATTATTGGAAGATTTATTGTATGCAGAGTAGAAAATGGGTAAAGTGCTATCAAAGATCTTTGGCAACAAGGAAATGAGAATATTGATGCTTGGACTGGATGCGGCTGGCAAGACGACAATTCTCTACAAACTTAAACTTGGACAGTCAGTCACCACTATTCCCACAGTTGGTTTCAACGTGGAGACTGTGACCTACAAAAATGTCAAGTTCAACGTCTGGGATGTCGGAGGGCAAGACAAGATCCGTCCTTTGTGGCGACACTACTATACGGGCACTCAAGGGTTAATTTTCGTTGTGGATTGCGCGGACAGAGATCGCATCGACGAGGCAAGGCAGGAACTTCACCGCATCATTAACGACCGAGAGATGAGGGATGCCATCATCTTGATATTCGCAAATAAGCAAGACCTTCCGGACGCAATGAAGCCACATGAAATCCAAGAGAAACTCGGCTTGACCCGCATCAGAGATAGAAATTGGTATGTTCAACCCTCCTGTGCGACCACAGGCGATGGACTGTATGAGGGGTTGACATGGTTAACATCAAATTACAAATCTTAATGATGAGTGATGACTGTTTTAGGTCAAAACTATAATGAAATGATGTTGCAAGTTACAAATAACTTCTCACATGGTAAAGAAAAAGTCGATTATCTTCCATTTATTTTTAATACTATGTTTACCCCACAACTAATTTATCTTTTACTGGGTTTGCTGGCTTAAAGTTTGCTTGTATGCAGTCACAGGCCTATATCACATTTGTTATCTTCGGGACTTGCTTGATGAATATCAAACTAATTGGTCCTACTGTTGAAGCCACAGATCACCGCCTTTGCCTATTCTTTTTTTTTTTCCTTTTGATATTTTCTAATGGAGGAGCTGGAGTTTTTATCTTTTATTTTGGAGTCAAGCTGGTTTCATGGTTCTTAGATGGCTGGGGGTTTCCATTCACAAGAGTCATATATGGTTTTCTTTTTCAATAGTGACATTTTCCATGTCAAGTAGCTCATAAGGGACTTTCAATCCTTAACGTGATGCAGAGTATTTCTTCTCATTGGTATTGACCGTAGCAAGAAAAAAGGAATCTTCTGACATTGCTTACATTTCACTGTCATCATTCAGGACTTAAAGAAGAAAAAAAGTGTGACTTCTGACATGTTTGTTCCCCCCTTCCCAGAGACCCCGTCTATCTAGTTATTGATTGGCCCATTGTGTCGCGTCCTAATACTTAATTGTGCTAATTACTCGATAGGCTCCACTAACTCTTAACATGCTTGTCAGGATGCATCTTAAGTTATGGTTAACATTCGTCATGTAGTCCGGTTAACTCCAAAGGAATTACATTCTGCTCTGAGCTCTCGCAGTCTGCTACCACATTTGATACGTCTCTGGATCGGGGCCACTATAAGATAAGCCTATATCTGTAGCATGAGTACAAAAGTACAGTAACCCTATCAGAATCCATTTCTTCAGCAGTCAGAGGGAACCACTTGTTGGTGATGTGTTGGCGACCGGTGGTGCAGCTCTTACTCCAATTTTGACTGGGCGGAGAACCATGTACAGAACAATGTCATTGTAATGTCTTATTAAAAAAAAAAGATTTTACAGGCCTTGTGTCTTTCCTTTATACCATGAATCACAGTCTCATGGCTTGCCAGTAGCTTTGTCTGTGGGTATATGTACAGCCTCTATTATATTTTTGATTTGGGTAAAGAAAAACATTAAGATGGGACTGAAAAACTGACTTGACACATATAGCATTGATAAAGTGTGTAGTGTGAGTGTAGAAATCCGCTTTTGTGTGGTTGAACTCTGTAGGCCCCCTTTCACTGACAATTTTGCCAGTGAATGAGAAAATGGACAAAACAGGAAGTGGAACTGCTGGTCTTCATGGAACTGCAATGGTCACATGGTGTGTGTGGGGGAGGGTCGCACTAAGGCTGCAACATGCTGCAAATATTTTTGGCCATAACTGCACAAATTAAACGGCAAATCTGTATTTGTGTCACAAGTATAGTCATGTCTATTGTTGAGGCTTGCCAACATTGAGAAAGGAAAATATATTATCAGAGGCAGTATTTAATTAAATATTTTGATAATAGTTATGCATCAGGCTATGCAACAGCTGCTTAGTTTGATGGGGTGCATATGTCATTTACATACCATGTGTTTTGCCTATTCTGAAGTAGAAAACATAAAATCTAGGGAGCATATTTGCAGGGATACTTAACCATGCCAAATTTCTCATTAATTGTACTCATTCATTTTCATACATTATCTATATTAATTGGATTAATGGATTTCCTGACATTTTCAAAAAAAATAAACAATGAAAAGCATTATGTTCTTATGCATGACACTCAGAATATGCCTCTTACTCCATTATGCCTGAAAGTTGAGTGGGGTCTGTCTAAAACAAGGACAAGCAGACATTATTGATTATCCTGCTGTTAAACCAAATGGTTCTTCGTGTGAACATTCACAAACGTGTGCCAGACAAGCTATGCCTCAGGAGGATGTTTGCTTTCGCGTTGCTAAGGTTTCTGTCTGACTGGTCAGGTAACACGAATGATTCACGCGTGAGAGCGGATGGAGAGAATAAAACCTGCATATGATGGTGGAAGGAAAAAGGAATTGCTAAAACCAATGCACTTGCACTTTCCTGTCTTTGAACAGCCAACTGGGCTTGGGGAGACTGTTTTGTGGCTGTTAAACACATACTTTGGGCCAGGGCCCAGTCAAAAGCCTTCATTAGACACCGATGGCAGTTTAATTGGTCTGTAATGGCCACAGTGGCCTCTTCATTACAACCATATGATTTCCACAGACGTTAGGGATGACACGGCTGCCCCACCCACCCCGGGGTGAGGTCTGAGACGGGCTCAGGTTTTATGAGCTGTCCTTGGTTACGATGAGACTTCCTAGCCCTTTTGTGAACTCCCTCTGGGTTTGGCTGGAATTTCGGAGGATTTTGTGTTAGAAATGTTTTAAGAAAGATATGTTTTTTTGGCCACTGTAATATATTTTAGGTATTGCTCAATGTTGTCAGACAGCTGTGTGTTGTCATTTTCTGGCAGCTACAGATTTGAGGGTGAAACTCCATTTAATCTTATTCACCAATGAGTCCAACAGAATACAACTGAAGGTGGGTTCAGTACATTTCCCCACCAACTGCAAAATTCCTCACCTACTTTGTACTGCGAGCCCAATAATCAATATGACAAAATCACCTCAGGCAGAAGGTTGTGTTTGTTGAGGCTGTTCCTATAGCGATTCTTTAATATGGCTTGGCTAGTGGTTTTGAACTAACCCACTCTTCAGTTCCTGATATAGTTCCTCTATACTGCAAATAGAGGAACACATTATTCGGCCCTTGACATACTAATGTTTAACAATATTTCACAAGAGCCTTTGAAATGGTATAAAACCTTTTAATGACAGGCCCACAAACATGTGGGCCTGTCTTTTGCCTGTTTTTGAAAACTTGGTTTGATGGTCTGAGTGGACCCTGGTTCCTCTAGGCCCTAGTTGGGGAAATGAGCATTTGGCATATGTTAACAAAGCCACACCCAAGGGGATTATTGTCCTACCTTTATTTTCTTTCTACTCATGTGTATACCTGTGCAAGGTTGCACGTACATGCCTATTAAGGCCGATTATTTTAAGTCTTCCAAATAGTTGAGTGGGAAAGCTATCCTGAACCACAAAGCTCTGCCCACTGACTATTATCATCAAGGATAAACATGTATTACCCCCTTTGGGGAGGGAACCACTTTCTTACTATAATCTCTGAGTCTCTGAGTCACTCTGTGTCTAACGGATGGTTCCCCGTTAATAGAGAACACCCACATGGTTTGATGCTAGGTCCGGAAGTGGTTGAGTTTGGGGTTTTCTTGCTGTCGTTCTCAGACTTCTGAAAGCATGCCTCTTCCTGCCTCGTGAAATGAATAAGCATACAAAGATGCTCTTGACTTCTGCTTTGAGCTTGACTAGTCTCTATGGCTGAGATATTTAGTATTTTCAAAATCTGAAGGTTTTGGTGAGCAGTGCTATGGTGCACTGCGCTCTGGGCATTAATCCAAGTTGCATTCCATTCATATCTGTGGCTCAAGGTCACTTTCATTTGGGGGATTCGTGGTGGATTACAATGATTTTATGATGGTCGTTGAATCAATCACGTCGTTCCATTTGATTATGAATCTAGAATATATAATCATAACTTTCCAGTTGAAGCATAGAGCTATATCTATGCATGCATTACCCCTGTGGCTCTATGCTCTTGGTCGAAGGTAGTGTTTCTATGACAGCTGTATGAGGGATTTTGTTTACAGCTGTGTCTGAACTCCTCAAGCTGTGTTTTTTCAAGTTGCTCTCAGTGAGACATCACTGTGAATCACCTCCCACTGTGAGGTGCTAGATATGCCCCAATGAACAACATTATAGGAGGATGGGAATACTCTTTTTTCGGCGGGTGGGGTTGGGGGGTTAAAGTATTGTAACAACCAATCCTTGTAAACCTGAAAACCAGTCAGAATTTGTTTTAATTGTCCTAGAAATACTAATTTCCTCCAACCCTACCAACCCTAACCCTCTACACACAAGGCTCTCCAACAGCCGCCATAGTACTGGAGTACTAAAAGGAACAGGTTTCAGGATTCACTTTCCAATATCGACCTTCAGTAGCTGTTTCCTCTTTCTTGCTTAAAGACTGAAACGCATCAGTGACAAGACGATGGACACCCCCCACATTTCAATGGCTCCCTTCAGAGGACTGCATCCCGCTGCACGGAGAAGCGCCTCGGCTGGGCCGCATCTGCCGCGTCTAACAAGATTGCTGTAATTACACAGAAGTCAGTGTTTGCTTACAGTGACAGTATGCCACACATTAGCCAACAGCCTGTGTCTGGAGGAACCCGTACATCCGTACCGAGCCAGGCCCCGCTGCTCCTATACAATGCTTTTTCAGACTACAAAGGGGTAATGACTCAGGAAAACAGACATGGACACCCCACCGCACACACACACACCACCCCCTCCCTCTCTCCCTCCTGCTCCAGAGAAACAGCACAGTGTTATGCCATATGTTTAAGACAAACACTGGATCGATTCATTGGCTCTTATTCAAAAACAATTTTCACTATCACACATTTATCCTATTAACCAGGGAGTTAATAGGATAAATTAACCAGCAGTTTCCTCATTTTAAATGCATACTACAAGTACAGGAATCTTATTCATCTGTAATTGATTAATATGACTGTCCTAACAATGTTGGTGTAGGACGATACTAATGGTAAAAAATGAAGAGTGGACTAGTGAAGTTGGTGTATCCGACATGCTCTTCCATGCTGTTATCCTATAACTGCTGCCCAGCTGTCCTAACAGAACCCCTGCTGGAGGGGGGTCAGGGTGTAACCGTGGGGACTGTGTCAAAGTGGGCGGAGTCTATTTACACGTATCTATAAATCAGAGATGTGCCAGTGAGCATTGGTCCTGTATGAGTATAGAAAAAAGGGAAAGCTGCACAATCAGAAGAGACACTTTCTGTCTCCCTCGTCTATTTTTAATTAGCCCAGTTTGGTGTCTATTCTTGAGCCACTCCCTGCTAACTGGTGAGAAAATTAGGCTTCTATACTGGAACAGTGTCCCCTGGCTCCTGGCAGTGTGATGATGACAATGCCACAAAGGCCCCACTGTGTCGCTTGGCTGTGATGCAGCAAAGTAAAAAAAAAAAACAGCACACAGCCTTTTGAGTCATGCTCCATGCCTCCTCCACCCATCCTGCTGATGTTTCACTCAATTCTGTTGTACACTTTGAGATAATACAAAAAGAAATGGCAGATGGTGATGGTATTTTATTAGGTTTTGTGCAGTTAACAGTTATGCCTCAAATATAACAGACCAGAGATGTAATTTCGCTGTCATAGCGGACAGAAAAAAAAGGAAAACTAAAATTGTCAAACTGTGAACTTTAATGAGTACCTTTAATAGTTGTAAAGTCTTTTTTTGCTCTCTCATTACACAGGTGAGTCATTGCCATTTTTAGCACCATCTGTTGGTAGGAAATGACCACATTATGGCTTTGCTGTACTCGTTCAGTGTGGGGATCTTCTATACCACCACACTTCCATTTGATTTCAAAAGGGGATGCTTAAGCTGCAAGGTAAATAATTTGTTTCAACAGTTACTGGGGAGCCAGCATTCAGTACCAACTCAAAGAAAAATAATTAGCCCTAATGTACACTGACCAAGGTCAAAGGAGAGTCGACTAGGGAGTTGTTTTTCGAAATGTCCCAAAGGCCAGATACATCCGGTCGAATTGTCAGTGCAGAGGTGGGAAAAATGAACTCAAAGCAGAAGGCTATACATAGCATATCCATGACTAGCCATTATTACAATGTTCAAATGCTACAGCTGCGCTTATCGTAATTTCTGGGTGCAGAATTATCAATGAAAGCCTAAAGGACTCCAGTGTTAAACTGTGATTTAACAGAAACATAGCACTTGCGTTTAGGCTATATCTGTAGACATAATTGATCATCCATGTCCAGGGATAATTGTATCCAAAGCTTAACCTATTTATCAATCCGCAATCAGCTTATTTGAATTAATTTGAATTCAGAAAATAAATACTGTGGAGAAATGCACATCACTTTTTCACAAATTCCAGTCGCTAAATTGATGCAAGGTCCTGTGCCATCGCAGATGGTCCGGTTACATTCTAAGCAGATTCTTGGCCAGCAGTTTATCCTTGCCCTTATCCACCTCCTTACAATTACCTCACTAGTCTCAGCCTTGGAACAAACCCTACTTGTTATTAGTGGGCCTATGGCCTAGAACCTTTTATTTATTATCCTGGTGAACTCAAGAGTTGAAGGCCGCCGTTCACATTGCAAACAGCCCCACTATGTAAACAGGGGGGAGTTGGGATGAAAGGCAGTGGGGCCACTGCATGCCTGTGGACGTACGGGCGTGCTGCATGGTTTATGCCTGAAATAAGGGCCATAATCTTCCAGCTAATCTGGGGCTTTTAAAAGGCATTCCTCTCGCATGGTGGGCGGTGCCGTTCTGAGTCTGTCATGCAGCCAGTGCAGTTCCAGCTCGGAAATGACAGGCATTTAACCTAGTGTTTATCTACCTCTTTCCCTCAACTTTGATGTATTGGCAATGCATTGCATCTATCTTTTATATTCCATTGCGTTATGATGTAACATCTCAGACAGACAATAGAATCTTCTCATTTTGTCTACCTGGCTCTTTAGATAATCTTGGGAGTTGACTAGTAAAGATTATATTTAGTGTAGAGATAATCTTCACGCCACACAAGTCATTCAATCTGAACAATTGATGCCCCCTAGTGTTTGTGGCATAATCAACAATGTATGCTATTACTAATTATATATAGTTGACAAGGAGAAATCCTTGTTATTACTAGAATAAGAAAAAACAGACATGGCCAGTTAGAAAACATCATAGAAGGGCACTTAAAGAGGCATCTGTAAACAATGGTTCAATCAAATAGCCCATCAAATAGCCATAGGAGTGTATATTGTAAAAGCTCAATGTCAGAGTGTTCTTGGTTGAATTAAACCCTAGACAGAAATCAGAAGATGATTCAAAAGGATCAGAAGGAAAAAACAAGCTTGGGTAAAAATCTTAATAAAAAGGTATGGCTCATCCACACTCACAGCACCCTTGCATAATGTCAACACTTTATCTAAGCTGTCTGATGACTAATACTAATAATAGTCTTTAATCCCTCCAACCTTACAGGACTAATTGGACATAGACTGTCTTGGCATAAGATTAAGGCTGATCGAGGAAGGTGCAAGCAGCAGGCATTTTGCTGAGGACACCCACAACTCCATTAACAAGGTGTAGATGGAATACAGCTTGTAAACTGCCAAAAGGCTCACTCAACATCAAGTACACACCGAAAGGAATATATAGACTACTGTATACACATGCAGGCTTATGGCTTTTCTTATGTTTTAGTGTTAATATCGATAGCATAACAAAAACATTCAGATAAAAATATTTTATCTGAATCACTTAACTGATGTCATACAATTAACAAGGTATAAAGGTTTATTCAATTGTAGAGAGGATCTCTGTTGTTCTTGACAATCCATTTGTTTTAAGAGAAAAACATGGAAAGACACCGAAACTTAACAATTACCCGATAAGGCCACAAAATAAATTCACACACTTCTTCAAAACAGAAGGACAAATTATTCACAAAATATTTCTTCTTCCTCACCACAAGGCAAATGTACATGTTTATAACCATAAGTCAGATATTCCGTTTTATATGCAGTATTCTGATGTCTGGACTGTTAAATTCTGGGTCTTGCTGTTCCAAAGGAACTGCCTTCCAGTTGAAGTCCTTCCCCAGCAACTTAAAAAAAGAAGCAATAATCCAGTAAATCACTTTGAGAAGACTGATAGTGACGAGCATACATGCAATTAAAAACAATACAAAATAATGATTTGTTCACTGAAAGAGAAAATAAGGGATAGCTAACAATATACATTATTTTTTTTACCTCGAAGAACTGTGCTTCGACTTTTGGGTTAATGCCAACAGTTCTGTGCTCATAGCAGCAAATGATGCAGGTTGAGGGTCCGGAAAGTTTCTTCAAGCTTTCCACCAATGGCACAACAGACTAAAAAATATAAGAATGGTGAGACATGTTGCAAATCTGCAATATATAATGTTCTATCACAATGTTTATACACGAGTTTGCACTATTTTAAAGGAATACTTGGATTCTGAAAATGATGACATTACCTGTTCATAATAGATACGACATATTACCTGTTCATAATAGATACAATCCGCCATCAACACATAGTCTGGAGGCGGGAGGAAGTCAGAAACATCTTCACCCCTTAAAACGGATGACCAATTACATTAAACATGTTGGAATAGGAACATAGGAATGCAATTAGGTCGGCTGGGTCTAGTTTATAAGAAACTCCAAAACAGGCACAGGTGTAAAACAGAAAATAAGTACAAACCATTTAAGTACCTTGGCAGTGATGGAGCCACAGCTAACCACCCCCTTGTTTTCTTCGATATTTACTTGCAGGAGTGTCTGCAAATCCTCCAAGTCGGTCACGGTGACGTGAGCACTGTTACGATGAATACAATTAATTATTTAAGACAATCAAACTAAAACGTTACTTATAACGTTACAGCACTAATCATGACAAGATGAGACCAAATGTATCTGAATCCTAAGTTACCCTAATGATGCAGCCATCAGCCCAACTACTCCAGTGCCTGCTCCCAACTCCAGTACATGTCGGTCAGCCCATCTATTCCCTCCGGAAGCCGGGTCCTTAAAGCTTCTCGTTTCCAGGTATTTTGCCAGCACGATCGCTGCATCCCAAACCACACAACCAACGTCTCCTTTGTGACATTGGTTTAATTTGAGAACACACCCATCATTTTTCTCGATTTCTCTCACAAAATAGCTACTTTCTGTTTCCGCCGCCATGCTTATGTGTCCGCGCTGATAATCGTCCCCCCATCACTTCGTCCCTGACTGAAGGTTCCTCCTCGACTGACAGCCAAGCCCTTCTTTATGAAGTCTATTTCATGTATACAGTATATATAATTGTGGTTCAATATTTTAATATCGCATCAATTCTCAAAATTATAACTTTGGACTAGATTCTTAGCTTAGAAAAACAAGAGATTTGTGCTTTTATATATACAGTTGGTTGAAAGGGAAATGCGACTTTATAGTTATATTATATAAAAAATATATTTATAATATTAATGCTCACGAGACGCGCGAGACCAGCACTTTGTACATACGTGCGCGCGCGCGCTTCTCTTGACAAGTTTGTGGCGGTTTTCTTAGTTTTCGCTAACGGCAAAAACATCTAGTTATCTATTAAGAATTGAATATGTTTCAAAGCAGCACAGAGGAGGTGACCACGGGCGGCGGAGGCACACCTGAATCAGGACAAAGCCCTGGCATGTCTCCGTTGGGTCGAGGTAGACGTGATGTGCCGCCGGTCTCCATGGAGCCCGGGTCGTCCTCCTCCTCCTCCCGCCTGAGCTCAGGGGCGCCGACTACCAGCTCTCGCCGCGCGTCATCACTTGCTTCCGGTATGTGATGGTGACTGCCGTGATAATAAATAGTTCTGCATTAACTGTGGAACATTCCAGATTGAGAACAACTTTATTTATACATGTCAATGGACAAATAACCTCAGGAGGCAATACAGTGAGGAAAGTCATATGCTAATGTTATTGTTATGTAAGGTATTTAGTACTGTATTAAAATTCTGACATGGCTTCCCCTCTCATTGTTTTGGTACAGGTCCATCTCAGCATCTTTTTAGATTGGGTCAGGCAAGTCACTTCAACCCTCTGTCTACCACTAGCAGCTCAATCAGGGGAACCCCACGATTCAGGAAGACCCCAGGTTCTGGTGGCACAGGGGCCTATTCTGCACGAACCCCGCTTACTGAGCATACCGGTATGTTACAGCACTAAATCCTGGTCTATGAACACGACAGACACTGACATTTAGGGTATTTAGCAGAAACTTTTATCCAAAGCGATTTACAATAAGTTAATTTGTCAGAAGAAAGCAAAACAATATATCGTTGTCGGTACAGTAAGGATGTTCATAGAACTAAGTGCTAACAATTGTTAAGTTAACCTCTTCCCTGTATACAACATAGAATATACAACAACTATTCTTTAGTGCAAGGACGTACAACATACAATAAGTGCGTATATTAAGTCGGAGCCAGGACGTATAACATTAGTTCCAGGATGTACAACATAAGACACGGCTGTCCCGTCAATGTTCTCATTCTAACTTCTCCGTTGGTGTAGGAATGACCTGCTCCTCTGCTGCCTCCACCAGCTGCGCGTCAGTGATCGTTGCTGTGGTGGAAGGCCGGGGTTTGGCCAGGGGAGAGATCGGTATGGCCAGCCTCAACTTGAGATGCCCCGAGCTTGTCCTCTCTCAGTTTGCAGACACAGGGACCTATGCCAAGGTAACGCAGACACAACTTATGAATGTCGGCGTGCTCGTCAACATTACAGGTTTATAGGGGTGTGTGAATCCGGAGAACTAACGCAGTTCGTTTGAAGGTGATCACCAAGCTTCATATCCTGGTGCCGTTGGAGATACTGATGCCAGACACAGCCAGCGAGAAGGGTAAAGGGACCAAGCTGTTCAGCCTCATCACAGAGAACTTCCAGGTGCTAGTGCAACACAGAACTGTCACCAGAAATAACAATCTCCAAACCGGGGCCTTGTTTTACCTGTTGGTTATGTGTTCCTGTCAGGCGGTTGCTTTTACTGCAATCCAAAGGAAGTACTTCAACGAGAGGAAAGGACTGGAGTACCTTCAACAGCTGTGTGCTCCAGAGTTTGGGACCGTCATCATGGAAGTGCAGGCTAAGTACGCTGCATTGTGATGGTGCTAAACGGCAGAGATTTTAAATACGCATGAAACAAATAGGAAAGTTGACGCATGCTATGACTCAGCCACCCTCACACCTTTCTTACGCACTTATTGTATGCTGTACGACCTGCCAGTTACGACCTGCCAGTGCTTACACATGTACTCACTTATTGTATGTTGTGTACATCCTTGCACACAAAATTGTGTAGCATTTTATCCTAGCTAGCTTTGTTGTGCACGGAGGAAGGGGTTAACCCAAGTCCGCTAATTGCCCTAAATGTAAATGTATTTTCCCATATATCCTTTTTGTTAGGTATTATTGCTTGGCCGCTGCGGCCTCATTGCTGAAATACTTAGAGTTCATCCAGAACTCCATCTATGCTCCAAAGTCCCTTAAAGTCAGCTTTAAAGGGAGTGAGCAGACTGCCATGATCGACTCAGCATCCGCCACTAACTTGGAGTTGGTGGTGAACAACAGGGACCGCAGGTAGGCCTATAAGGCAACCATGGAATCTTCTTAACATAACATGTTCTAGACCCTACCAATACAATGGCCTACCACATGGCAGGTTTGCCTTGTTCCATTACATTTACTACATTTACTAATACAATAATGTATTGATAAAAAAAATATTCTTTGCCTCAAACTATTTATGTAGATATAGATATGCAACCCTTCCTGCACTAAATGCATTGCCAATGAGTAACGATAAGAGTGGACCCCAAACCAGCTCTCTTGAATGCAATTCTCAGTGGTAGTCATACTTGGCTGACGCTATGAACATATAGGTGTTTGGTATATCTGTCTCTGTTTGGTGCGTGTACCTAGAAGCGAACACACTCTTTTTGGAGTGCTCAACTATACAAAGACCATGGGTGGTGGTCGAAGGCTGCGCTCCAACATCCTGGAGCCGCTGCTTGATGTGGACACCATCAGCATCCGCCTGGACGCCATACAGGAGCTGCTGCAGGAGGAGGAGCTGTTCTTTGGCCTGAAAAATGGTCAGGATAAAGCGCTGCTTTTGGTTACATGATAATCGATATTGCACAGAGATTTGTATGATGGCTTAAAGTTTGGCTTGTTTTTTTTTATAGCAATAGGTCATTTCCTGGATATAGATCAACTGCTCTCGGTCCTTGTCCAGATTCCAAAGCAGGAAACGGTGCGTGGAGTGGATACATTGCTTTTAGTTATTTTATTTTTACTGCAGTTGTTTAAATGATAATAATTCAAGATTGGATGACTTTATCAAATAGTAACATTGGCTTTATTGGAGTAATCATCACTTTATTCAAAAATATTACAAGTGATTTGTCTTTATTGAATAAAGATTTATCTTCTTTTTTTTTTTACTATCAAATTATTTATTTTTTATTCAAAACAATGTAAATACAGTAAAAAAAACATTCATACAATATATAATATAATATATATAATATAAAATAATATAACAGTGATTATCAGTGATCAGTGTTTTGAATCAAGTTTCACATAATATATTATTTCAATTCTACTGCTGTAATCTAAAATGCACCCTGCTCTGACTTGATACTTTTTATTCTATGTCTGAAGGTACAAGTTGCTGAGGCAAAGATTACACACGTCATTCAATTGAAACACACACTGGATTTAGTGCCATCCCTAAGGGTATGTCTTTGTTAGTATGCAATATTTAATATATATTTTAATATTTAATTAAAATTAACTTAACATGTATAGCTTAGTTTATAACTAACTTCTAGCTGATTTTAACTATATATCCAATGTGTCATATGTTACTTAGAATAAAACATTAAAATCGTTGCACTTTAACAGATGTTGTTGAGAAAGTGTACCACTGCTCTGCTGAAGGCTTACAGCACCTCGCTAGAGGATAACAGGTAAACACAGGGCTGTTGGGCTGTCTCATCGTAAATACTCTCCATTTGACTCTGCTTGTCATTTATTGGACTGGCTATGAATAGTTTGACACTTGATTCTTCGCTGATTCTGCGTTCTGTACCTTGTCACACGTTAAGGTTTGACACAATCCTGGAGCAGATCAAGACAGTAATCAACGATGACACCACCTACATGAAGGGCAGCCTCAGCATGCGCACTCAAAAATGTTACGCTGTGCGGCCCAACATCAACGAGTTCCTGGACATTGCACGACGAGCGTACACTGAAATTGTGGATGACATTGCCGGTACTTCCCCTGGATGGGCCAATAATACACTCTGTCTTCCAGTGTTGCTTGCATTGTAACACAATGACTTAACAAACCATTTGGTGATCACCAGGGCTGGTGGACCAGATGGGGGAGAGGCACGGCCTGCCCATGCGTACCAGCTTCAGCACGGCCAGAGGTTTCTTTATCCAGATGAAGCTTGAAGGGGTGGCCTTTCCAGACGGAAAGCTCCCAGCTGAGTTCCTAAAGGTGACAATGAGACCGACCCTCTCTGTGGGCTTTAGGCCATTCCATGCTGCTTCTGTATTCCATACTTTGTGGCTTGATGTGATGCAGCATTCTCCCTAACACTCACCCCAGGTAACCAAGCAGAAGAACAGCTACAGCTTCACTACTGCAGATCTGATGAAGATGAACGACCGCTGTGATGAGGCCCTGAGGGAGATCTTCCACATGTCCTACGTGTAATCAGCTCTGAATCATACATCTTATCCGCATGAACAATGATCCAATCAGTCCTTAAAATGTATACGTTTATAAGCATATGTAAAGCAATGTTTTTTTGCATTTTGCTTGATTCACGTGAAGGGGAATAACTATCTAACGATTTTGATAACAAGTAGAAATATATTATTTTGTTGTTGCCCAGGAGAGGGGGCTATTTGTCAAATTATATTTTGCTAATATCCATAACAATCCATATATCTCTGCAGGGTAATATGCCAACTGCTGAGTATTGTCCATGAGCATATCCACTGCCTCTACAAGCTCTCAGAGGCTGTCTCAATGCTGGACATGATGGTGTCTCTTGCGAATGCATGCACAATGTCAGACTACGGTAAGTTTGAAAAAATTAAAAATTAAAAAATAATTATGTAATTTTTGTCTCAGTAACCTAAATCATCATTATTCATAATGACAACAAATGAGCATATAAGGGGATGAGTCTGATATCTGCCTATAATGTGTAATGAAACAGTAAGCCTTTTCCCTACCACGCATTGCAGCCCCACGTTGCTATGCTAAATTTGCAGCTGGTCTCAATTTAGTTGTGTGTGGGAAGTGCCTGCGTTAGCATCAGCCCTATCCACCACATGGGCAGCAAAAACAACCTCTCAGCTGTCTCAACGCATCTCTGTATAGCCGCTTGCTGACTGCACCGCCCCTTCCATGTCAGCCAGCTTGCACTCAGATTACACTTGTTACATAAGCTCTCCACAGTATTTAACCAGACCCATGTCTACTGAGCTGGCTCGGCTCACTGAACACACAACTCCCTCAAACATTTATGTTGTTTCTTCTGCAAAACAAAACTCTTTTTCTTTAATAACTTTTTCCAGAGCCACAATGTACCCATAACCCATAATAATAATATTATGTAATTTATCTGTATGAAAGTTGATGTTTGCAAGCCTAAAAATCAAATGCATCCTTTGCATGTGGATTTTAAAGAACTTACTGCTATGAATTTATATAATTATAAAACTGATTAAATATTATGCAAAATTATATGCTCTAAATATTTTATCATCATCATATATCAGTATATCAGTTTATCAGTATATTAGTATCAGTATAAATACAAATGTATGAATAACAATACATATTAAATCAATGTTTCACATTGGTTTCTTGTGTCCGGTAGTGCGTCCAGAGTTCACAGACACGCTGGCCATCAAGCAGGGCCGCCATCCCATACTGGAGCGCATCGCCGGCCAGCAACCCGTGTCCAACAACAGCTACATCTCAGACGGAGCCAACTTTGTCATTGTCACTGGACCCAACATGAGTGGAAAATCCACTTACCTCAAACAGGTGGCGCTGTGTCAGATCATGGCTCAGATAGGTGAGGAACATCCTGTATCCTAATAATTGTGAAAGACTTTCTTCCACATGTTATAATGTGAGGACCTTGACGTTGGGACTTGTATACTACCATTTAACCGTTTTCCCAGGCTCCTTTGTTCCTGCAGAATATGCCTCATTCCGCATCGCTGATCAGATATTCACCAGAATCGGGGTGGATGATGATTTTGAGACCAACTCTTCCACTTTCATGGTGGAAATGAAGGAGGTACATTTTGTTCATCATGTTTGCTGCTTTCCCTGGTTATTTTTGACTTTTCCTTAAAAGCATATCATGTTATTACAACATCCCTTAGGTCTCCTATATAATCCACAATGTAAGCAGTAGATCTTTAATCATCATCGATGAGTTGGGGCGTGGCACCAGTGCAGAGGAGGGCATTGGCATCTGCCACTCAGTGTGCGAGTTCCTTCTGAGCCTAAAGGTAGGCCTCATGCCATCCCAAACCTGAATATTCACTCCTTATTCTGACTCATGCAGACACCTGTATCACTCATCCACACCTTCTCTACAGGCCCAACAAGTAAACCAATTCAATATAATACAAAGTTTAATGGGTAGTGCATTGTATCATAATAAGTTGATGGTTTAATAATGAACAGGATTACTGTCAAACTTCTTGTTCTCAGGCATTCACTTTGTTTGCCACACACTTCCTGGAGCTCTGCCAGCTAGAGACTCTCTATCCCAACGTGGAGAACCAGCACATGGAGGTCCAACACTCGCGCGTGGAGGCCGGTGCAGAGACAGTGCTCTTTACCCACGTGCTGTGTCGAGGGCGCTCGGAGGAAAGACAATACGGTGCTGGATCCTGGGCTTGGCATTGTTCTCCGCTGTGGAGTCCAGTGGTTGAACCATTGTTTTGTGGTATTTGCTCTGCCAGGTTTGAGAGCAGCAGAGCTGACTGCCCTGCCATCAAGCATTATCAAAGATGCAAAGGCCATTTCCTCCAGGGTCAGCCAGCAGCTTTTGGTAGGCTCCCTGTGGCGTCATGATGTACACATACCATGAAAATAGTTTGTATGACATATTTATATTTTATTATTTGTATAAGATATGCCCTGTGTGCATGAAATGAATCATATAACTTTAGTTAAGCAGTGTCACTAGAGCCATTCAGTGGCACATTGCAGACCCCTAATATTGAATGATATAAAAGTGTCCCTTCTTTGAGCCATTGTATAATTACATATCTGCGGACATATGACATATATGCACTATTGATTAAATTGAGTTTGTCCCCCCCTTGACTAGGCCAACCAGCAGAGTGATCCAGAAACCCAACAGCAGAGAGCAGTGCACCACTTGGCCACTCGCCTCTTGCAGACTGCTAGGAACTCTAAACTGGACCCAGACAGCCTGAGAATCTATCTGAAAGGCCTGAGGAAGAACTATGAGGCATCTATACAGGCAACAATGCAGGCAGAGGTTGTAGCGGAAGAATAAGTGGCTTTGATTGTCGTGTGGGATCACATATCACTCCAAGAGGGATAGAGGCGTTTCAGAATGATGAAAATGTTGTTATGATGTCAATAAATTATTCAGTTGGGAAACCCCACCTTCTTCTGTGACAATGGAATGCTACATGTAAGGGCGAGGTTTTTCAGAAAGTCGTCCAGAGTAAGGAAAAATCCATTCTCTTCGGTCGGTCCCGAGTAGCAAAACATGCGCTCCTCGTCAGCCTGCGTCTGACCCGCCCCCGCGTTGAGAAACTGCTCTGAGCAGCCCGACAGCGCAGGAGGTTTAGGTAGGTACTGCCCTGGGAAGTAGAGGGTCCGCTGTAGTCAACGCGGAACAACGCCATTTCAGCATTTAACTACGTTGGTCAAGGGACTGCGCACATATTCTCAGGTATGCTACCGTCAACAGTCGTATGCGCGCCGACTCGCTGTGCTTTGTGGTTGGCACTGTTAGACCCGGGCGGGCTGAGGCGGTTCGCCCAGGCCCAGAATAGCTCTCCTAATAACGGGAAATTGGGACGCCGGAGTGGGTCAGAGATTTCAGGATAGAAGGAGGCTGGGTCACCAGCTAGGCAAGGCCTGCCGGGGCTCGTCTTCACACTTATGGACAGGCAGTGCTTTTATTTGTTAAATTAAAATAAACTGTTTATGATTGTGTTACTAACTATTAATTGTACGTGTCACTTGATGTTTCTGCGTATAAGGTTTGCCATCGTGTTGTTTGCGTTTACCGGCAACTTACGTCCATTTCTTTGCTAACATTAGCTCATTCATAGCACTAGTGATAGTGCTGTACATGACTCGTTAAGGAGGTTTGTACATTGTGTTTATCTCTGTTTGGGTTGGCTGTTAAAGGGCGTCTGATTACATCCGGACCGGGTCTCTCGGTTGGCTTCCACCCGACCAAGCCCTGCCTGGTCGTGAAACACGCCGGTCAAGGAGCGCTGAGCTCCCGGCTCGTCGGCATGTGTGCCCCTCCTTTGCTCAAGGTTCACTCGCTTCTAGCTGTTGCATGTGTGACTTGGCAGCTAGCATGTGTTAGCTGTATTGGATATAGCCAGTTCAGTCGATCTTGTTGTTTGGTATGAAGTGGTTTTATCAGAACAACCACCACATAAGCTAAGTGTCTGGTCTAAGTTGACACGTCGAGCCTGTCAGAAGGACACGGCATGGCACAGGGGAACATTGGGTTCCCTTCCTCTGCCGGAGCATGGCCTTGTTTCATAGTGGTTTATCTGTACAGTTACCATCATGAACCGTAGCATAATCCTAATGTTGTAGACATTTTACAAGCATTCGCCCCTTTTCTGTCGTTATATATAACATTTTGGTGTTTTCCACTAATATCTATGTAGGCCTACAGGTTTTAAAGTCACGGAAACTGCTTTCCTCGAACTATTTTCCTTTAAAAAATATCCTTAAATACGTCTCCACCCCTTATTATCGAATCTAATCTTTTTCAATTTGAATTTGATATCGCCCTTTGCCCGGTACCATACTGATCATTTGAATGTATTAACTGTTTCATGGTGTTGGCCAGCGTCATTATGGTGTATCATCCTGGCGTTGAGGTGTGTGCGTTTCACAATTATATTGTTATGGTACAATAAATTACCGAAATGATACCTGTTGCACCAGTTGGCTAGAACAAAGGGATTGGCTATAATCACGAAGGATTGTCTCAATTGTTTTGGCTTGTGTCAATTGCAGTCATTCCTTTGGACATGTGTGAGGAATGTTCCATCTCCTGGTTCTGTATGATAACTGATGCTTATAAAGAGATGTATCGATGTTTCATCCCAGCCAAAGTAGGCAGTCTGGATGGTCAAGTGGCTAGATTCCACAAAGCCAATGGTCCGAGAGAGCTTTGTCCTGAGGGCGGTTTTCAACGCTGGGACCTGGCTATGAAAGCGAAAGGAAATGTGTGCACCTTCAACTCTGTGGGAAATATGATTGAGAGTCAGTGAGTAGGCCGGACACATAAGCTGGCTGTGTTAACATAGAGAATGTGTGATTTAGTGGTCTAAATTAAGCTTGTCTTGCACGCTTACCAAATACTATGAGAATTCTGCAACTTCTCCTGGAAGTACATTTTGTCCTTTCAGTATCGTGAGGTCCGGGATAGGATTACTGTGAAGCACGAGAATGGCGCCCAGGTCAACAAATGCTCTGTAACCCGCTATGTGCGGCAACTTAAAATAGAAAAACTTTGTTTTTCCACCCAATCCTCATGGGCCCCTTGAATAATGTTATGATTGCCAAATGTCTGTGTCTCTATCTGAACAGGAATTCATCCACCTTCAATGCAAAGCATGTGTCTGTTGCAAAGTGTTCCTCTTAAAGGGCAATCTCATATTATTTGACTGCCTATCAAAGCACCTAAAATATGTTGCATAAAGAACAGGTTCTTTCATGTGTTTCTGAGTGGAGACGCTTGGTGTTTAGGGAAAGGAATGAGGAACAGGTGAGTCAAGGGACCTCAATGTTTTTAACACGTAAATGATGTAAAAGCCAAGAACTACGCCAGCCTGCGTTTCTGAAGGGCTTGATCAAACAGGCCGATCATAGCCTGTGGGGCCAGAGGAAATGTTGCAGTGGAAAGTTAGACTTCAGTGTATTATACTGGTTAAGCAGCTTAATCCAAATTACCTAAGAGGCTCTGTATAGGGGAACTATAGACACAGCTTACCCCTATACTATGTTACTCTCAAACATAGTGTTTAGGAGGCTGGATGACTACAGGTAAACCACAGCCTACAATCCTTGGCCAGTTAATTGCCAGAAAAGCCTGGATTTGACATGGTGTTCACAAATGTTCTGGACATTTTACTTAGAGATTTTGGTCCATAAAATAATGGCATCACACACTTGCTGCCGATTTGACCATTGTACTTCTATGTTGTGAATCTTTAGCTCACAAATCTCAAGAGGGTTTTATTGGATTGGGAACTAGCGACTGTCAATTCAAATTGTCACCATTCAAGTGGCAATTAAGGCATTTTCTGGCTTTGCTCTGTTTTTAACATCTTTTACAATCTTTAGAAAAACAAATGCTAAAATGTCCATTGGTGATTTTGGGTGAGGAACCTTAATTGTCTGATGCGGCCCTGGGTCTCTTAACATAATTTCTTCTGATTTAATAGTAATACTTTGGCTCAAGATAAAAAATAGATTTAAATGTTCATAGTCACTAGTCACTTCCGAGACTCTGACACCACAACACATTGATCTGTGTAGCATTCCGTGCATTTGTCGGTGTGGTTTAATCTGTCTGGGCATATGCACTTCGGTTGGCCGTCTCCTCTCCTTGTGTTCTGAGAACCTGCAGCTGCAGGAGGCCTTTGGTGGCTGACATTTATGCATGTGTGTATTTTTGCCCCTTCGCAAAGCCTCCCTCTTTAAGTTTGGAATATCATGTCTGAGAGAGGGAGCCGGAGGGAGTGACACAGCGGGGGGCAGAATGTGATTTCCTGCCAGCCGTCTTTTTGTATTGGGCTTGGACTGACCTCGGCTGCCTCGGCCATCATGGATGTGCTTCTTTTTTTTAAGCGGCTCTCATCAATCTTAGCGGGTGATGGAAAGGTACTCCGCCCTGCTTTTGTTTTCGCAGGGCGTTAGAATGTGCCATAGTAGCATGCTTTGTCTAATAGGATCACGGCACTGAAACAAAGGAGGGGGAGGGTTCATGATCAAGACAAGGTAGTGAATGGCCTAATCTCCCCCAGCCCAAGTCTTAATACTCACAACATACCTGTGCCTCTGTTCCAGGGACTGATGTGGTCCTGTGTCTTAGGCTACAATTAAGGAAGTAAGATCTATGCTGCAGGCTATTGCTGGCAGGCCTGCTGCGATACTTGATGTATTTCTTGTTATATTTATTTTGCTATTGGAGGGACCACTTGTTTTCCTTCCAAGAATTCCCATCTTGTTGAACTTTTATTTTGTAATACATAACAGATCCAACGGCCTCCATCGACATTTAATGTTGCTCAGCCGTCTTGCAAGTCACATAACTGCTTCCAAGTGCCAAGCAGCAAATCATTTCTTTACTCAGGGGAAGTGATTCATTCACAAACACTATCCCTGCTATGTCGTCTGTGAGGGCATGAGCCAACTTCTGGCAATAATTTAACAGTTGAAGGAGGTTCATAGTTAACATTGCAAACAATAACCAGACACTGTTGCAGCTGGTAGCGTAAGACATAAGCTGGGAACCAAAGAATGAATAATTCTTAATTACAACCTCCATGAAATTGCTTTAATTTCAGGTTGATTTTGCGCAGATCAAGTAACCAATCCTTCTTTTTGTTTTGTGCAGCATGGCGGTGGATATCTACGACTCTCAGTACCTTCTCATCCTGGCCCCATCCCTCGTCATCGCCCTCATGTTCCTCTTCTTCTGGCTCTTCATGAAGGAGACCTCCTACGATGAAGTGCTCGCTAAGCAGAAGCGAGACCTCAAGTTGCCCCTTTTCAGGCCTGACGTCCGTAAGAAGGGGGACAAGAAGAAGAGCAAAAAGAAGGAGAACGCCGGAGGCGGAGGGGGCGGCGGCGGTGGCGCCGGAGGAGGAGGAGGAGAGTCGGAGGAGGATCAGAGGGACTTTGACCTGACTGACGCCGCCAGCAGCTCCTCTCCTGAGCTGGAGGACGAGCCCGAGCAAGTGATCCTGCCCGCCGCTGCTCCCGTGGTTGTGGCCGCACCAGTGGAGGCCCCCACTGGTTTGAGAGAGAGGAAGAAGAAGGAGAAGAAAGCCGCCAAAGCGGCAGCAGCTGCCGCCGCAGCAGCCGCAGCAGCCCCTCCTACTCCCACTCCACCCGAGGAGCCAGCCATGAACGGCTCCAGGCCCGCTAGCCGTAAGTCGGAGGTGCCTCTGTCTGTGAGCAAGCGGCCCGGCTCGGCTTCTCCCAAGCCTGACGTCCAGGCTCCGGTTGTGGCCCAGGTGCAGACACCTCCTCTGACCTCTGGGAAGAAGAAGGACAAGAAGAAGCAGAAAGTCGAAGCAGGTGGGTTAGCGGTTCGCCACAGTGCAGCGTGCAGGATGTGCATTTTGGTCTGAGTTTGAGTCCGTACGTGGTTTACATGATCATCTGCATGTTGCTTACTTCATGCATTTGTGCCTCCATTATAAAATGTATTTAAAGGAAAGTAAATCCCTCCAAGTTCCCACATAAGGTGACATATTATTATATTAATAGATTATTTAGTATTTTGTAATTTAGAGATGCTTTTACCCAAATCCACTGCAGGGATCTTCTTGGGATGCATGGAAATGAATGACTAGGCAGGAATTAGTCAACTTAATCAAGGAGGCCTTTTGGCTGGCAGTCAAATATCCTAACCGGGTTCATCCAGTGCACCTATTCTTGTTGTAATGTGAATCAGTGCAACCATTAATCCGGGTCTCTCCCTGCTGTGTGTTCATGTGCAGTCGAGGACCAGCAGCAGGAGGTTAAAGTGGAGCAAGTCGCAGCTCCGGCTCCGGTCAAGAAAGAGGCTCCCCTGATGTCAGAGACCAGCGTGCCGCCCGCCACCACCGGTGGCAAGAAGAAGAACTCTGCCAAGAAGCAGAAGGCTGAGTCTGGTAAGCCCTGATCGATTCTGTTCTTGAATACCATTGAAATGCAAAAAAATTCTCAGTGGAAGAATTAGCCTCTTGAGATGAACAGTGACGGTGACAAACAATCCAGCTGCAGCCTGTCCATGTCGGTTTGTGCATATAATTAATAAAAGTAAAGGGACCCACTCTTTCGCCTCTTCAGTGGACGAGCCACACGTGCTGGTCGAGTCCGCCGCTCCTGCGAACCACCAGGCGGCTCCCAACGACAACAGCGCTCCCTCCAAGGGGAGTGGCAAGAAGCAGAAGAACGAAACTGACAAAGGTACCAGCACTGTATCAATAACGCCCTCCTGTTCCATCCTCCATCCCCTCCGCTCTTCTCTCATCCTAAACCCTCCCATGACCCTCGTTTTCCGATGTCTGCTTGTAAAGCAGAGAACGCGGAGATGAAGCTGAAGGAGCTCCTCGTTGGCCTGTCCAGCATGGCTCTGTCGGAGGCCGAGGTGGTGAGCGTGATGGCCCTCCTCTGCGACAAGAACCCCCACGCGCTGGACACCTGGCACAAGGTGAGTCGCAGTGGAGATCCAGGATGTGACGACGACGACAGCAACAACAACTTACTCAGTGGTTTACAAGCATTGGTGTTCCCTGACGCACCTGGCAACGAGTGCGCTCCCCGCTCATTGATGTTTAATCTCCTCCAGTCTGCTGCCAAGGCTGACCCAGAAGCTCAGGAGAGGGAGAGACTCTTCCTCACTCTGAGGGAGGAGGCCTCCATTGCCAAGGACAAAGTGAAGCAGCTAAGCCAGGTCTCGCACAATCACCACCTGTGACGTTGCCCATCATTTCCATCTAAATACCCGTTTCTGTGTGTAATCCATCTACCACGGCTGACCTCTCGTGTGTCCTTTTGGGTCCTGGTGGTGCTGCAGGAGCTGCAGGTGGAGAAGCAGAAGACGGGCCGGGCGGAGTCCATGCTGAGGGAGCAGCACGTGGTCATGCAGAAGGAGCTGGGAGGTATGCAGGCTAAAACCCAGAGCGGCTACCAGGAGCTTCAGGCCATGCAAATTAACGTGAGTCACCGGTTCCCTACTTTGTTTTAATAATTAGACAACAAGGAAATTACACTGAATGCTTTTCTCAAGTCAAAGACGTGAATGGTGTTGTGAATAATTTGTGAACTCCATTAGTTACAATTCTAAGACCTAAAATCAGTGTAAAACAATTGGAGTAGTAACACAACTGTTAATTTGGCGAGTAACCAATCTCAGCATTAGCTTTATGTGAGTTTTGACCTAATTTGAAAGTGTGTGTGTGTGTGTGTGTGTGTGTGTGTGTGTGTGTGTGTGTGTGTGTGTGTGTGTGTGTGTGTGTGTGTGT
>JAOPJL010000132.1:8560775-8571573 GCA_027123545.1 Trisopterus esmarkii | reverse complement strand
AAAATGGCTCACTATTTATTTTCCAACCCAATGGCTGTGTCGATCTTCACTGTCTGCGACTGCAGTCAAGAGACTCAAAGACTGGGTTGTTGTGGCGACAGGCCCTCCTGCGGACGGGGAGAGCTTTTTAAATCAAGGTTCAACCGGAAGTGCCTTTTGATATGTGAAAACGATTCTGTTACACACCTGACACGACGGACATCCCTGGGAGCCAGTGCAATAGGACCAAACAGACAGAGAATAATACTGTGTTGTTTTTTACTCCTTCTTTATACTGGTTATTAACAACTTTATGTATCATGTAGGTATTTAAAGATTTTACCATTGTTTAAAATGTTTATTTATTGATACAGCTAAAATATTCTTTGGATTAACAGTCAAGGTTTGAAGCAACGTCTTCCGTCGAACTGTATCGTCATCAAGGCCAATGAGGAACATTTCATCGCGTGTGTCTTAATTTTCTGGAATGCACTAAAAACTAGAATGTCTCCCTCTAGCGGTGTTAAAACAGCGCATTATTTCCATTATTCCCTATGACACTGCTTTCACGGTCTATGAGAAAACTGTTCCTCCAATATGTTTTAAACCACTGGATTTAAACCAATTTCTACTTGCAATCTTGTGTACATTGTGAAAAGAAGTAACCCAAAAACATTTATGTGTTGAAGATTCGTCCAAAGAAGTTTGTGTGTATAAATAAATGTGAGCAGTTCATTAAAGAAATGGCCTCTAATTGTTTAAATGTGCAGTTTTGTTACACTGCTGTTGTTTGTGTTCTCCTTATACCGGAATGCTATCAAAATATGTCAACTTTTAACTTTAAAGTAGGCCTACGTGATAGGTCTATATTAAACTATGACATTAACATTACCGATGTGATAGCAATTAACATGATTATATCTATGATGCCACGTTGACGAAAAGGATCATGGTTATCACTTATCACTATCACTTATTTCAGCAATTTAAAAAGTGCACATGGAAGTCAGCTACAACAGAGGGTAAGCTTCTGCAAGTTTTATTGTTTTATTATTTTTTTTCTAATTATGGAGGAAGACAGCGGTTCTATTTAGGGGTGTAACCATGGTAGCTAATCGAATTGACACATTTTCTTTGGCTATAAATAATGTAACCCACATTAATACACAGACAGCCTGCGATGACAGGTCGGTCCACCAGATTGCATTGGATTCATCGTCTTTATGTTTTTACTATTATATACGGATACATTTTAGAAAGTGATTCGTTTTTTGTATTTGTAGTGTTAAGTTCGGTGCATGTTCACTGACGCGCCATAGACGCGTCTACGCATCGACGCACCGTGAATGCGCGCATACGCATCGCAGCCTCTTCCCCCAGTGTAGCGGCCTGTCTGTCTGCCAGGACCGTAAACACGCTCCTCTGACGCTGTCAGCCCCGGCGTCTGCCCATCTGATCATTGGATCCACAACAAGGAAAACGCTCAAATATCGATATTCAACCGATCAGACCACAATGGTTGTGTGACAAGCGAACCAGCACACCGACTGTGCAGCAGCAGCGAACCCTGCCGCCGAGTCCCGTAGACCGCAGAGAACGAGCCGGTAGGTCCTGTCTGTCACGCCACAATACTATTCGATTGCATAAGAATTAAACGGCGTTATTGTAAGCTTTCTGCAAACCTATACGTAAGTCCTCGTTTACCTTAGTAGTAATACTACTGCTAATGAAACAGCCTTTAAAGAACACCCGCGGTGAAGCTAACGAAAGCGCTACCTAGCAAAGCCCAGGGGCATAATCACAGGGGTTGATGTTGATGGTGGAAAACAATCATATAAGACATTGTCGTATATTAATTACCCGAAAATGTATATGGAGAAGATAAGTGTCCCTCCGGGGAGGCTAGGGAGGCTATATTCCACCAGCAGCACCTTATTCTGCTAAAGCTTGCACCAGCTTGGTTGTTGTCTTTAATATAACAAGGCTATAGTCCTTGTCACTGGCTGCACTGGTGTAATCGGTTTCTAGTTTCCCATTCTGTTAAGTGGTTTCAATAACCGTATTCATTGCGACGTTTTTGATCGAGACCTAGATGACGGTCGCGCGTACGGTGTCTTGGCCCCGGGGGTCACCATCTGCAGTGGTCCCTCCCCTGCATGAACTGAAAATGAGGCCCCTGTACCTCATTTACAACAACAATCTAACATTTTCTGTAATCTCTGTAAGAATCATAAACTAGTGTGGAACAGAAGGTCTAGTGTTTGCTCATACAGAATGGAGCAACTGTCCACCTGGATTACTTAACAACTTATGTTGCTGTCTGTTAACCCCTCCCTCTCCACTTACAGGAACACATGAGCCACTTAGGTAAGCCAGGGGGATCCAGGAGATCAAGAATCACCATGGCGACCCACACAGGTGTATCCAAGGCCGGATCCGAGAGGGATTCTGGCTGTTCAGGTGTGCCTTAATTAATGAGTATGCACTGTAACACAACTGTGATTTCCTGTGCGATACGTTTTTGTAGCTTTCCGTTTTGTAGAAAAGGTGCCACCTATCCTTTTATCCTTTGTACTAGAACAGACCCCTCTTACATCCACATGAGAATAGAAAACGGTTTTAAAAGGGAATTTGAAGAGCGGAATTAACTGTGCAAAGCTTGTTTTCCCCTACGGCTGGTGTAACCGTGTCCCTTTACACCAGACGGTTATCTCTGGCACGGCCCCCCCCCATGGCTTTAACTCTCTGACAGTGTTATTGTTTGAAAGGAGAGGATCGGTTTCCCCTCTGAGCGTAATGAGCTGGAGCCGCTCACTGCTCTCTTCCCCCCGTCTCAGACGCCAGCTCCGGCTACCTCAGTGCCGTGGACCTGACTGACTCAGAGGAGACCGGGAGGACCGCGTCCACTGTGGGCCTGGACCACAAAGCCGCGGTGGGTCGTTCTTACCCGGGAATCAACCCCATGATCATCATGAACAACTTTGTCCTGAAGCAGGTATGTGGCCGCACACCTCTAGAAATGCCTCGATCTCACATTCTGAGATGTAGATCTAGATCCATCTTTCTGTATCTTTCAGATATTTTTTATTTAAGCGATTTGTAACATGTTACATTTTTCTGTCAGGGAGGTGTCAACTTTACTTCTGGGGTTAATGTTATTGACAACTTTGTTCATTCTGGGGTAAACTTGTTATTGTCAACTATGTTACTTCTGGAGTTAACATGTTATTGTCAACTGTTCATTCTGGGCTGAATATGTTATTGACAACTATGTTCATTCTGGGTTTAACATGTTATCGTTGACTGTGTTACTTCTGGGGTTAACATGTTTTGGCACTGTATTTGAGTTTCTTCTTGAGTAGCTCATGATGCTTTGTGATCCACGTGATTTGTATTTCCATTTGTGCTACAGTGGTAGTAGAACACATGACTGCCCTTCTACACAGCAGGGTCAGGATAGGAACTGTTTAGGCCTCAACAAGAACTCTGACTTAGGCAAGCGCTTTCCTAGCCTGAGCTAACCACTATGCACAAGATTTGCTAGAGTTCGAGCCCACATCATCAGTTGCCATGGTAACCAAACTGGGATTAGTTTAAAATTGGTATCTTCTCACAAATCTGGTTAACCTGTGAACCCAGATTCATGAAACAGGGCCCAGCCGACTCTCCAAGCTAAATTTTAGCTTGGTCTCTTGTCATTGAAATGACTATCTCAGTTCAGATGTTTATGTATTGTGTTTTCTTGCTGCAGGTGTGAATCTGCCAGAGAGTTGGCATGCATCAGGTTGATTTCACCCTCATGCTGTAGTTTGTATTACAAGTTGTGTTGCTTCTGCAGCCGCACTCCGTCACCCCGCCAGAGAAGCAGTGGACCTTCCCCTCGTCCGTGGAGGTGATGCCTCCATCCCAGGTGGTGCTCCTCCAGCCGATGGTGTCCAACTGCAGTGTCGCTCCCGTGAAGACCACCTCCGAAAACAACACCCAACCAAAAGACTACCTGCCGATCCTCAAGTCCTACCCCAGAATCGCGCCCCACCCTGGGGAGCGGCCGTCGAAGCGCCAGGGATCCACCACCCTGAGGACCGGCTCCGGCCCAGGACACAGCAAACACCGGCGGCGCCAGCACCACAGCCGCAGGCCCTACAGCTCGCCCAGCGCCACGCCCATACGCCAGGCGCCGGTCAAGGCCCGCTCCCGACCGGACTCCCCGGCCCTGGACGCCGGCGGCCTGCCGCAACCCGACGAGAAGCTCCACCCACTGCTCACCGACGACAGCGGCACCGCAGCCCCACGCGACACACTCGACTTGGCGCCGCTGCTGGCGGCCGGCGACGGCCACGACGCCGTACCCCAGGACGTGCTCTCCGACCACGGCAACAAGCTGAAGCGCTTCAGCAACACCTGTAACATCCTCAACAAGTCTGGCCTGCTGGGAATCACCCTGCGCACCAAGCAGCTGATGAGGGACAACCGGCGCACGCAGGGCCAGCTGCAGCTGCTCCAGGAGCATACCGACCTGCTCATGGAGGCGCTCAGGACCGGAGACCCGCGGATCTGGACCCGGCTACAGCTCGCCATGCAAGACAAGGCCTCGCCGCAGTGCGAGGGGGCGCAGCGCGAGGGGCCGCAGCTAGGGGGAGCTCTCCAGGGCATCCCTGTGTGAGGTACAGGTAGATGGAAAGCTGCAGGAAAGCTGCAGCGTAACCACACAATGAGTGGGGCTTCTTTTGAGAGCCCTGGCCTGTAAGCAATCCCGCCTTTGGCTGGTACAGAATTGCACGGGCTACTGGCCTCCCAGGTGAGCGAGCAATGAATGCATGCCTTGCCTTACCATCAAGGAGGTGTGTAGGGTGACCCTGAGTGGTTTTGAACGGGACTCCTGTAGAGAAGGCATTTATGGAATACAATAGAGTTTTGTTCAGCCAAACCTGTTTCATACAGGTGATATCGTCTTTCTGTTTTTCTTATTATGAGATACTTACTCAACTGAAATCTTGGAACTGTAGAAAAATAGAGGGCTGACTTACTGAATATTGTTTTTATTGTGGATGTTTCTTTATTTATTTTTTTATCTATTGGCGATGCTAAAGCTACTTATCCAAACAGATCTATTAATGAGATCTGTTTGGATAAGTTGCCTCTAGAGATTAAAGATTTACCGTGTGATATTATGTAGTAGCTTGTGATGCTAACCATCCGAAGAGAAACAGAATTCAAAACATTTAATGTTACTTATTTCAGATTGTACTGTAAAATTAAAAAGCATTGTAGAAGGCAGGAACACATTTGATCTGTTAATTCGGTCTAGGATCATGGGCCTTAAAAAATGTCTGTCAATCTGCTCCTAGTCTATGGCCTAAGATAAGACATCTTATCAGTTTTCCTGTTCTTAGTGGCTAAATCAAAACGTAATAAGTAAACAATTAAAAAAATATGCTCTTACTTAGAAGGCTTGTGGTTAAAGCAGTTCTGTATTGTTACACCTTGCTTATACTGAGTGAAGAACAATCTGAGAGACGATGTGATTAATGATAAGCAGTGTGAATAACAACAATAGACAAGTATGGTTTCATATTTTATCAGGATATCATGAGGGACATCTTCTATTTCTTCTACAAAGCAAAGAAAATACCTTTCTTAATTACTTTATTTCAGAATATACCCATTTCCCCCTGTTTAAAATTGATGGAGATTAAGATCACTTAAGATCACTGCTACTCATGTAGCTACAGTACAGTGAAAAGGCTCTAAAGACACACTTCTTATTAAAAGGTTCTGCAGACGATAAACCTAAACCTTCTGATCTAGCTGCCCCACAGTTCTTAACAAATGTGTTCCCTTTGTTGTTAACGTAAAACCTATTGGTTACAAAAATACAATGTAATTGTCCACTATAACACTCAATTCAATGAATGAATGAAATGACCTAAATACTTGTCTTTGTCACATCCTAGGCATTATGCGACTTTAATAGATGTTACAATAATACAGATTGGTATCTAAACAGCTTCTTTATCAAAAAGATTAACACTAAACATCTACAATGTAGCGTGTAATGAAGTTGCGCAACAGCCTGTCTGAAAAACCCTAAAGTTATATTTGGCACATGGAGAATCGTTGAAAAATACTAAAATATTTATATTCATAAGTTTCTCACCTGCAGTAGCCTAGCAGATATGTCTCGACTGATTGGAGAGCAACACCCTGTAGAAAATACCTTTAAATGCAGTAGCATGTTACTGTCACATGAGCCTGTCCAGTCTTTGATTCAATGTGCCTGCTCTTCATCTTCTAACATCAGCCCGATGGTCTACCAGCCCTGTCACAAACAGCTATGACTTAAGTTCACAGTCCTATGTACAGGGAAGAGAAACAAAGAGTAATACTGTAGAAAGTGCAAGTGAGGATATGTAGCCTATAATGACTTAAAGATCTAGGAGATAATTACATGACAAAGTCATGTACAAAATAGCTGAACATTTCCAGCGGTCTAAAACATAGAAAGGCCTATATTTTGTACTTAATGCCACATAAATTAACTTATAGAATTGTGTTGCTCCTGGCCAGGGCAACAAACATGTTCTGACTCCCGAGTCAAAGGACGAATTGTGCGGGTGGAAAAACACTCCAGCTCATGATTATGTAATATATCCGCCAAAAGCGTTCTACCCTAAAGTCCTTAACCTAGTGGAAAGCGGTGACTCTTAGCGCGAGTCACTCCGTGTGCGCTCTGGGGTGCGTGTGTTCCTCGGCGCTCGTCTCCACCGTCCGCACGGGCCAGACGAGTCCCAGGCCCCAGCGCGTACCGAACACGTCGCGGAGGTTGCTCCTCCAGGGGCTGCGGCTCTGAACAAGCGTGCCTCGCTGCAGCTGACACCAGGTCTGTCCGCGGGCCACCAGCAGCACCTGCTGGCAGCAGAAGCCCGCACACACCAGTCCGATGCCGAGCCACACGTAGAGCATGATGACCAGGAACATCTGCAGCCCAGAGACGCCTCCTGGTGGGGGGAGAACGTGTGAACAACATTTCAATGACAGTTTATATGAGACGCAGTGGCGTGATTCATTGAGTAGAGATGGCCCGGAATAATATTGATACGCAATATTTTGTAGTTTGACGGTTGGGGTTTACAACCCAAAGTTTGAGGGGGGTATGTGCCACCCCGGCCCCCCCTGTGGACACAACCCCGTTAAGGTGACAATAATTCTTCTGCCACCACTTTAGTTTTCATAGGCCATCATCTGTGGAACGACTTACCTATGAAGAAGTAACCCGTGGAGAGGGGGAGAAGGGTCAGAAAGGTCAACGGGTTCTCGAAGGAGATGGCGTACTCCACTGTGAGGAAGGCCACTCCGAGGACCAGCGAGTAGAGGCAGGTGCACGACGTGTAGATGCAGAACATGATGAAGTAGCGCATGTTCCTGTTGCCGATGCAGTTCCCCGTGAAGAAGCAGTGGTGGTCCCTCTTCAGGATGACCTTCTTACACAGCTTGCAGAAGTGACGGCCGTTCAGGAGGTAGTGAGCGTCGATCCTGTCAGAGCACTCTGGTGAGCACACGGGGATAACCGTCGGGTCGTTGGCGCTTTCCGCGGGGTATCTGATGGTCATGATGTAGTTCCCCAGCGCGTTGAGCATCATGAACAGGAACACGGCTGTGTGCAGCAGCGTGGAGCCCTTAAGTGGCGATTCTGAGCCTGAGCTTGGGAAAATGGTAGGCAGGAAGAAACCGAAATGCAGTATGAAGGTGACTGCCGTGGCGGTGAAGAAGTAGGCGGGAGCCACTGCGTTCAGGAGCCGCAGCCTCAGCATCCTGGCGAGCATCCCTGAGGAAGGAGCAGGAGGAGGCGTCCAGCAGTTAGCGATGACAGCGTCTGGGTGTCAGATCTGCTGTGCTAAAGGGGGTTATGGTTTCGAAACAGCTAAGCCCATTTACCAGTACGGAGATGATGGCTCAACGCAAACAAATGAGATTACATGGGGGGTTGGGAGGAAAAAGAATAGCTTGCGTTCCCAGGGCAGGATTGGATAATTAGTTCAGGGGTATTTATGGGGATAATTGTCGTTGAATTAGGCCACACATAGAGCTCTTATTTGGCTTTTCAGATATAACGTAAATCCATCCCATGTCTTTAGAGACAGCCATTTAAATCCATAATTTGCTGCATAAGCAATTGAAACGGTCCAAAACAGTATAATAATGCATTTGCATCGCAGCGACCATGAGCACATCATCCACATCCCACACCGAGTCATCATCATATTAATCTACATACCTGAGCTGTCCTTTCAGCACCACGACGCTACGAGCGACTCATTCAGGAAGAGATGGAGCTTGACGCGCTGCCACTGGCTCTCTCCTTCATGGTGATCAAGCCTCGTTGTCTTTTGCAGCAGCAGCAGTAAAGTGGGCGATTCAAGCACCGGCTGTTGGGAATCCTGGGTGTTATCCCCGGAAGTGGTGTTTGAGCACCGAGCGGGTCTAGGCAGGGTGGCTCTATATGGGGTCGGTTAGTTCCTATTTTTGTAATTTGGCTTGAGGTCGTAACCATACAGATCTACCTATATTTGATAGTTATTGTGACATGTTGTTCCACGTAACATGTTGTTCCATGTTCAATGTTTAGAATAATAAGATATATGACGTTTGGGTGCTGCAATACAGACGATTCACCACCAGGTGGCAATACGAACGCTCGATGAGCCTACCTGGATCTTTGCAACGTGCGGTTTGTGAAAGGGACTATGCCTACAGATGTCTTTAAAAAAATATATACATTCTATGATTAACTCGATTTCCTTTGTGTGATTCAAGCTGATCATGCTCCTAACTAGGCCTACATTATTGACATTTGTGTAGCTAGAGTATTCAAAAATACGTAGCTAAAATGCGTAAAATAAAATGCACCATTCACGAAGCAGGCTGTATCCACTGGTGTTCAGGCTGATATATACTTTTATTTGATATGAAAGGCGAAACGTGCAACCAGGCAACATTATGCAGACGTCCCCTCAGCCAACCTTCGCGGAGAGTGGTTTTATTTTTAGACGGCCCCTAAATAGGTGGGAGTTTCTCTGCTTTCTTGGTGTTGAAGAAAAAAGAAGCATCCTCCCCACCAGACGCAACGATAAGGGGTCTTTGTAAGGTAAGCACTGTGCATTTGGAGCTACTGTGAAGGCCTACACACGGTAATATCAGTTTACATATTCCAGCAGTTATGATGATGCTATTCGTGGCGTGGCGTACATGTTTGAATCAAGTTGTGGGGATGTGTGTAAGGTGGGCGTCTGACTGTTTGGCGGTGCTGTAGTGATGCGGTGAACGGCGCATCTAGAAAACACTCGCGAATCTGTTGAAAGAAACGCGGTTAACAAGGATCTCTCACCCCACTGCTGTGATTCTTTCGATAACTATTTCTTTAGGCTCACTCAATGCGATCCTTTCAGTTTAGTGTTAAATGGTTCTGCAGAATGTGTTAAGCCGGATCGTGTTGCTTGATACCTTTGGCAAGTGATGTCAAAGTGCAATAGTTTATTATCGCCATGTTTGTTTGGAACAAGTGGCTTATGATACTGGGCAACGTGGCATGCATTTCAATCATAGGCTATATCATTTATAATACTGCCTCGTCTCTTTTCATGGTTAGTTTCGTCTGTGACTGGCCACAGAGCTGCATGGTAATGAGAATTTGATCTTTTTTGTGTTTTAACTTATTTGAATTGAAACTAAACATGCAATTAACCTTTCCAAAGTGTGAACCATCGTTACAATGCACAATCTACACATCTTTGTAACACTGTTGTTGTAATTGGTTTGATAATTTCGTTATATTCATTAAACCAAATGCCAAATACAATCGATCTTAAAGGGGTTATGTTTATTCGTCTCAAGCGGTTCAAGCGGACAATGACTCCACAATATTACGGGTTGATCAGAGCGCAGTCAGCTTATGGGTTGTTGTTGTTGTTGTTGTTGTTGTTGTGTTTTGTAAAGCCTGTTCTTATGATAGTCTCTTTGTTTTGGTCTGAATTCTGAGTTGCACCAATTTGAATGCACGTTCTGAACCGATTTCAATCGGAGCACACAATTTAATCCTGTTGTCCTGTTAAGTCAGCAGGCCATCAATATTTCAGAAGACTCTCGGCTGTGATTGAAATAAATCTCTCCTCTCCTCCGAACGAGTCACACTGGAATAAGAGAGGCCTGGATGATGGTCGAACCTAAAACACACACAGGCTCAAACACACACACACACACACACCAGCATACAGATGCACACACAGATGCACACACAGATGCACACCAAGCAATATGAGCTGATGTGCCTCTTTTGGTTTCAGCACTGGACAGCTCTTTAGTAGACTCATATGAGAGCCGTCATAAAGGAAGCTGTATAGAAACGACACACAGGCTGCCATAGGTTCATAAAGAGGCTTTGTGTCATTGAACATAAAACCCCTCAAAGGCTTTTCCCTTAGTTGTTTGTTAAGTCAAGTCTGTTTAGCAGTGTGACTGCAGTGATCAGAGCTCCCCATAAGCTGCTCTTTCAGCAGGGTGGAGCAGGGTTATGACAAACTTTACAATGCCTCTGAACAGAGCTTCATTAAAATGGTCCGATGATCTGAGAGGCAGCACACATTAAACCAACAGTGTGTAATGGACAATAAGGCCTCTGCGGTTCTGTGGTGCAAACTTTGTGGTTTGTGTGTGTGTGTGTGTGTGTGTGTGTGTGTGTGTGTGTATAGGCGTGTGTGTGTGTGTGTGTGTGTGTGTGTGTGTGTGTGTGTGTGTGTGTGTGTGTGTGTGTGTGTGTGTGTGT
>JAOPJL010000132.1:8469495-8479583 GCA_027123545.1 Trisopterus esmarkii | reverse complement strand
CGCCCCCCCCCGGCGGTCTCACCGTCGTGCTGGCCATGGATGATGTTGAGTGTGCCGTCGGGGGCGCCGGCGTCCTGTAGCAGCTTGGCGAGGAGCATGGCGCAGCCGGGCACGCGCTCCGAGGGCTTCAGCAGGTAGGTGTTCCCGCACACCAGCCCCACCGGGAACATCCACAGCGGGATCATGGCGGGGAAGTTGAAGGGGGCGATGCCGGCGCACACGCCAATGGGCAGGCGGTACGTGTACGTGTCCATGTCCTTGGTGAGCGAGGGCAGCGTCTCGCCCAGCATCAGGGAGGTGATGCTGCATGTGTGCTCCACCACCTCTGTGGAGGAGAGGGAGGGGGGAGAATCAGATACATGGTGGAGAGCTAATCCAATCCGACACAGTAGACGGGTGGTTAAGAGTGAATCAATGGGAACTTCTTGGAAAGGGAGTTCAAAATAAAAGCGTGACGGAGAGAAACAGCACAGCTCTTTGTTTACTGAATAATTCCAAAAGAACTCCAGAGGGAGTTTTGAGACCAACAAATGGGAATAGCCAAGAGCGGAATCTGTTGAAACATGTGTCATGTTCACGTACCACAATGTGTCCAGAAAAAAAAACTAAAACTAGAAAACTTGTGGCCAAAGCAGCCGACCCAGAAGACAAAAAGTGTACTGATTAACCCACTGCAAGTTACAGGACCAATGTTGGGTAAAAGGCAAAAGATGGCTCCGTGTTGACCTTCGCATACATAAATGCACCAATGCATGGGTTTGTGTGTTAAAACTTACGCAATCCTCTGAACACATCGCCCTCTGCATCAGCCAGGGTCTTTCCCTGTTCCAAGGTTATCGACTTGGCCAGCTCTTTCTGCACAGCAGGTAAAGACACGCACTTGATCAGTCAACATTCACTTCTTCTCACACCCTCAACTGTTGTCACCTAAGAGGACGATATAATACGAAATAGCTGACCAAGATACTATCTTTGGAAAGATTGGAGTCCACCACATGAACTTCACTCACAATGTTGTCCTTGATAAGCTGCTGATAGCGTAGAAAGACCTGCTGCCGGGCCAAGATGGAGGTCTCTGACCAGGGGCGGAAGGCCCTGGAGCAGGAGTCCACCGCGGCCAGCATCTCCTCCTGGGTGGCTTTGGGGACGCGGGAAATCACCTCGTTTGTCGCCTGCGGCACGGAGAGACAATGACTCAGTGGGCTGAACTCCTGGAACCCCACGACCAAAGTATAGAGGTTTGGGGTGGGGGGATTGTTCTAGAAAATAGCTGTGAGGTTTATTCCTGTCGAACCATGAGAACGTTGTGATAGCTGAGCTCAACTAGCTCTTGGAAGGTTGTTCGAAGGTCAAGATTGAAAAATACAATTGTGTGATTTAAAAACAACAGCCTTCACTAAGTGTGAATCATTTACACGATTGCATGATAGGGGAGTTATAGGTTATTTATTATCCTTTTCATGAACAGCAGACAATTGGTGAATTACTGTATGTAACCAGAATATCAACTTATTACTATACCAATAACTTGGTGCTCAGATCATCAAACACTTACAGGATTGTGAATTTCGAGCCATTCTGAAGTCGTGGATTCTACAAATTTCCCATCAATGAACAGCTTGGTGGTGGGCTGGTAAGAGAGCAGATATCAAGTCACACCATGTCTCTGAACACAAACCATGATTCTCTTAATGTACTGTAAAGAAACCGCTCTACTGCGCTGGAAAGTAGCTGGTTATTATGGATGTTATTTAAAACTGTTAACTCACCACTGAAGAGGAGTAGCACTGATGGGCAACTCCGAGGGGAACCTGTGAGGAGAAACATTCTTAACCTTTCAAGTGTCCGAACGTAGCTTATCAGTTCAGTTTATGCAAAGACCACTTGTCCATGTGTTCAACTTTGTTAGTAAGCCATTAGTAAGCCTGCAGGGCGCACTGTAGGGGACAAAGTCAAGTCTGGAGATTCACCCCAGGAACTGACCGTTGTTAGCCAGGGCATTTTATGAAATGTGAACACATTAAAATCAAAAGGACCATAGCAAGCAGGCCTATTGCCTTCAGAGGAATTTTCAAAGGGCATTTATTTAAGATAACAGGCTGCAATCCTACGGGTCAGTCACTTAATGAACAAGTAATAAATAAACTAGTTAAGGATTTGCAGCTGAACAACAGTTACAGCAATGCCTTTTATGCTATGCATTTTCATAATTTGCTCACCCTTTTCTTCAACATTGATCTCATTGCAGTGGCAGCCATGTTGGAAATACTTCTTGTTACTACTAAAATAATTTGACAGACCCCCAGGTGGAACTGTGGCGAACAGGACACAATGCATGCACTCCCTGACACACACGCAGTTCACGAGTAGGCGGGATGTAAACCATGCTGTCGGCTCTGATTGGTTTCATGTGAGCACGCCTATTTACATAGCATTCTTATTGGGTACATATCACACAAACTGTCCAATCTCTAGCCTGCTGGTTTTACAATGTCCCGCCTCAATGGGAAAATTTATATTCTAATTGGACAAGCCCTTTGCTCAATGCTCAGTCACTCGGTATGAGGAATTATGTAACCCGTAAAGTTGACACTTTGAAAGCTGAACAATGTCAATATAACGAAGCTTTATCAAATCTGTTGATCAGAAGATAAGTGTGATTTGCAAGACACGTACTATTATTGATACATTAACTAATGCTGATCGCGAAACATTTCGCGGATCAAACCGTAGGACACAAGTGTGCTGCTATTATCTCGCATTTTAAAACCTTATCAGGACATTCACAACGATGCGTCTCTCCATCGCCAGCCTTGCCAAGGTAAACAGATAAAACATGTTGGAAGGTGCAACGCTGCTGCAAAGAGACATGTGGTTCGAAGTAGCTAATGCGAACCATATTGACTCCCAAAGTGCCTGGTCACTGTGTAAAGATGAGGGAGGAGGGTTTTTAGGGAGCGTTTCTATTGGCTGCACCAAGGATGGGGGCTGCACAAAAAAACGGCTCAGCTCCCCTTAAACATAACTGAAATAGTTGTGGAAGAGAGAAAAATATGGCTACGCATGATAAGGTGAACTGATGATCAAGAAGTAATTGAGGGAAAATGTCGATTTGTTTGATTCGTGCTTATGTTCTTCTCTAATTACAGCCCATTCTTCACGGTTACTTCAGAAGTTCTTGTTCCTGGAGGGTCCGCATCGGTAAGTCATTATTGGGGGGTTGGTCTGCATTGTTTCCTGAGCCCCTCTGCGTCAAGCTAACAGAGTGATACATAACCTATTTGGTGTCAGCTTTTGCTCTCAAAGGGATTGAATATGAACAGATTCCAGTCAATCTAATCAAAGATGGAGGTCAGCAGGTAATTGAATTCATTGCACATTTAATACATTCTTTACAACACATTCATGAATATGAAATGCATGCAGAATAAACTGTTATGCTTTTGGTTTCATTGTATTAAGCTCACAGATCAATACAAGGCACTCAACCCCATGCAACAAGTGCCTGCAGTGGAAATCGATGGAATCACTTTGTCCCAATCAGTGAGCTCTCGTACACTTTTTACCTTATTATTAATACTACTACTACTAATAATAATAATAATGAATTGCATTATAAAAGCGCCCTTCAAGGGCACTGTACAAATAAATTGCATATAGTCAATAAAAGTACATACATAGTCAGTAGCAGTCACACACATGATCAGATAACACAGACGATATAGAAATAGTACACTCAGACAGGGACAAAAAAAAAAAAAAAAAAAAAGAGTACACCTCACACTTTACTCATTCATTCCATTTAAACGTCACCGCTGAAGGTCTTGGTACAACACATGCCACTTCTATTCCTTAGCTAGCAGTGATCCAGTACATCGATGAGACCAGGCCTGGGCCGAAGCTCCTACCCGTCTGCCCCAAGAAGCGCGCCCAAGTGCGGATGATCTGTGACATCATTGCCTCTGGGATCCAGCCTCTTCAGGTACATCCTGAGATGCATCAGGTTTGATGTCATCATCACAACACCGTTGAAGCACCTGAAATGCACGTCATATATGAATGAAACGGATATCTAGCCATAGTTATATTACTTCTTAGCATGAGTTGTGTTGTAACATTGTCATGCTGTTTGATACGTGTGGTTTATCAAACATGCATTTTGTGTGTCAAATCTGGATTGGCAGTAGTTTGCAGTTTAAATTTCCGGTTTTGGTTATGAATTAGGCTATCCTGCAACATAAGTAAAGTTTTGAAACCCTGCTCCTCTTCCAGAATCTGTATGTGATCCAGAAGATCGGAGCGGACAAGGCGCAGTGGGCACAGCATTTCATTCAGCGAGGTTTCCAAGGTATTCACAGGGATGTTGTACAGTCACTGGTTCCCCGTCCTGTCTACCAGACCGTAACTGTATTTCCTGCTTCAATCCCTAGCTTTAGAACCTATCCTTAAAGAGACCGCTGGGACGTACTGCGTAGGAGACGAGGTAAGGACGGCCTTGTATCATTATGATGGATCTGGGAGGACTCATTGATAAAGTAGTGACCCATGTTCCTTTGCCTGTTCTAGATATCCATGGCAGACATCTGTCTTGTGCCACAAGTCTACAATGCAGAGAGGTTAATACTTCACGTCTGAAGCAATTCATTTAAATACTGCCTACGTACTATAAATGACATTGTGTGATCCTCCTTCAAAGGTTCAAAGTGGACGTTGGCCAGTTCCCAACGATTGACCGACTGAACCAGACCTTAGTGGGGGTCGAGGCCTTCAAGTTGAGCCATCCGTCCTGCCAACCCGACACGCCCGCTGACCTGCGTGCTTAGGCTGCAGGGCTCAGCTGCCATTGGATATTTGTAGAATAAAATTATTTCTCAGAATTCCTGTGTTGATACGGTCTTTACAAACAAAAGGTCCAAGGGAATTCAAGTTTAGATTTTTATTAACATTTCATATTTTAATAGATTATTTAAACTTAGCATATTGTACACATTCTAGGACTTTCTCCACAAAGACATTTTAGACAAGGTCCACACATTATTGATCTGTCAGAGTACAAAGCTGTAATTGTGTATGAAGAAGGCATAAAGATCTTACATTATTTTGAGTGTCCGATAGGTAGAAAATGGTAGTCATTCCTTTTGGAAAGATGGTATAAAAAATAAAACATTCATGACAAACACTTAATTATTATACTTTGAAAGCCTTTGAAAGCCTTTTACTTATTAGGGACCTCCACTGTATACTTGATGGCGTCATTGTACACGGTTCTGGAACAGTCCGAGCCACCAAACACCAGCAGTGTGCCCTGGAGGGCGGCAGCCCCCTGCTGGTTCAGCTGGGACCAGCCAAGGCTGACCAGGGTGTGTCCGGCCCGGGGCGTAGAGCACAGCAGGGGGGCCGCCACTGAGCTCCAGGTGCTGCCATCTGAGAGATCAGGGTTTCATGGTTACTTTAGTTTTGCATGTCATGATGACACATCAAGACTTTGAATAAAAACCACAGACAATATTGCAGTGGTTAGGGGGTTTGACCCACGGTCGAAAGGTTATGGATTTGAACTCCAATGTCCAAAGTCTATATGTAGGCATCCAGGAGTTATTGGTCTAACCCCTAACCACAGATGTTTAAAAACTGAGTTACTTTTCACTGAGTCGCTTCATATCAAAGGTTCATGCTCGATGACTGAATGATGAATATATACAACACAGAAAGCCACAGAGGGGTTGTGTATACAGCCGTAATGGTTCTTTGAAAACACCAGCACAGCGACCTCTTGGTGCACACAAAAAAAAAAAGACGTTCATAGGGAAACGGAGGGGACACCCACCCATGTTGAAGATGTGAACGTCCTGCAGGTCTCCGATGGAACTGCAGCCTCCGCTGACCAACATCCTGTTGCCAGGCACTGACAGGGCAACATGGAACCTGTAAACACAAAAAATATGTTGTTTGAATCAACTGATGATAGATTTCGTGCGTTTCAAGTTCCATTACATCTATAAATCATAGCACTGAAAATAATAAACCACCAGTGACATGAAAGATGCGCCATCACAGAAAACGTGTGGTTAGAAATTACTGTTTGTACTTTGTAGATACTGTGGCTATGCTACAAGATGCTGTGAAGGCTAAAGGACAGACACCATCACCGATGTGACATGGCTGAAGATCTCGCTACTCACCCCCGGGGCAGCGGCGCCATGTTGTCACATCGCACAGCTGTGTACTCCATGAATCCTGCCCAAAATAGCAACAGACACTTTTAGTGTGAGTCAGGAAGCCCTTGAAATGGTCAAGTATCTTACCAAGATTTAGGATGTGAAGATCGTTGAGGTAAGTAGCCGTGTTCCTGCCCCCGAAGACAACCAGCTTGTCTGAGAGCAAGACGCTTGAATGCCTGTTGATGCATGCCATTTTTAGCCAAGACCTTGTCCCACATAAGTAACGATTGATGAAAGGTCAACATTGAAAAGTAGTATATTTTAAGTCACTTTGTTGTAAAAACGAAAGGGTGCTCACCCAAACCGAGGCAGTGGCTTGTCCCCCTCCACGATGGGCTTGTACCACAGCTCATCCCCGGGGTTGAAAATGGACAGAGAGTTAGTGCAGGCTTTGTCCCCAGAGTGACTGCTTGGATGAACTCCCCCAAACAAGTACAGCTCCTTCTTGTAAAAGGTTGCCGTGTGATATGCCAATGTTGGGACATTTCCTTTTGCCTAAGCAGGGGAAAACCTCCCTTTAATACAATGATAACAACAACAGACCAATACAGTGTTTTTTTCTACTAGTATACCCCCATTTATATATTTTTTCAGTTTAGTAACTTCTTGACCAGTACAAAACCGAGGCTTTCAGAATTGAAACTTGCTCAGGGTTAAAAAAAACAAAGACGACAGAGTTAGCTACCCCCTGCACTACTCCAAAGTACCCCTATGGGTATGCGTACCCCTATTTAAAAAACACTGCTCTACATCAATGTCACGATTTGAGCCCCAAACCCACAATGACCAACTTCCAGGTCCAGGTGTTGGTGTTGAGAATGTACAGGTCACGGTAACCTTTGTCCTCTCCAAAACCACCGTACACAAACAGGGCCTTGGATTCGGGGTCAAAGGTCGCAGAATGGCCGTGCATGCAGGGTGGGACGGGGCCGGAGGTCGAGGAGTTAATGGGAAACCAGAAGTTGTGTTCTGAAAGATGTATACACAACGTGGAAAAATATAACTTCCCATGCCTGCATCAGCCAAAAGTTGATTGGTGTTGAAATGCACTCAATGTAAATAGTTGAGAAACTGATCAGCGTTAGTTTCTAGTGGTTCGGATTTTCAAAACGCTGTCTGGTAGCCGTGTAGGAAAGCGTACATTTTAGAAAATATAAACCCATCATCATAAGCCAATGATTGACTTGTAACTACATTACACTTTCTAGTTAGTCTCTTTCCCACTCCCTCCAATCATTGTTCAGCCAAACAAAAAAAGGTGCCAAGTAACCTATGACGATATGAGCAATTGGGTATCGCATTTGGTGACTTGCCAATTGTTAGGCCACAAAATGATAAATAAAATAATCCAACCTATCTCCAGTTTCCACAGCGGGTCTTTGCAGAGTTTCTGCTCTGACGTTTTCCCTCCAATCACAACGGCTGTATTTGGGTCAATCAAACACATGGTGTGGTTCCAGCGTTTCGATGGGGCCACTGAACAGACAACAAAACATGAAATCCAACAACAAATGGGGGCTGAAAAGCAATGTTTGTGATGATATGGGTATCAATGATTTACTGTAGTTGGAGTTCTGGGCCACTCTGCTGTCTTTTTTGATTGGTACAATATTTTCTTTGCTGTTAATTCTTAGGATTATTCTCTTGGCGCTCGGGGGTTGGGATGAGGACTCATCATTATTCTTTATATCTCTTATGACTGGACCTCTCAAACCAACCTTCCTCCAGGGCATAGGACCCTATATAATAGACACACAGCATCAATGGCTACCATCCGTTGACAATGATAAAAAAAAAACATTTTAATTACACGTCTTACCTTGGACAGAATGACGGATGTAAAGGATATAAAGGAGTCGTTTGTCATTTCACATTTGTCGGTCTGTGGCGCAAGTTCAGCATTGCTAACGCTGTCTTCTAATTGGGAGGAATCTTCAGTGATCTTCAAAAGATAATGTATGACAGTTAAAAGCTTTTATGCATTTATGCAATACAAAACATTATTTGACTGAAAATAAATCATACCTTTTCACTTCCTGTGCTTTGGGTCAAAGTGTGGGAAAGGTAAATGTTGCTGTGCTGCTCTGGGAACAGGCGTTTCCTTTGAACAAGTGGAGTACTGCAGATGAAACTGTCTTTGTCCTGTGGCATTACAAAATATGTATGAAGCCTACTGACGCAGAACGCATGCGAAGGCACACGTTGGCACACGTTTCAACGGTCGTTCAACTTAACCTACCTTTCCACAAACCGTGAGCAAAATCTTCCCATACAGCCCTTTTCTACCTTTCTCGGCTGCTGCACCAACCATCTCTGGGTTCCATTCTCCTTCCCATGTAAGACACCTAATTATGTTTGATACAAATTATATTACGCGTTTATTTACGCAAATATCGTAAGGCATGCTTGTCCGACTGCAGAGGGAAGCACTTCACGTGCAGCTGCACCTGGTTTCAGAGGAGAGGATGCCAATTCTCTGGGCTTCCACATCCTTGCTGACGATCACCTCTACTAACACAGTGGCCTCGCTGCATTTCCATTCCCCGAGACCGAAGATCACTAGCTGCTTCGGTAAGGGCAGTGGGATGTGGACTTGAAAGCACCTGCGGTTACTACAAGCGGGCCCGTGATAAGAGATTTTAACATGGAGGTAATAGTTAAAAAATAGGCCTTCTAACTTACAGCATAAGGGAATATACATGGTCCTACCTAATGAACTGACGAGGGGCGTCACGTAAAGACCAAAGGACGAAGAAGTTAAACCGCCCCATCTTATCCACTGGTGTTGATGCTGTAAACGAGGCCCTCAAAACACAATTCGCATTGGTAAGCGGGATTGATTGATTGATTGAAGCACCTGTGCATAAGGCCGTACCAGAATTCCCCAAAGGAACCCTTCTTCTGGAGCTCACTTGCACCGGCTAATGAGGATCATATAAACACTGGCACTAGGTGTAATTATAGTGACACTGACGAGCCCAACAGGGAGAACTAAAAATAAAACCAGTTTCACTGCAACTTCTGTAACAAATACATCAATCCCCTCGTGAGATATAATGGAATCGCCCGGGACTATTTAAAACGAGCCTTTCCCAATAGGTCTATACATGGAATAGATGGATAGAGAAGCTAGCAATGACTCATTACATTAATAGTTGGCCTGTATTATTTACTTTACAAACTTGGCAAAATGTGGCATAAAATCAATGATCACACAGAAAGCATATCATACACACAATGTTTCATCTTTATTATAGAATACAAATTACTGAAATAAAATACAGTAAAGCAAATGCAGGAAGATTTAATTTAATCACATTCAGTTGTATACTTCAGCAGCAGCAAACCCCATTATATCTTTGGAAACATGCATGCACAGCACAACTACGTGAGGTAAAACCATCGATGTAGAGAGCACATTGACATAGATGTAGACGGCAGGTTGTTATGATGGTTTATTCATAATACAAAGCGGCTGTGCTAAAACCAACCTGTAGCCACCCCCATTTACATAGACCTGCGCCTGAAAAGCCGCATATGGTCTCTGTAGAATAACAACTCTCCCGTGTTTCGGTCTCACATGAGCTCCCTACCTCATAACACACAAGCCAAACGTGAACAGTCAAATATAAATATTGAATCTATATGAGGAGAGCTTTTTGAGATAAGGGATGTCCTTCTACTTGAATCATAAAACCAGACTGAACCACTATGAATGACTAATTTAACTTGCTACTGTACATTCACTAGCTTAACAGACTTGGAGCTTCCACTCCTGCAGGGACACGACTATGATTCTCACACACACACACACACACACACACACACACACACACACACACACACACACACACACACACACACACA
>JAOPJL010000132.1:8436362-8451934 GCA_027123545.1 Trisopterus esmarkii | reverse complement strand
CACACACACACACACACACACACACACACACACACACACACACACACACACACACACACACACACACACACTCCTGTACCGGTGAGCTCCCGGAAGATGAGCTCCATCTTGGTCTGGTCGGGGGAGCTGCCCCCCATGAACTCTGTCTTCAGCTCTAGGTCCTCCAGGTCCAGGTACAGCACCTCCTTCTGCAGGGACTTCTTGAACCAGGGGCCCCGCTCCTGGTCTGAGCGCAGGTCTGGGATGGGGAAGCGGACGGCCAGGCGCACCACGGGGGCGTGGATGCTCAGGGTGACGTAGCAGTGGGTGGGGGCGCGGATATCCTCGAGGAACACCTCAGCAAAGGCCTTGTGCTGTGGAGTTCATAAAGAGTACGTTAAGTCTCTGCATACTCACCCACTTTACAGGACCAGGACACATCTCGATCTGAAACTGCTCGGTGTGTGGTGTGCAGAGAGGTTCCTCACCAGGCTGACGTGTTTGTTGTAGGACGTGTACATGTGGGAGGCCATCATCTCCGTGGTGGCCAGCTTCTGGGGCTGCAGCAGGGAGTTGAGGCGGTCCACGATGCTGATGTCCAGCTCGAAGCGGGCCGAGCCCAGCTCCAGCTGCAGGTCCGCCTTCCTGGGGATGGTGCTCAGACGCACCTGCCCGCCCTGGAGGGAAAACACACAGAGCTAAGAGGATCCCGGGCTAGGCTGTGGCACAGACTTTGTGTTGTTATTATCGTGTTGTTATTGTGTTGTTATTGTTCACTGGCGTTTACCTGAGGGCCTCTGCGCTCCGCCAGTTTGTACAGCAGGTGAAGGCAGGGGGCTGATGATGCGTCGGCATTAGCCGTGGTGTCAAATGTCAGGAGCTGAGGTGGCGACAGTGACAGGCGTGAGATAAAACCCCTAACAGGTCATGCCGGGTGCAAAACGGCGACCGTTACAAAGCGTTGATTCAAACAGTGTAACAGTCTCACCTCTGTGTATTGAGCCTTTCTGTGTGGGCCCACGCGCCCCTCGGAGGAGAAGAGACACTCCAGCAGCTCGATCTGGTCCAGAGACACGTCGGTGGAGAAGGTGCGCAAGCTGGAACCCTGACAGTGCTCGTAGTTGATCTTCAGCCCCTGGCCTACAAACCTATGGAGATGGAGCCAGTTCAGCCACACAGAAATCTCACACCAAATCTCCTGTTCAAAGCGATATAGAAGCCCTATGAGGTTGGCCATACAGACAAGGTTGTTACTAGAGATGTTCCGATACAATTTTTTCGTTCCCGATTCCGATTCCTGAACTTGAGCATCGGCCGATACCGAGTTAATACCTATACAGCAGCTAGCATTGTAACTACTAAAAGCACTTATTCTTAGTGAAGCAATGTATAGTCGGTTCACTTTCTCTTGACAATATTTTTTCAGAACTAGATCATTTACATTTATAATCTATAATTATAATAATACATTTGTATGCGTGTAGTTTAGCGTCCATGCATCCATGTTGTTCTGACTTGGTAGCTCGAACGCAAGTAGGTTGCCGATGACTCGTGTCAAATTCCGACTTTCCACCTCTAACCATTAATGCAGCATAACACAACATGTGTTTGGGATGTTCTTCGCCTGTGTAGTAAATTAGCTAGTATCGGTATTGGATCGGCGCATTGAATCACCGATACTATTTTAGGCAGTATTGGAGGGATTTCCGATAATCGTATCAGTATCGGAACATGACCCATCCAAAGTAGACCAAGGATAGAGCAGCAGATCCTATAAACCAAAGTACCTGAGGTGGTCATGGGGACATGCTTGGTCGAACGTGGTCCGAGAGCGGACGAAGGCAGCGGGCTGGAGGCGGCCCGGCCCCACCAGGCTGAAGAAGTCTGTGGCGATGGGGCCGTGGGGGCTGGGGGAAGCGTTGGGTGGGGGTAGGGGGTCGATGTGGAGGACCACCACGGCCATACTGCCGAGCACGAGCTTAAACACCAGTTCTGGCCTCGACTCGTCACAGTGCGTTTTGGAGGGATGAGCTGAAAATACAACAAAAAATTAAACGCACCGTTTTTTTTTTACAGAAGTATTCAACATCTGTGCCATGTTTTTCTTCCACGTACACGTACACGTCTGTCTCTGTAATTTTTGTGGCAGTTGTGAATCCCGCACGTGGAATGGTGTCGGATTTGTCAGCTTCTCTCGTTGCCGTGGCACCTCTGGGTAATCATCCCAGATAGCCTACGAGGAAGGTCACATGCTCATGTCAAGTCACGTTCTTTATACCTAGACACTAAACTTGAATAAAAAAAATGCTATGTATGCATTTAAATGCTCCTAATGCTACAGTCCGTATTGGACCAAATTAAGTCCAATAGCCAGCTTATAGCACGGTGCACCTACATGGGCAGTGCCAGAGGGAGACACTCCAGGGGAGGCGGAGTAGTTGCTGTTGAGTGACAGGTCCAGGTCCACTGTGGGCGGCTCCCCCAGCGGGGGAAGGGACGACAGGCTGTGCGACATGTCCATGTCAGCCATTGAGAAGAACACGTCCTCTGTGCAAACCACCAGGTCAAGGACAGAGAAGCAATAGATACAAATAAAGAGGGGTTATCACTTGGGCAGGGAAATCTCTGTATGGACATCAGAACTGGGGTTATGCCGTGGTCCAACCTCGGCTGGATGTGGCTCGTGTGGCGTGGCTCTGGAAGAGGTCGGGGTCCCCGCCGGGGAGGTCCGTGTCCTTCTTCAGACAGCGGTTGAACTCCATGTGCAGGCGGTACTCATCCTCCTGCTGTATTGGCCGACTCTTCCTGTCCTTGGACCATTCTTGAGCTCCTTTACACAAGAGGGATGGTGCATTACGGGTCAATGATCATCAAATAGACCTCCTCGGGTTATCGGGAAGCGACCGAGGCTGGAAACAATCTTACCTCCTCCCCCTGAGAAAGCTCCAACCATGTCCAGGAGAAGGTGGACTTGGCGTGGGGACAGCAGAATGATGACAGAGTCGATGTGTCCATCGACATCCAACTGAGGAGCACAGATGGTATCAAAAAGGGGTTGATGGAGGCACCAAAGTGCAAGTACAACATAGGATATCTGAACAAAGACATCCATTTGGCTCATTGAGTCATGGAAAGGAAAAGCAGGTTGTTTTAACCTAAACATACTTTTGCTCCAGGCAGGGCCAGGTTGTGTTTCAGCGTTAGAGACAGCTCGGTTTTACCACCAAGGCACCCAATCTGGATGGGCTCAAAGGCTGCGGCAGAAGCCACAGGCTCTGTGAACTGTGGATGAGGCTCGCATATTATTCTGGGATTCCAGCTGGGTGAGAGCTTGGCCTCCGTCTCCTGTAGGCAAAAAGGAGGACATGGTTATAAAATTTAATAGCATGAATTATCTGACAGCATTGGAAAATAATTGTCCTGATATTTCAGGACAATTATTCTTTAAGAGTTTTCTAGTTCTGAGTTCCAAGAGAGGAAAAGGCTTATTTTCCAGGACTTGTAATGACTAATCACACTCAAGCCTCGTGGCATAATATCACCCCTTTTAAGTCCATAAAAAATATGATATAGACGAATGAAACAAATGCATAATTATTATTATTAACTGATTGCCTTAAGGAAGATGACAGGACACCCTGGAGTGGTTTATCCCCATATTAAGTCGATAAAAAATAGGTTCATCCCCAACATAGACAACATTGTGACAGCGCCCTGCAGCAGCACTCACAGCAGGTGGAGGCGAGGACTTGAACCCTGCTCTGGAGGCCTCAGAGAACTCGTCCCAGAAGACCGTGACGCCTTCCATCTGAAAGTTTTTATGAGCAAACGTGGTGGGCTGGTGAACGTCCACGCTGGAGGTGTCCTCGTCTGTTTCGTCACAATAAACAATCCTAACAGAAAACAGATGGAAGTTGTTGGCCAGAAGGGGGGAGAAAACATCGTACAAATGTATGAACAATAAATACACCTTTTCTTAAATACATTTTAAAACTTACTTGTTGATCCGAATCTCAAGAGCAATACCCGTCTTGGAATTATCAGGCACGTGCTCGATTCTGAGGATTGTATCCAGAAATGTCACCTTGACCCTTCTGAGAACTGAAGAGACAAATCTGTACTCATTAAATGTACAACAAAGTTGGATAAAATATGTTTAAAGTGTTGCCTAATAATGTAGACAAACTATACCTGTTTCTATGGTTTCGGCAAACTTCTCCAACCCTTCAAAAGGCTGGAAGCTCTCCCCTATGTCATCTGTTAGCCTCTGGCTCAGACACTCCTTGGCGAGCTGCATACTGCTCGTCATGAAACTAGACCAGTACATGGGTTCCAGACCAGTACCTGGACCACAGCAGATATAGGAAAGCATCACATTGATTCAACCATATGTGGCCTACTTGATACACAACAATGTAAGGGATAATTAGCAGGAATGTAGGAATGTGTGTGTAGTACAGCCCCCATACCCATCCTTGGCCTGGGTCTGAACACCATCTCCAGGCCCCTGACCTCCAGGGCACAGTTCTCCTGCAGCAGAGCAGCCCATGGCACTGTGAGCGAGATGGTCTGGATGAAGCCTTCTATAACCTCCACGGGGGCGTCTGCCGTTTCGAGCAGCTCATTCAGGGACTGAGAGGCAATAGGACTGTGGTTATACATGTCCAATGCATGTGTAATATTCATAGTTAATTTGTCTTTAATGGTTTATTATTTTGAGGAGAACCCTTACCCATTTGTCCAAGGGGACCTGTGCGAGCGTCCCAGTGCCCTGATAGAGGTCCAAGCTAAGCTGATCCAGGCTCAGCTTCTCCTGGAGAAAGTTGCCTAGATACCGATGCAGAAGATATCTGCAAGCCCGCTTTTTAATAGACTCTGAAAAGGGCCACGGCATCTTGACAAACTTTCTGTACCAACAAATGAAACAGACGCGTGACTCTGGAGTTGCAGACGATGATGCAAAGAGAGAAACTTTGTTTATCGTGGGTTAAAATAAGATGTCATCCAGTTGATTTATAGAAGTCAGTTAAGGAGGAAATCAAACATCTTCCATTCCTCACGGTTAGAGGCACATTAAAATATGTGCTGATAATGTGGTATATGTGTGACAGTTGGTCCGACTCCAGTATGCTGCACCTAAGGTAGAAATTCACACAAAAGAAAACATGAAAGCATGAATCCTCATGTATTCAGGGACATTGTGCTAAATGTCATTAACAGCTGTGGCCAAACAACATATGGGCAAACACAAGAGAATTAAGTTTCCCAATATGAACCAATCGGGCTACAATGAAAAATAGAGAATGACTATTGTCCTTATTGTCAACAACCGGTGTCATCCAGCAGATGACACGATAGTAAATACCTAGCAATCTGTGTTACATTGTCCAGGGTCCGGTACAGATGTCACAACAAGGTGTCTGACAGGAATGCATGTTGTGTTTGTCAGGGATGAAGCTAAAAGCTAGCAGGTCTAGCTTACCTATCCAGTCAGCAAATATTCAGATCGATGTCATAAGGCTCCAGCACTGGGCTAACGTTGACTGGCTGTTGTTTCCTAGCAAGCTAACAACAAGGAGCTACGATGCTAAAAAGCCGCTAACCTAAAACTTCCCGAGTTGTTTTTCAACAACAACAACATTAGTCGGCTGTGTTGAGTGAACACAGCGACACATCCAACACCTCGTCGCGGTATAACGCACCGTGGGTCATGGTGGCCTCGGCCGGGGTGTTGCTTCACACTCCCCGCCTGCTGCTGCTCGACTTGTTTACAAACACTTCGGCGGCTCCGCGCCAGTGGAGGCTGCGCGCCGGAAGAGCGGCTCGTGTTGTGACCGGCCGTGACGTCACCGTAACATGGCGGAAACGGCTCTGTGTGTGGGAGGGTCGCTCTTCCGCCATGATGTCATCACAACATGGCGGAGCTGAGTCGATGCGGGACATCAACTCCACTCTAGAGCTCGGGGCTGGTGTTCAATAGCTCTCGTGTTAACTTTATGTGTGCAAGGATGCAACCAGACACATCGTTTTTTGGAAATACAGTGTGCAGGATTAACTGTTAGCAGCTAATTCGCGCTACTTTGGACCCGGGAACGGTGTCGCCGCGACGATTTACCCGGTTAGCCTGACGTGCAGTGTACCCGAAGAGGTGAGGAGAACTGGGGACAGCAGAAAGTTGTATACATCGTTTGGTATATTTATGATATTCAAACATCGTATATGCTACTTGTGGCTTTCATTAAGATCGGAAGATAATGTTGCTCCACAAAAAGGCGTGGTCTGGTGAATTGGATGCACGTTGTTGCCTTTCGTGTGTTTGGTAATGCTAGCTGTGTGTTTGTTTTCGTTGTACGCCATGAAAACGCGCCGTTGAGTTGACGCAGGACGGCAGAGGTTATTAGGATATCTAACGGGAAAGTACGATCACGTCATTGTCGAACGCTCATCAGGACACGCGAAGCAGATTCAGTAAACATTTCTTCGGGTGAAAAATCATATTGACTATCCCACCTGTAACGTGAGCACAAACTTGACCTGTCAAAATGCATTGATTGCGACCTGTTTGTAGTTAATGTATTGAAGCTGCTCCCATTATTGCTGTGATTGCTCTTTGACTTCAGGAGATGGAAGTGGACTTCCAGCCAGAGGACTCCTCCACGTTTCGGGAAGGCATCGAGCTGGGAGGCGTCAAGGACATGAGATCCGAGGCGGACGCCGTGGTCAGTGATGTACTCTTTGCCGTGAACGAAATGTACGTGTCACAAAGCCTCGACAGCGCGTTGGACGTGGCGTACATAAATGTAGAAACAAGAGAGACCAATCGCTACTGCCTTGAACTCACCGAGGCTGGATTGAGGGTAAGAAACTCTACAATACGACGAATTGTTTTGTGGCTATTCCCTATTGCTTGTGTGTTCAATTAATTCTACTTTTCTTATTAGGTGGTGGGCTATGCCTTTGATGAAGTGAATGAAGATTTAGGCACCCAGTATCACGAGACTATTTACTCCCTTCTGGACACACTGAGTCCAGGATACAGAGAGGCCTTTGGGAATGCTCTGCTCCAGCGACTCGAGAGACTGCAACAAACTGGACATTAAGGAAACAAGACTCAGCAGTTGACCCAATGTAGTCCGGCCATAGCCCAGGATCTGCCCACCTCACCCCAATAAGCCATGGATCGCAATGTAATTGTTCCACATTGATGGGCTTTGCAGAGTACATCACTTCTTATTTGCTGGTCTCACTGTGGTTCATCTTCCAGATGCTTCCTACTTCCCATCTTGACACAAGTCTAAAGGGATATTTTCTTTAGCTTTACTTGCCTATCAAATCCAACAAAAAAAGTGAAGAAAATGCTCGACATTTACTCCCACAGAACTTGTCCTAATGAACCTGCCTTCCTTAAACTGATTTAATATGATCAACATTTCATACAGCTTTTGAAGTTGATACTGTTTCCAACTGAAAATGCTTCAGTTACCCTATTAGGTTTGACAGTTCACTAGCCAATTTCTCACTTTTGAACCTCAAGTATTAACGCTTTTCTCAAGCTCATGTAAACTTGTTTGAAATTAGAACTGAAGCACATTGATCCAGCTCAACATGTGACTGCTAGAACCACACTGTTGGCCTAGAGACATCTTGCACATGATTTATAATGAAGTGCTCTTTGAAGTTAAACATTTTTGGCTAGCATTAGTATTTCTACCCTTTCATTTGTCAAATAAAACATAATACCCATTTCCAATTAGTTTGATAATGTTGAATTATTTTCTCAAATTACCCACAAACTTACACTTGAATAACTTTATTAGAACTAGTTTATTATCAGAGTTCAGAAAAATGAATCACTGCTATTAAAGCTAATCAACGGCATTACAAAATACTACAGTTAGAGAATGTGCTCTGGATCCTGACTACACAGCAGTCAGACGGTAAGAGGAAACGATCAGAGAACGGTAGGGATACGATCAGAAGAAGGGAAGAGTAGGTGTCCAATTTCAGCTCACAATACTGTGTTAAGAGGAACTTGATGGAAGAAGTTATAAGAACTAGGAAGGGAGCAGTCCTTAAAACATACTGGATATAAAATCAGCGGTTTGTAAATAATCTTCAGAGCAGACATGTTTTTTGTTCAAAGTTGAACTCCCTTTTATAATTAAAAAACAAAGTGGAATGTGCCTATTCAGCTGACAATCTGGACTGGGAACTCGATGCAGAACAGATCTTTGCCAGAATCATCCCTTAGTTCCCACTCCACAACCAGCCGTATCTGCAAGGAGAAGTCAGTGAACAGCGGTTTAGTTATTTACAAAACAGAAGTTGGAGGTCAATAAAGGGGAAACAAAACTGTCTGCAGCAAGCGCTGACCAGCAAAGTGGGCTGCATAGCAGACCAAGGTCCTTCAGACCACAAGTCACTTTAGTATCACAAGATGCATTTAGCAAATATAAAAAACACTGTTCACTTACAGAGGGATATTCTGCTTTAACAGGTAGGTCATTCACATAGTGGTAGTTTGCCTCCTTCTGAATGGGGCATGCAATTCCAGATTTGCAGCCGTCTTGGATTGGAATAGGAAAGGGAATGGGAACGCCAGCAATGACCCCATGGACAATAGCTTTGCTGGTCTGGCTTTCCACAGCTGTAAAACAAGAGTAGGAAAAGAAGTGATCAGTTTGATCACAATCATGTTGGGGCGTTTACATATCTAAAAGACCTTTCCCTACTTACCACTGCTGAAAGTCACATTGACGCTGTAAGACTGTCCTTTATGTAGCTGGCAAGGCTGATTAGGGCAGGGTTTAATGTCCACCATCGAAACCTTTCCAACAGCTGATCCTGGAAAACAATATTCACGCATTCAGTTAAAGCACGTGAACATGGGAGGGATGCTGCGTCAAGTCTTTCTTTTTTTGGAGAACTGCAGTAGCTTGACTCATAACGTGTCAGCTGCTTTAATAGTTAAATTCACGTTATTGGGCGACCAGGTACATCATTACACAGGTGCAACTGTTAAGTTCAATATAATTAGTTTACTTTCTCACATCATCTCTCAACGTAGAGAGCCTTTATGGATGCAAAGTTATTCAAGCTAAACTTATCAATATGCTGAGAATGTCACTAAATCTTTTTTTTAACCCTTTAACTCAAAAAGTCCACATTGGAATTATTGAATCTACCATTAAACAACGTTTTATGAAAACCAGCTCCTCAGCAGGTTAAAAACAAAGAATTGCTGAACTGAAACTTACCACAGTCGATATATTTGACGGGCTCCGCACAGGTGAACGCGACAAGGGACACCCACACGATACACGCAGTTCGGAAATCCATTGTTCGGTTTTGGTTCTAAAATACAATCGATAGCGTGGTTGATGAACGTCCCATTTATGAAAGGCGGGGAGGGACTCACCTACATTTATCAGCCGACTAGGCGTAACGTTAATCAAGGGTTTGTTTGTTCCCAATGCTGGTGTTACTGGCGGTGTTGTACAAACGAACTTTACTTTGTTATAAATACACAAACAAGTTGTAATTTTATATGACAGGTTTGCGACCAAGTACAATTTTTGTCAATTAACTAACTTACCTCGCACAATGCTTCCGCTTTTGAGGAACAACAATCTCTGGTAAACGCTTCTTATGAGTCTCTATCACGCGACCCCGGTGACGCCCTCCTCTATGCTGGTTGGTTGTTTTTTTACTCCATATTTCAGGCGTCGGCGAATGGGCGACACGGCGGTTGTAGGAAACGCCCATTTTGAAGTGACTGTCCTTATAACGAATCGAGTGATTTGTATCTGACGTACTCACGGCTGAGTAAGAATTTCTACCCAATACCGTGGTTTCTATCCGACTGACAACACGTAGAGCCAATCATGTTCTCTACTTTTGCTCAAAGTCAACACAGTCCTCACGGGGTGGGACTAAGAACATTTGTTATGAAAGATGTCATTCGTTAGGGCTGCGATGATAAGTGCGTCAAAGGCAAGAGTACTGGACTTTGCGAGGTAATGTAGATGGAATAAACCAATACAACAATTGGTAATGTCATGATACCTTAATATTATTATATACGATTACGTTGATCGACTGTTTGCTAGCTACAGCTAAGCCAGCGTTAGCTAGTTGTTCCGGGGTCGTGACAACTCTTCTAGAAAGGACAAACCATATCCGATAGTATTCCTTAAGATCCAGCCCGGGAATCGGCATTCTAAAACCTGGTTTATTCCTGCGATGTGTTGTAGGGCTACATCTCGTCTCAGTGGCGTCCATGTGAGTCAGCACATGGTGACATGTTGCCCCCAGCCCCGGGTTCCTCACGCAGAAGGGCTCAGGGGATACAGCAGCACCGCCGCCCAGGTGGAACCGGCGATGCCCGCCTCAGCCGAGGAAGGAGTGAAGCTCAGCGCGTCATGCGTAAAGGTGAGGACATACCCGAAGTAATCAGTATCCCAGTTCACTGGGATAAAGTAACGTTAAGGATGTCTTTACCTTGAAGGGCAGGATACACGAGGAAAAAGGATATTTATTCAGGAAGAACAGAAGTATCAGAAGTGATTGAGCATATTTTTGTTCCCTTTATCCAGCGGCTCAAGGAGATTATGGAGAAGGGAGAGTTTCTGAGGATCCATGTGGAAGGAGGGGGCTGCTCAGGGTTTCAGTACAAGTTCTCCGTTGACCAGAACAGGGATGAGGATGACAGGTAAAATACATCAGATGACCAGATGTTTCTCTGCTTAGATGATGAGATGAATGGTCACCAACTATTTTCTCACCCTGTACCACCTATTCATTGCTGCAACATCGTCTCTCCCTAGGGTGTTTGAGCAGGACGGGGTGGGAGTCATCGTCGACCAAGACAGCCTGGAGTTTGTAAAGGGGTCGACGCTGGACTATACCAACGAGCTGATTCGAGCCGCTTTCCAAATGCAGAAGAATCCACAGGCCGACCACGGCTGCTCATGTGGCAGCTCCTTCTCTGTCAAGTTATAAGAGACCAGAGATGTGAATACAGTGGTCACCAAGCATACTGCTCACTTAGCCGCATCCGACAGTACAGATCCCATACCTATTAGCAACACTGGCCAAAGTAGAACATGTTGTTTATTGAAGTTAATATTGAGTGTGATATTTTATTATGTAAAATGTATAAAATTTATTATATATGCAATATATTTAAATACATATGATCTTTTTCCTCCTAAATACCATCTTTGACTTTTGTTAATTGTTATGTATGTGCTTGTGTATTAAGGAAAGGGTACAGGTATGAGTTAAGGCAGGTCTACTTTAGTATGTATTATAGATATTATAGTTATTACACTGTGGATTATATGAATACATTTCAGGAGAAATGCTGGGCATTTCTTTAACATTAATTAGGTATTTCTCCTTTGCATATACACTACCTACATATCGATATATTTTCACCAAACTTATATGTTTTGATTTATCTGCTCAATTAATATTTGCCCATGGTGACCCTTTTAAATTGGCATGTTGTAGCTCACTCTAAAGCTCAACATTGTGTTTTTTTTTAATTTTTTTATTAAATTAGTATTTAAGAAAACATCTCACAAAATATACAAAAACAATATGTACAAATGATATTTACATTGGTGCAATGAAAAACAAGGTATGCAGAAACAACTTGTTCATTAGACATAATACAAAGGGCAAAATGTTTTGCTCTTTTTCATATTTCCTCTATGATAAAACATTCAAGTTAAGCAATATATCTTTTACACATTTCACATCACCAGTTTCAACAATGACTCTCGGAAAAAAGAGTCACACTTTAAAAACAAAAGCACAACAATAATACACCATAGCAGCACACTTAAAAGTGACCCAAGAGAAATGCAACAGTGTCATGGAAAAAAAGTATCATTTGTAACTTTGTTTTTCTGAGGAGTTTGGTCAGACGGATTGTCCTTCAGTTAGCCATGCACACCCACATCACCACCAACACATCCTCAAGAACCAGTACAAAACACAATGGGGGGGGGGGGGTTACTATTACAAGCTACAGGACGGCTAAACACATAGTCACTCACTGGGGGGGGTTTGAGGTTCAACCATTATCAATAACACAGTCACATAAACAAACCACTGGGAGGGGGGTACACAGTGACCAGGTCAGTTGTACAGTGCATAGTATGCTTTGGCATGCTGACATCCAGAACATAACTGTGGATGTTACATTCAGGAGGAAGGCCACGAGAGTTTCAAATACTTGGTAAAAAAAAAAGCAATTCACGTTGTGAAGCCAAGTGCATGGTCCGACAGCGTCAAAGAAATGATGACATTAGAAAAGTAATAACCGAATGCATCACCTCATGTAGATTTAAGGCTTAGTCAGTTGCTACATGTTTTCTGAAATGGCATCGTCAGTCACGCCGCTCTTACTTTGAAAAATAAAAATCATATAACATGTTTAAAATACATTTTGTTTTGTTTGTTCGAGAGAAATACTTTAGATCGCCCTCTATCCATGGTGAGAACTGATGAGACTTGCACCTAGTATACTCTTGCACTTTTTGTTTTCTGAGGCAGTAAGTCAGGTCAGGTCTTCTGTCATGGGATAGCTGCCACATCTGTTCTAGCCTACAGGGCAAGGGTCCATGCGTCGCCTGGACACTCGTCACGGGAGAACCCTCCACTGTTGTTGTTGTGTTGTCCTCAGTGAGGGGCGTGGACACACCTCCAGACAAACAAGCTGGACATAGGGAGAACAAAAGGTTTATTCAGGTTAATTTCACCCAGATTAATTTCAGTATTTTCTCCCAGGGGGTGATTTGTGTAGCTGCTGTCATCACTAGGGGATGAATCATACCTCCGGTCATCCCCGCCCGCACTGACTACGTAGCGATCTCCGTTTGTGAAACGGACGTTGGTCAGATGAGCCGAGTGGCCCAAGTAGCGTTTGTGTTTAGCCTAACAAGGAAACCGAAAACAGGATTCAATAATACTAATGAATGTTCACTATGTATATATCTACTAATATAGAAGATGCTGTCAATCTTGTCTGTCTCAACTGGCGATATGTTCACATTTATGTATTTATACTTTGATTTCCCAACCTCGATTAATAAGTACTAAGTAAGTACGATTAATAAGTACTTAACCGATGTTATCCTCAAGTCATTTCATTCATCAGACGCTGAAGGTTGAGTAGACATTAGTTTCCTTACTTCAGCACTATCAAAACAACATTCCCCAAGGAGGTACTCACAAATTTCTCGGGACACGGGAAGTCGAACAGCTTGACCATTCCGAAGTCGTCGCCCGTGACGACATTGAGGCCCGAGTGGGACACGCAGGCACAGGTGACGTCCGCCTTGTCCGTGTTCCGGGACCAGATCCCGATGACCTCATCCCCGAGCACGCTGAGCACAAGGGCCGAAACATTAACATGAAGATAACATTGAGATATTGTCGATTTCATGACCCGCAAGAGCCTCCCCAGGCCCATGACCCCAGCATAACCCCCATAAACACCCCCACCGTAACCCAGGCTTCTCACCTTGTCCACGTGGCCCAGGTTATCCTGTCAATGTGGATCTGCTCTGTGACCTGCTTCCCCGACGGCACCTCGTACACAAGTCTCTTATAAGCGCCGGTGGAAACCTAGGGGCCGTGCGGAACATAAGAGGTTTGCGCAACGTGCTAGTCAGACAGAAGCCTGACATCCCAAGACCAGCTGGCGAATGCGTATTGGCCTGGAACACTTTCAGTATTAATTTATTTTTGAATGGCGCTCTCAACGTTCAACGAAATTCCTCTGGACGCAATTGGATTGACTTACAACCAATCAGAGCAATGAAATGTGTGACGTTGCTCTGAGCTGACGGTTGGTAAATAAAACTGGTCATCACAGCACAGATCGGCACAGTGGAGGTTAGCGTGCGTGCGGTACCTGGACGTAGCAGCTGTCGGCGGAGAAGTCCATCTGCATGACGAAGCTCGGTATGTCCCTGCAGCAGTTGATACGGTTGAGCTGTGGCCCGAGAGTCAGGTCGTAGAAATCCACTGCGCTCTCGGTGGAACCCACAGCCAAGTACCGGGAGTCTGGACTGAAACTGAGGAGAAAACCAACCGATCATGGTTGTGTCTTAGAGATGTGTCTGATATAATTTTTTCCTTCCTGATTCCTTCCGATTCAGATTCCTGATCATTTACATTTATAATCTAAAACATAATCCCGCTCCTGGTGGTCCGGCTGGGAAACGTACCGGATGTCCTGGATGGGGGAGCGGCGGTCCCTCTTCTTGCCCCAGATCTTGAGTGAGGCCACCAGCAGGATGATGAACTCTCCGTTCTTCATGCCGATGGCCACCATGTCCCCCTCGGGACTGTAGCTCACGGTCCGCGCCGGGTGCCCCAGGTTCACCTTGTTCAGCATCTTCTGTTTACCCCAACGTTTGCGCAGAATGCCCATTGTGTGATCGTTTGTACCATCATCAAGAGTAACGCATGCTGGTAACACTTAACCATACGGGTGCATAAATTAACCACTCATTGACATTAGTTAATGCAGTATTAAGCATTAACTAACCACTAACGATCAGTCAATTGACAGTGAATTAATGTTGGGGGGGGGGGGGGCGCCAGCTGACCTTCTCCGGGATGTCCCAGAGGCGCACGGTGCCGTCCTCGGCGGCGGACAGGAACACGTCCCTGGAGGGGTGGGTGCCCACGCCCCAGATGGGCCCGTCCATGTGGCCGTTCACCAGGATGTTGCACGCCGCGTTCTTCTCCCCCACCTCGATGATCTCCGCATTCCGCGTGCCCACCAGGATCTTTCCCTACAAGATGGCGGACGAGGAGGAGGAGGTGGTGAGTGTGGCATCCGAGAACCGCAACCATGGCAGCAATGAGACAACTACCCCCAGATCTGAATGGAATGTTCATAATATTATGCATTAGGGCCTATTTTATGCATTAGGGCCATAGCACTTATATACATTTTTAATCATTCTATGTTCCAAGTCTCTCTCTCGCTCTCTCTCTCTCTATATATATATATATAAAATACTAAATCAGTGGGATGGATGTTAATGGCATGCGGAATGTCTGTAGCAGGCGGGTCCTGGGTACCTTCCCCCTGCACACAGAGCGGACACAGTCTATGATCTGTCCCGTCTCCAGGCGGAAGGCCCTGCAGCGTTTCAGCTCCTGGTCCCACAGCTTCAGAGCCCCCCCCTCCTTAGACCTGCACAGACAGACATGCACCTCACTGTTTAGAGTCCACAACAACCAGGCCTGAAACAAACGTTACACTCATTGTTTATTCTACTGCCGATTATAAGAGATGATGGCTGGCATGGTGGCTATGAATTTATTCACTTGGTGTTCATTTGATGACCTGAGACAGATGCAAACCACAAACCAAAGCGAAGCAAAGCATACCATCAATTTATGTATATCATTCAAGCACAAAAATGTACAATATCTATAGTATATATAGTAAGTATCATCAATACAATATGTAAATAATGGGATCTTTTGTATGTCCTGTGTGTGTGTGTGTGTGTGTGTGTGTGTGTGTGTGTGTGTGTGTGTGTGTGTGTGTGTGTGTGTGT
>JAOPJL010000132.1:8337822-8351461 GCA_027123545.1 Trisopterus esmarkii | reverse complement strand
CACACGCACACACACGCACACACACGCACACACACGCACACACACGCACACACACGCACACACACGCACACACACGCGCACACACACACACGCACGCACGCATGCGCACACGGATGTATGCGTGCAAGCGCTCACACTCGCGTGTAAACAAAAAAACACGCACTGCATTTTTAGAGTGAAGCTAGTAAAGGAAATGACGTGCGGGGCATTCCGCCGTCGTGGGTATCCAGTGTTGCTGTAGTGGAGGTCAGGCTCCTGGCTCCAGGTATGTGAGGCTCATATTTTTCCCCTCACTCAACTCTGGAGGACTTTTATCTGATCGCGTTCCCGCTCCGACTAATCCGACTTCAAACAGTGCATCAAATTGCGTCGACGTCTAGGTTCGATGTTGTGTTCAAACAACTTCATAGAAAGTCTATAATAGCTACTATCGAGGTTTGTTTGGGCAGTTTTGTAGGTGGGGATAACATAAAGTGACCTTTTAACTCTCTTGATTTAAGCAATGTGTTAGTTATAAATAATGACGCTGCTGTTGTGCGGGTTGTCTGTAGGCTGTTGGCTGCTGGACGCACAGCGTTAACACTAGAGCGACACGAATCATAATAGTCACATGTCTTGGGATTCAATGCTTCGAACTACCGATGCTACCATGTTTAGTTTATTGTGTGAATGTGAATATCGTCCGACTTTTCAATGGTAAAGTGAGAGGATATGCTCTTTGGTTTTTCCGACCACTGGCGTCTACTCGGTTTCTCCTGCGAAACTAAATAGCTTTATTTTTCTCACTCTCATTCTTGGAAGTAACCGGCCGGAAGATAGAAAGTGAATTTGCATACTAGTGCTGTTAAAAAATCTTCTTTGTCGTTTGGACATAGGCATTCAGTAGTGTAACAAACACATGATGTAGCTTGTACATAGCACAACCCATGTTAATATTAACAACAGGGAAGAAAGTTGTAAAGTTCGTTTTTTCATGACATTTCTGATGACCTTGCAGTCTGTGGAGAATTATTCTCAGTGGACTTTTGTTACTCTGCCATGTGGTCACCTTTGCTTCCCCCCATAATTGCCAGTTACCATAGTTAAATCTTAAGTTGAGTTATGTACATCAGGTGTTCTTGAGTAGTGCAACCTAGAAAAGAAGGTGGGAGTCTCTAGAGTTGCACAAGTTCCACCATTACTTTGTCACATGACTTACATGAGGACACAGTGAAGTACACTGGCCAAGTGTGTCAGGGCAAAACAGGGTTGGCTTGTTGGAACGCCACACTCTATAAACTATTTCCCTGAAATGATCTGCAGTTACTATTCAGGAAGTCGTGTTCAGGAGCACCTTCTGTGAGCTAACTCACAAACAAGGGGATACTTCTTTCTAAAACACCCTACAGAATGGAGGAATAGCGTGCTTCTCGACTAACGAGTATCCAAACATCCAAACTGGTTGGATGGTAATTCCCAGGAGACTCTCACCCTGTGAAAATGGAGCGAGGAAACCAGGTGGGACATTACCACCAGCTGGAGGTGGAGGAGGATGAGGAGGATGAGGAGGATGGCCTATCCACCGGGCCCTCTCCCCCGGACGGCTCTCCTCTCTTCCCCCTCATGGAGACCCGGCTGTACAAACGACGCTGGCTCATGCTCCTCGTCTTCGGCGTGTTCTCCATGAGCAACGCCTTCATGTGGCTTCAGTACGGCATCATCAGCAACATCTTTGTGCGTTTCTACGGTGTGGACGCCATCCACATTGACTGGCTGTCCATGATCTACTTCCTCACATACATCCCGCTCATCCTGCCCGTCACCTGGTTCCTGGACAACCGCGGGCTCCGGGATGTGGTGGTGGCGGGCTCGGCCTTCAACTGCATCGGAGCCTGGATCAAGACGGGCACGGCCCACCCTGACATGTTTGCCGTCACCTTCTTGGGACAGTTTGTGTCTTCGGTGGGCACGGTGTTCCTCCTCGGCATCCCGTCCAGACTGGCCTCCCTGTGGTTTGGCCAACAGGAGGTTTCCACCGCCTGTTCCATTGGTGTTTTGGGGAACCAGGTCTGTCGTTGTTTACCCTCTGGGCTCAAAGAGCTGCATGCCAACTTTTGCATGTTTGTGTTTACCTCAATGTACTGTTGTAATCTTTTGAGGCAATCTTCTTTTGTATCAGCAATGCTTTGCACGATGGTTTACTGTGGGTGCGTTGTGTGCGGGATATAGCTCAGCACGTTTTCCAAGAGCAAAGCTTTGCTAACACTCTTTTCTACGCCCCCATCTACCCTCCTAAATGCATGATCACTTTCCTTGAATGCTTTTTCTCTTGCAAAAGCAAATTTCTTCCTTCTGTTACTACAAGCTTTTTCTCTTGGGTCACTGGGATTCCAGAAGTGAACTCTCTCTCTCTCTCTCTCTCTCTCTCTCTATCTCTCTCTCTCTCTCTCTCTCTCTCTACTTGGAAGAGCACAAATTATAGCCAGTGGCCCTCCCATCAAAGAAAGATGTCACGATGCACTTTGTTATGTTTGGTTTCTACTTTGTGAGTGTTCCTCAAACATGTCAAGGGAGAAACTTTTATGACTTTTATCACTAAATCCACAAAAAGCTTAATGTAAACGTCTGCTGTCGTGTTGGGATATTTGAACCCATCGGTTGGGGAGATTTGTTAACTTTATTCAGATTTAAAAGTAAGCGGTATCTTAGGGTTTGGGGAGCCACGACAATCGACCTTCACCACTCAAACCGCTGTCTCCTGCCGAAAATGCTTCTTTGGCGAGTGTTCCTTGCTTAACTGAACTACATTACTACATCCCGAGCTGGGACGTGGTTTCATATTGATAGGGTGGTGTCTTGTTCACAACAGGTGACCCACATCTCGGGCCAGAGTATTTTTTTTTTTAATGCAGAGAACGGTTCCTCAGCAGATTTGCCTCGAGAAGTGGTTGAGTTGTAATGTGTACCGTAGAAGTAGAGATTGTCTAAACCATGTGGGCTATTTAGCTGCAATCTCGTCCCACGTTTTTCTAATTTGTATCCGGGAAAGACCCGTTCTTGCAGAACGTGAGAGGAGTTTGCAGTGCAACCCTGATGGCCTTCAACGATCTCTTCCTTTTTACTTTATATACATTTTAGGATTAATAAAACATAGTGAATGCATTTTTTCTGTAACACGCAACGGCTGAATGGCCCTTAAAGAATGCTTTGTGGTTGGTGTTTTACTTACCATTATCATTCAATGAGTGTGACCGCGTGTCAAAGTGAGTATGTCTGGAGACACTTTGTTTAATCAACACATTTTCTGCTTTGCTCATCACCTAAAGGTGGGCGTCGCCATCGGGTTTCTGTTGCCCCCCATCCTGGTGCCCAACGTGGACGATGTGGAGGAGCTGGCATACCACATCAGCGTCATGTTCTACATTACCGCCGGAGTGGCCACCTTCATCTTTGTCCTGGTGGTCATTGGTAAGTCCTCCGCTCAGATGCTGAAAAGCGTCACAGTCCATTCTTGAATTATCGTTACTTTGTAATAATCCAACAGTCCAGACAGTCTCCGATTCCTTTACCCGCCAGTGTGGTGTAGGAAACCAAATATGACGTTATTAAGTTACGTTTGCCTTTGTGTCTTAAATTGTTACAATGGCGATTGTGTAGGGCTAGAAGCAAAGGCACATGTGTCATACCAGTCCTCCCACTGTTTAACACTGTCTGGGCTTTGTTGTCTAAAACAGCCCTGTACAACCGGCTGGGCGAGCAGCAGCCGTGGTAATCGGTGTAATTGCTGCTCCTGGCCATACCTTTGCTCAGCACTCAGTCACTTCACTGCTCTCACCTCCTCATGGGAGTGGAACTGACTGGCAGTCAGAGAAGCACACCAATGTAACAATGCACCTTGCAAAAGTAGGCCGGTTATTAAGCTTGGGTTTGGTATGTTGGGTTAGCTTGAATTTATGTTTGGTTTGGTTTATGTTATGTTGAATTAGGTTTGGTTAATACAGGATGTCCAGCCTGTATCACTGACTGATGGATTGTTGAGTGAAAATAGAGACAGATATCTCAATTTACAATGTTGTGGAAATGCTGGCCAAACACATTGTTTCCTGCTCCAACTGTCTCTGAACTTTGGCAGTGATGTGGGTACCTGACAGACTCTTACTCCAGTACTCTCTAGGGCAATCCGTAGTTCTTCCATGGGAAGATATTTTTACTTGTGCCCATCCAGCTGGGCCTTGTTCCATCAACGATATAGTATATAGTGTAAACATGGACTGTACGTATTTGCAGAATACCTCAGATAAATATGTCCTTGTCTCTTCAAATGTAGGCAACAGTGAACAGGTTGAAATGCTTGTTCTTCCTTGCCTTCACACTCAAATGACCGACTCAATAATTCAGTGTGGCATAGGTAGGCAAAGATAGCCAATACGACTTAGAAATGGAAATGCTCTCACTCTCTGCTCAACTCCTTTTTTGTGCTTGGTCAGTGATATTTATGTGTTGACCGGGGAATCGCACACAAAGGTCTACAATTAAATATAGAAAGTGCAAGGGCCCAAATGTTGTCAGATGTGTTGTTTGATCATGGAAAGACCGTACAGCTGCTTCCCCACCTGCTGCTCAGGTGTTTCACATTTTGTGGATTGTTTTCAGCGTTAATGGGCTCACTAGGTCCTTAGTCTTAGTTATATCATCCTCACTGTAAAAATACACAAGGCATCTGCCAACACGATGAACAACTGAGATGATGTGGTTGTGGGCCCCTCCAGTGTTCCAGGAGAAGCCGGAGCTTCCCCCCAGCCAGGCCCAGGCCCAGGCCAGGAGCCTCTCCCCGGACCAGTACTCCTACATGGCCTCCATCGGGAGGCTGCTCTGCAACAAGTCCTTCATGCTCCTGGTGCTCACCTACGGTGGGCCTCTCTCTCTATTAAACTCAGTTCAGAGTGTGCGTTAGAGGACAGACAGATGGACAATAAACACAATCAACAATAAACATGATCACAATAATGTATGTAAGGCTATGGGTGGGGGAGGCTGATATTTCAGCATCGTTCCTGTAGATGTTTATACAGACCGCAAAACGATAATTACCTAATATAGTAATGTCATAAAGTAATTATCATCATAAAGCAATAGAGATTCAAGATTAAAGATTATTTATTGTCACATGTCTTGTCACATATACAAATATACAGCACTACAATTATTTTGTTCTGACTACCTGGCCTTGCAGCAGCAAACAATACATAATATCTATAAAACACAATACAATTTAAACAAATAAAATACATCTTAATAAAAATTGAATAGCAGCAGTAACAATTATTATAATTATAAGAGCAATAGTGCAATAAACACATGTTCAGTCCTTCACTTGGGTTTCAGCTGATGAGTTATGTTAGAAAAATACAGGCTACAGAGGTCAAAACAATTCAATAAGTTGATACTTTGGACAAAGAACTATGCTTTTTCTATGACCACAACAATAAACATTACCTAGACAACTAGAACACACAGACCCCGACCCTGTGAGAGCAGAGCTAATGTAACTGGTAAGATGGCGTTGTCCTTGGTCTCTGCAGGGCTGAACGTGGGCTGCTTCTACGCCATGTCCACGCTGCTCAACCGAATGATCATAGAGCTATACCCGGTGAGCGCCAGCTCCCTCTGCCGCCGTCTCCATCTTTATTCAAGTCTGTGCTTTGATGGACTTGGACCCGCTGATCAAGCAATTGGTGTAATAGATGGATTTAGGGAGTTCTTGATAATGTGATCCCTTGATATTTGTGTATGTTTCGGTCACTTTGTTAATGTAATTGGCAGAAGTATTCTTTGGTTAATGCTATGCTCCATACAACATAGCGACATTAATCATAGCGCCTCAACATAGCAGGTTATTTATCTCTGGGAGACAAACTGATTTAACAAATAACCAAATATACGACTATGAGACACGACGGGCGTTGGACCCAAGCACCAGTTAATGCATGACAAACCAGGTAATTCCTGATAAGATGATGAAGGCCATGAGTTTATCTGGTTTCTCTCATAGGGTGAAGAGGTGAATGCTGGTAGAATTGGGCTGACGATAGTCATCGCCGGCATGGCGGGGTCCCTTATCTGTGGAATATGGATGGACAAAACCAAGACCTACAAGTAAGAGGTTTACCTCGATTAAGGACGTGGACATATGCTGTTTGCTCTAGCACAGACAAACAATAGTTTCAGGCGAAGGCTGCAGTGCAATTAAAACCGCAGTCACCTGTGTTGCTGGCATTCCTAACCACTTCCTTTTTCCTAAAGGCATCCAGTTTAAACGTTTAATACACAAAACAATATAAATCGATATCTGTCATGCTTTTTCTCAAATGTATGAAATAGTTTGAATTGAATGTATTGATAGAAAGTGGTTATGATTGCACACAATGCATGTGATTCAAGATGGTTTGAATTGTAATAGTCAGCACTATAAAACGGCTCTACTCAAAGCAACGTTTGGTTTTATCTACCTTTCTCCTCCAGACAAACCACGTTCGCCGTGTATCTCCTCACCTTCATTGGGATGCTGGTCTACTCCTTCACCCTGAATCTTGGCCACATGTGGGTCGTGTTTCTGACCGCCGCCATTCTAGGGTACGTACCGATGAACCGTCACCATGGTGAAGGCATCCGGTTCTTTCTTTCGGTCTACTGGCATGTAGGACACGGGGGGGGGTCCTGCTGTGTGAAAGACAACACACTGGTCACCTACATCGATATAAAGCCCTGACCTGGCGCAAACCAGAGGTACAACCTCACCTGTAATAAGTTGTCTTTGACCCGGGATGATGCAGGTTCTTCATGACGGGATACCTGCCTCTGGGGTTTGAGTTTGCTGTGGAGCTAACCTACCCAGAGTCGGAGGGCACCTCCTCAGGCCTCCTCAACTGTTCTGCTCAGGTCAGTGTGTGTTTGGGGGGGCGGGGGAGTGACTCATTGTTCTCACTGCCAGTAAACCTTAGTACTTGCACTTGGTTCTATGAACATCTTTACTGTACCGACGGCGATATAATGTTTGACTTCTTATGACAAATTGTAAGTCGCTTTGGAGATGTCTGCTAAATGGGACCAATGGTTTACACAGTAAGTTGTTTTGTCTCTCATGGTAACCTTTGAACAAATATCCTTCCAGCTGTTTGGAATCATTTTCACCATCAGCCAGGGAAAGATCATGGATAAATGGGGCACGCTGGCTGGAAACATCTTCCTCTGTGTCTTCCTACTCATAGGGACCATACTGACAGGTAGAGCACAACTGCTTAAGCACCCAACTGCTTAAGTTGATTACTGTCTAACAGGTCTTTTAAACATATATTGTGTTTTTACATATCAGGAATATCAGGAATTTGAGGCCCATAATAGCATATTGATAACACGCGGCATCTGTTCCTGTATTTGTGTTGCCCCCTAGTGGCTAAACGATGGTATTTCTTTATTACTGGTTTTCCCTTTGAGCCTTGAACATATTTTCCTCAAGTTGTGTAATTCCCTCACTTGGACACTGATTCTCACCTTCCCCTGTAAACAGAACAAGTGTTTTCTATTCCATCACGCTATAAAACCATGAATACTCGCTGTTTTATTGAATGCATTGTGTTTTTACAACAGGATTCATTAAGTCAGATCTTCGACGGCAAAATGCCAATGCATCATGTGACACACAGAGGGGGAGCGTAAGTATACCCGTGTGTGTGTTTCCGCTGTGCATGTTGGCGAGTGGAGGTGATGGGCTGACCTGCATGGGTGCATACCTTGTGGTTCTCTTGGAGCAGACATTTAATTCTGAAAGGAGGTGTGCTGCCTGATGGCATGGCTGCCTGGTTGCATGGCTGTCTGATGGCATGACAGGGGACACATTAGTACACATAATACATATAATCACTAACCCTAACCCTAACGTCATATATTGCATTCATTACATTTGAACGTGAAATGGAAATACTTACTAATTAGTTTTAATGGTGCCAACAACTAATTCTTAAATCTGATTTAATAACATTGCTGGGACACCACTAAACAGGGTAAGATCAACTATGAACATGAACAACACAACCATTTTAAACGAATTTAATTCACGCTTTGCATGCGCTTAATAATTTTCTCCTAGCTGTTGCAGTACATACTGAACTAAAACTAAATGATGGCTCACTAATACAAACTCTTCTGTTCTTTGATTTAAAGGATACTTTTGTCTGTTTTAATTCAAGTTATTATAGATTTACCTACGTTATTTATTCTCCTACAATAGGACTTCAATTAAAGTTACAACTGCTTATGGGAAGTGCTAATTGCTATATGGTGTATAGTAATTAGCACATGGTAGGCATATATGGCAGTTAGCATATGGTATACAGGCTATATACCATAGCAATAAAGGCTTACCCTGTGCTAACAGCTATATACCTGCTATATAATTTAGCAGCTATATATTATAGTAGGTAGCACAGGGTATAAAGCAGTTAGCACAGGGTAAGCAGGTAAAATATGGTATATAGCGGTTAGCATATGGTATATAGCGGTATGGGGTTTTCTTGGTTGATGAGAGGGTGAAGAGGGCACCGTGGATGCTGGTGCCTGAACCCCAAGCTATGGTTGCAGCCTACAGGTTCCGTGTGTTCGTCGCAGGAGTATGGGGCCACTTCATCCAGGGGCTTCAGCAACAGCGTTTATGACACTAGCCCGCTGCCTCATTAAAACAGAACGTACACTAACGCTCAGGTAGGGCCTTCTGGTATCTGATGTTGAAGCAAAACAAAAGACCACATGTTCAAACATCATAAATACACACAAAAACAAATGACACTTTATCTTTATAATATACTCAATAGACAGTTCAACTCCGTTGAGTTGCATATTCTAAGAATAATTTTTTCATGATGGTAATGACTATTTTCCATGAAGTTTTCTTCACTTTGTAACTTTTACTCTAAAGTAAAGTCTTGGGTTTTGCCAGGGGTGATAAAGCCCATTGGAAATCTAAAATGAACTGAGCGGTTCCAGACTTGTATTTGTGAATCGGTGTGGCGATGTCAGACTAGTCTTTTATATCGTCTTGGATTAAAAACATCTTATCTCATTAATCACAGGGGTATCTCTTTTGTGAGGTTGTGCACATCTTTACTGATCTATATTTTATCCAGTTGAAATGACTGCAGTGATATGTTAAGGCCTCACGGAATGCCCGTCGGGCCGCGAGGTAATGGAGGTCAGCCTCACTTAGAGCCTCTGTTAGAGAGTCTCTGCTGAGCTCTCTGGACGCCGCTTTACCGCGTGTCACAACTAAACCGACCGCGTCGGGGAGACGCGAGAGTCCCTGATCTGAGCTGGGGGGGCCACATGGGGGCCACATGTAAACGAAAGGAGACAAGCTCATTAGGGGAGGTTTTCCCGAGCCACGGCGGAGGCCATGCACTTTTCACTTTCCCTCTGCGTGGTGCTCTGGGTGGTGCTCTGGGTGGTGCTCTGGGTGGTGCTCTGGGTGGTGCTCTGGGTGGGGCTCTGGGTGGTGCTCTGCGTGGTGCTCTGGGTGGTGCTCTGCGTGGTGCTCTGGGTGGTGCTATGGGTGGTGCTATGGGTGGGGCTCTGGGTGGTGCTCTGCGTGGTGCTCTGGGTGGTGCTCTGGGTGGTGCTATGGGTGGTGCTATGGGTGGTGCTCTGCGTGGGGCTCTGCGTGCTGGAGGTCGGAGAGGAGATGTGATTTAATTACCGCCTTGATCTCCCAGAGGCAAGCTGCTTCCTTCCTGCTGCAGCACACATGTGATTCCTGCAAACACGGGCACGCACACGCACACGGACGGACGCACGCACACGCACACACACACACACGCACGGAAACACACACGCACCCACGCACGCGCGCACATACACGCGAAGACGGACAGACACACACACACACACACTCACACTCACAGAAACACACAGACACAAACCGACAAACACCCACACATAAATCAGAAAAACGAACACCCACAGATAGTGTATAATTGTACACAAACACAGCCCTACACCAGCAATGACGCAATGACACACACGCACACCCACACACACACAGACCCACACCCACACACCCGCTCACACTCACACACACTAAAGCGTGTACTTCAGCCCTCACAGAGACTCATCACTTGTCTCTCGCTGGCAGACATATGGCCTCCATTCACTCAGACTGTAACCATAATGAGAACTCATGGAAATCCTTGTAAAATAAAAGTAATGAGCTGTAAAAAAACATGAAATCCTATTTGTGTTGCTTCAATGAGACGCGGTGGGCAGGGGCTTCACAGGGAACCAAACACTGCAATTCCCTGCATTCCAATAATGCACATTAAAAACGAAAAAATGAAATCCCCCCCGATTGATTGCTTTTTCTCTCCGTTTCGTATGAGGTACGGGGGGGAAAAAACGAGGACCATTCAAATGTCAACCCAGCCCCTCTGCATATTATTTTTTAACACAATCACCATGTTGAGACCTAAACATATGCTGGCGACTGGACCATTAACTTTGAGTGATGTGTTTAAAAATAAATAGGGCCATCTTTCACTGAACTGCCGCTCGGTTAAAGATCCCACTGAGCCCGTGACCAGAACCGGCTCGGGTGTCTGCGCTCTCACCCTCTCTCTCACCCGCTCTCTCGCACTCCCTCTCTCTCTCTCTCTCTCTCTCCCTCTCTCTCTCTCTCTCTCCCTCTCTCCCTCTCTCTCTCTCCCTTTCTCTCACTCACTCTCACACTCCCTCTCTCCCACTTTCTCCCACTCTCTCCCTCTCTCCTCCTCTGTCCCTCTCTCTGGTCTCTCTCCCTCTCTGGTCTCTCTCCTTCTCTGTCCCTCTCTCTATGGTCTCTCTCCCTTTCACTCTCTCTTGTCTCTCTGATATTTCCCCCGCTCTCTCTGGTCTCTCTCCCTCTCTCTCTGGTCTCGCTTCCTCTCTGGTCTCTCTCCTTTACCCGCTCTCTTTTCTCTCTCCCTCCCTCTTCCTTCCTTCCTCCCTCTCTCTCCCTCCCTGGACGTGTCAGGCCTATCAGGACTGGCCTTCGCTCCTCTCTGCCCCCCCCCCCCCCGGGTGGTCTTGATCTGGGCCGTTGATTAGTGTGACTGACAGACGTGTGGCGGCGGCGGCTCGCGGCGGCGGGGGGAGTGCTTTCTACAGAAGAGCCCCGCCGCTTTTCCAGAGCTCCGGCACAGAGAGTCAGAGGCAGGACGCTCACCTGGCAGCGGAAACTCCAGGCCTCACGTCGCCGTCGTCAGATGACATCTGAGGCAGGCAGGGCATAAATAAACTGTGTTCACAGAGCACTTTTCTAACCAGTGGCCACTCAAAAGTGCTGCGCAATTATCGCCTCGCGTTCACCCATCCATACACACACACACACACACACACACACACACACACACACACACATTCACACACCCACGTCGATGTCAGCCATGCGAGGAGACAGCCAGCTCGTCTGTGGCAGTTAGGGTCAGGTGTCTGCTGCTGCTCAGGGACGCGTCCCCCCCCCCCACTCCACCTCCTGAGCCACATGCCTCCTCCCTTATCAGGGAGGGAGGGGTGGAGGTGATGGGGGAGAGAGGGACAGAGAGAGAGCGAGAGCGAGAGCGAGAGCGAGAGAGAGAGAGAGAGAGAGATGCTGATCTTATGATGGGGTTATAAGCATGAAACAAGACCTAGCAGAGACGAGGGCCCCTGTTAAACGTGGCCCCTGCCTCCTCTCCCACCGGGGTCCCTGTGCAGGGCCCGGCTCGTTTGATGGCAGCCGTTAGGAGCGTTTGATTTCATACCTGTTGCGCCCCCCCACACCAGACCGGCCTGGTTTAACTTAAGCGTTCATTTAAACAGTGTCAGGTGAGCCGGACAGCGAAAGAGAAGTGGACTGAATTGACTTCAAGGCGCTCTGGCTTTTCTCCCGTGGGTCTTCTGGAACGTTCTGCTGAAGCAGAGCGTAATCGTTTGTCACAAACTTCCACCCTGCTGGCGGCTGAGGAGGCCCCAAACGGAGGAGCAAAGGATAAATTGGAAAACGCAAGTTTGGCACGACGCACTCTGCGGTGGATTACACAGCCTGTTGAAAAGCAGCCATACAATTTCATGGGAAGAAGGCTTTGTGGCGGGGCAATATTTACCGAACGCTGACAGTGCCAGGCTGTGAATTATGATTGTTGAATAGGTGTAATGGGTGGCAGTCATGGGTTGTATAGAGAGGGCTGTAAACAGAGAACGATTAGAGTTTTAAACAGAAGCTAAATAAATAAATAAGCAGTGCGCCCACGCTTCAGATAAACACACAAAGGGATAGGAAATAAACAACAACAAGAGAACACAAGACGGTCGCACTGGTGGAGGAGGAGGAGGAGAGGTTGGAGGAATGGGAGGAGGAGTGGTTGAATGAGGAGGAGGAGGAGGAGGAGGAGAGGGAGGAGGAGGAGAAAAGGAAGAGGAGGGGAGAACGGAGGAAGAGAAGGTGGAGAGGGAGGAGGAGGAGGAGAAGAAGGAGGACAGGAAGGAGAGGAAGAGGAAGAGGAGGAGAGGATGAGAGGGATGAGGAGGAGGAGGTGGAGGAGGAGAGGGAGGTGGAGATGAGGGAGGAGAGGAAGTAAAAAGGAGAAGGAGGAGAAGCACAGTAAACTCCCCCCAGCACCTCCCTTCCCCTCCAGTTGAAAGAGAGGAGGCAGCATGAACGCCGGCAGCATAATTGATGGTAACCCTGAAAGAACAGGATCAATATTAAACCGTGCGGCGGCAGAGCGCTACGGAGGGGGAGCGGAGGAGAGGAAGGGAGGGAGGAGCACGCCAGAGGGAGGTCTGACACCCTGCCGGCACGCCGCTCGCTCCCCGGCCCGCTGCTCCGGGGCGGGGTTCAGAGGTTGCCGCGGGTTACGGGCGCCATGTGTAAACCTGTCACTACCTCTGCAGCACGCACACACACACACACACTTTTTTGGGGACGCCGGATCTCGTGTCCCAGAAAGTACCACCCGGGGTCGTATCCGGGACAGATCCAGTCCTGCTCAGAGGGTCTTTGGGGTTGCGGGGAGGGGGGGGGCAGGGGCTGGGGGCAGGGGGGCTGGGACCCCCGCAGGCCCACGGCCCCCGGCCTGCTGGGGTCTGGTTTGCGGCGAGGCCTTGCCACAAGTTTGATTCCCAGATGAAGACGTATACTTAACACGGGTCCTAGGCTTTATCACGGTATTATCTGGGATTGGAACCAAGCACCTTAGACTTAAATGTTTGAAATATGTTGTCGGTGCATCGTGTTCTTTTGGTGAATCGCTTTAAGAAAAAAACGGTTTAACCGCTAATGGGAACCGCCAAACATCCAGAGAACTCAACAGCGCTCCAGCGCGGCAGTTTCCCCGTTAAAAACCCTTCAGTCGCCCTAATTGGCTGATAAAAACAGCAGCACACCGCCGGGCTGCTGGTTGTTGAGGGCGAGCTGAACCCCAGAGAGAGAGACTAAAGCCGCATGGTGTCACACTCAACTCAACCACAGAACTGTAGCTCGCTCTCTCTCTCCTCTCTCTCACTCTCTCTCCATCTCTCTCCCTCTCTCTCTCTCTCTCTCTCTCTCTCTCTCTCTCTCTCTCTCTCTATCTCTCTCTCTCTCTCTCTCCGTCTCTCT
>JAOPJL010000132.1:8004779-8020922 GCA_027123545.1 Trisopterus esmarkii | reverse complement strand
TGTGTGTGTGTGTGTGTGTGTGTGTGTGTGTGTGTGTGTGTGTGTGTGTGTGTGTGTGTGTGTGTGTGTGTATATGTGTTTAATGCTTCCATATTTTACTCTGCTGTATATATGTGTGAATAGTAAATTGCTTTGGATAAAAGCGTCTTCTAAATGCTGTAATACCAAAATATGTAAATCTCCAGATTTAGATCTTGAGTGGTTCCCTAGTGACATAGTTTGAGGACAACCTATTGGCTGCATGCGAGTCCTCCATAACACATGATTACTAAAGGCATATTACAGATGTCGAAAGATTCATGGTTTCTGTACCCCAATACTCGTTGCGGTTGTGTGTTTACATATCAGAATATGAATGAATGAACGTTATGGGACAACCTGCACTGCCTTTCTGAAGTCCGCTACAGGGACGCGCATGGTGCCGTCCTTATCGATGTTCCGGAAGAAGTCCCACAAGCGCAGTTTGCGTTGATCCAGATAGTCCTTCACAGAACGCATTAGAGAAGAGGAAATAGGGAAATTAATCACAATTTATTTGAGAGATTTTTTTTTATATTAGAATTGGGTGTATTGTTATTGTAAAAATATTTTAATCATTATTAGGCCCCGTCATTGGCCCCTTGTTTAAAAACCATTTATCTGGTTATATAATTTAAAAAGAGTATAACATTAACCTTATAGAATTATACATTTGAGTTTGAGTGCAGAATGTTTGGATTAATTTAAATAAATGCAGGGTTTTCACGCGATGCACATGAATACCTGGATGACCTTCATGGGGTCCAGACGTTTGGGGGGTTTCTTGGCGATGAAGCCCCCCACCCCCCCGTACTGCACCTCTAGACTTGGGTGCTCCTGACAGGTCGACTCCAGCAGCCGCACAAAGTTCTCATTTACCAACACGTTCTGCAGAAAATACCAAGAGAACGATGTCTTCAGTGAATGTAGGCTAAATGGAAATATATCCTGCACGAACATTGATGAGAGAAAATACTTAAGAGCCTCACTGGTTACTCACGCATATGTTGATCTCCTCCAAGGCCGTTTTATGGCTGTTCTTCACCACATTAACCAGGGCCAGTGCGCCCTCTACTGTCAGAGAATTGTATGCCAGCTAAACAAGCACACGACATAGGCTGCAGTATTAACTAAACCACACGGTAGGAAATTAGCTTGTAGCCACTATATAAAAAACAACAACTTTTTGGTACAATTCCAGCTGTCTCCCCCACCAGTAAGACTCTCAGTGTGTCGTTGAACTCCAGGCCTTTGCACAGCGTGCCCACCCCCTCATTGGTGATGCGGTTGTTGTTGAGGTTCAAATGGACCAGAGTGTTGTTGTATTTCAGCGCCTCTCCCATCGCCAGCGCTCCCTCATTCCCGAACCCATTCCACGACAGGTCCAGGTGTTTCAAGGTTATGTTCACCTGCGTGTGTGAGAGGAATCATTTCAGAGGTGCGTCAGTGAAGAGGATCTGAACTTCGATACTGTTGTTGACAGAACCTTGAGCCCAGCAGAGAAGGCCACAGCTCCTTTCATTCTGAGGTGATTCCAGCTGAGGTCCAGCGTCTCTAGACCCTCGTTGTTTGCTGACGGATCGAAGGTGAAACCGTGATGTCATCATAAATATGCGATAATACTGATTGGACCAAGAAACAGAGATACAGAAGAATATAATGTCCTACCCAGCATCTGTCCCAAATGCTCTCCCCCCCGTCCACTGAAAGCATTGTGGCTCAGGTCAAGGTGTTTCACTCTGTAATTGCTCTTTGGTAGGAAACATATACAAGCACAATGATCAGAGAAGCTTATTTTATTGGAAGCAATATCAAGCAAGCTAATGTCAATGAAACGTGCTTACTGATAATGCATCCGCAAAGAATTTTGCATCGTCCTCAGTGAATTTGTTTCCTAAAGGGAAATTGTATTGTGAGTGTGGCAATAATAGTAGTGGTGGTAGTACTAGTAAGGACATTTTGAGCAATACAATTATTATACATATATACAGTATTGATACTGTCACTGATACACGTCATATAAACATTACCTGAGAGTTTCAATGATTTCAATGATATATTTTCCAGCAGCATTTTACCAAGGCACTCTGCACCGACAGACTGAAGGTGGTTGTCTGACAAATCCTAGAAAAGAAAACTATATTCACACCTAAGTAAATCACAATACACTTGATCGTGTGCATATGTGCTCTCCCTAGTGGCAGAGCAGGACAACAACCCACCATGGAATTGATGGTGAAATTAGCCTTCAGCATTTCCACAAGGTGTTTAGCTCCCTCCGCTAGAATGTGATTGTCTGCCAGCTCCAGGGTACTGATGGTCATATCAGTCTGAGGAAACACAAGACATGGGTGTGCAGTTTCTCCCGGGAAAAGTAGACGTGAAATACCATCACGTTCGTTCATCCTTCTCAAACTCACCACTAATGCAATGGCAAGGGCCTTGCAGCCCAGCGGTCCGAGTCCGTGGTGATTGAGGCCCATGGTGGAGGTACCCAGGTGTCGTATGAAGTATGAGACGGGCACCACACCGGTCAGCCTGCAGGCTTCCAGGTACACTTCGGCTGTGGTTGACGGCTTGTTGTTTGGCTTTCCTGGCAATGAGAACTACTTCTATCAGAGCGCTGTCAAGAATGCTCTCTCAAATGAAAACATTTTAAGCACACACTATTTATACAAAGGGAATATTAGTGTAGATGCAACAGTTACAGTAACAACTTGGATTGCTTACCATCTGGCTCCAAGTCTGAGTCGTAGTCCTCTTCCACACTTAGGTTTTCAGTGGAGGAGTTTGAGTCATCATCTTCTTGAATGGTAAGGGAATCGAGATACAGTAAAGACATTTCTCAATGCTGCCTAGCCTCAGTATGAATCTAAATAGTGGGGCTATGTCTGTTAAATAAATAGCTCCTCAGTTGCCTGTTGGTGTTGTTACTGTGACATCAAACAGGCCAGTGCACAGTAATCCTACCTTCCAGGTAGCTTGTCCTGTTAAATGATCAATCATTTATATCATGGTGGTTGAAACCAGGCACCAACAAGCACAGGCTCAAAATAAAGCCCCCCCCCCTTTATTATATGATCTCTCAAATAAATGTCCATAAAGTCCTGATATCTGGTAACAGGTATTTAGAGTATCTGTGGATACCTATTGTTATTTCAGTTTTATTGTTATGATTATGATGGCTGTCGGTTGAGCTACTACGCCAGATGACAATTTGAGGTTCAAGGTTTTGTAAAATTGTGATTAATGACTATTTAGTGTAGGCTGCTTATGTTTACATAACATGAAACCGTTAATTATATTATATATACATAATTATTGGTTTGAGCTGCAGTCCAATGCAATAGCTCTGAGAGCTCAGATAGGTGATTTGAATGCAACCTTGTCGTCCTTTCTGTAGAATTCAGAGCACAGGAGCTCTGCGACCAGGAAGCAAGCAGGAAAACCTGTTGTTTGATCCTTCCCACCATTTAGCATGCCATCAGATAGAGTGAGCTAGAGATTGTCTATTTGAAACACATTTATAGACCTTAGTGCAATTATCATATTTATCTGAATAGAATACACAGCTAAGATTAAAAATGTGATACGCTTTAAGGTTTGGAACAGCCAATGGTTTAAATATTGTTGCCCCAGCAGGATTTTACATGTAACAATTAATCTGATTGGCCTGCGGTCACTGGGGTGAAAAGGCAATGCCTTCGTAGTATCATGGAAAATATACAAACAAATTCAAACTTTTTGTTAGACGGTAGATAAAGCAGTAGGAAACATACATAAATGCATATAGAAGCAATATGTCAGATATAACTAAAGATACAGGGGGACAGCAACAAAATAACAATGCTCTATTCGACACAATATACATTTAAAAAGAAATATATATATATTTATATATATATATATATATAATTATATAAAACATTAATTAGGGCCTATAATAAGAACAAAGTTACATCTGATGTTTGGAGATGCATTTACGGGTTTTATTTGTTAAAGAAAATTAAAGTGTCCCCATAGGCGACCAGAAAGTTAGAAAAAAAATGGTTTCCACAATATTGTTTTGCGCATGCGCCATGTGTGTTTTCCTGTCCATGTGTAGGCGAGTCACGTGTCGTCATGTCCCTGCCGTAGTGGCTAGATGTTGTGCTAGGTTTTTATTATTGGCGTCTAATCTTCGTTTCACTTTTCCTAGACATCTCGCCGCATTACCTCCATATATCCTTTGCCGAAGAATGAGCGACAACGATGACATCGAAGTCGACAGTGACGTATGTTACCTACTCCCCGATTAATAACCGCCAGCTATTTAGTTTAACGAATGTGTTTTCGCCTTTCTGTCAATGCACGGTAACGCTGGTTTCTAAGCTAGCTAGTTAGCTAATGCAACAGCTCTCGTGATGTGTGGCTTGCTATCAGTACGGACGCCGAATTAAATATGATGAACACCGACAATTAAAACCGCAGGAAGGGGAAGAAGCTCGGCGTTAACCGTCTCGGCTCCGATCCAACGCAGATGTGTACTTGTGTGTGCGTCTGGAGGCGACAGAACTGCACCGTGTGACAGTAGCGTCAGACGGCGTTAGCATGCTACACAGGCGACGTTAATCCAAGTGGTCGCCTCTTGCGTTATGTTCTTCCATCACAAACTGATCCGATGGTCGGATGTGATCCAGGGGTTGAATCTGGAGTCTTAAATAATGCATTTTAAGCTGTCTTGTGTTATATATGCTCGATTGATTAGAGGTCCATCTCCCCTGAGGTCGGGTCGACCACAGAATGACATGTCGTTCCCCCCCCCCCATCACAGAATCGTGTATTTTTATGTTAAACTGGTTGATCTGAAATATAAATCGAATGCATCCCGCTTGCAAGTGTCACGTATGCATAAAGCGTTGACAATGACCCGCCAAATCAATTGGACTATTGCAACTATAAGAGCTGGGGTTTAAACTTTCGTTTTCCTTTTGGCCTTTCATCCTCAAACATAATCTATGGTTTAATTTCCATTACATCTGCAACTTTAAACCAAAACGACTTGTCCTCCGATCTGCCCTGATGTGCAACGTTGTATTGTGTGACATTGAAATGCATTCTACCCGGGTATCAACCGTCGTTGGGCAGAACTAGTTTGCGTGTGACAATGAACCCAACATGTTGGAGCTATAATCCGGTCAATAATTATGGTAGTGTAGTATTCCCTTCCCCCACCGGACTTGATCTTCAGCTTTGCATCCTTGTTTTAGTGGTACAGCTGCGTCGCGGCGAGCCAGCATCCTATTGGTCTGTGACGTGTTGACTCAACCTGCCCTGGGTTCATCGTAATCGAAAGCTGTTTCCTGTTCAAATATTCGCTGAATTGGTTGTAGTTTTAAATTGTTGTCAGTGCAGGATATTGCATCCATGCAATATTGAGAAAACATTTGGGGGGGGGGGGGGTTATTTCCTTGGCAATTTACATCTGGACTAGCTAGTGCATGTGCAAAACCAGAAACGTTTATCCCACGTTTTCCTTCTGTGGTTATGAAAACACTCACAAGGGTATAGAATCCATATGTTTTTCTTAAATTCCTTTTTAACTACAAATGTAATAATCCACAAATAACCAAGCTACTGGGACTACTGTTTGCAAATAATCCATCCATTATCCATGATTGAGTATCTGCCTATGTCCACTTAAAGTCACATGAACCCCATCCGGAAACTAGTTCATTAGGATTTTGGTTCAAGAAGTGGTACAGGCTAAAGCTATTTATTTTGGCTCTCGACATTTAGTGCTTGCCTAGAACTAAGATGCACTAGGCTATTTAGCCCTGGCATATCATTATTGCGTGTATTGATCTCTGAATGCAGAGGCTTTTTAACCCCCCGCTGTCATCCACCGTTTCAAATTATAACCGCAATTATAGCACTTTTTAGCCTTTGTACATTATTCATGCAACAATGCATATCGACTGCAAATTTACCAGGAGGAACTTGGGGCATGTGAAGAGAGAAATGATAATGGAGATGATTGTGTATCTAAAAAACAATTTAACACATGATGTGCTTAACCATAATCGTCGTTCATTCTCTTGAACCGGTGGCAAAAGTGGCCATACCAGAGCTAAAGACACAACCTTTAAAGACACAACCTTTAAAGACACATCTTTAAAGACGCGTCTTTCCTGTTCTTTAGTTTCAGTTTGTCATTTTGATTGTGCTGCATGGAATCACAGGCATTCACTGCAGTAGAATGGTGCCTCAGTCAATAGCTGGCACAGTTGTGGTGCCAGTGTGGACAATATTCATACCCATCAGGCCATATCTATGTGTAGTGTTTGTCTTTGTGGTTCTCCCCTAGCCTGACTTCACCATACCAATTCGCAAATGCGTAAGTCTGTCTGGAACCTCATTTCCAAGGGGTGTTATCTACAGTGCGGACCAAAATGCCTCTGGACACAATTGGATAAACCTACAACCAATCAGAGCAATGAAACATGTGACACAACGTTGGCAGCCTCCTTGGTTTTTATGAAAATACATCAACGGAACTCCAATAGGGCGTTCATCTGTTCATCATTGTATCAAGCCCGCCACATATTAATGTAAAAAAAAAAACAGTTTTGATTGACCTGATCCTTTCAATCAGAGGGGGTCCAGACACTATGAGCAAAAAAAGCATGAGCTTGCAGATTCGTCCTCAAGCTTTTTGTTTTTAAATGTTCATTTAAATGTGGGTAGGCTCGGATGTGTTGTATTACGACTGATTGGCCAGCGGCCTGGCATTCCATACACGGTGCCCCCACCATCTTGCTGAGAGAAGTAGATTAGACTTTAACCCTCTGCCTCAGCTGCAGTGAGTTGTTGGAATGACTGTACTACAGCCCCCCCCCCCCCATCCTGTTAGATAAAACAACATTAATGAAACATTATGTGTTAAAGGGGAAGTGAAACCAGTCTTTTTCCTCTTTTTTTTCTAAATGTGGTAAAGTCTTGTATGATCATCAAGCTTCATTGTCAATATGGCATAGACAGTGCCATAGCCTATGTCATATTATCACTGTTACTAAAATAAGACCTTAATTAACAAAAAGTAAAGGTTAGGGTTAGGCTTGATTAGGACCAAAGCAGTCTGATTTTGCCCACTTCTTATCATGGCTGACTTGTGTAATTTTAAATTAATGAACACATCTGACGATGGTGTGAATTTCTCCAACCCTAAAAGTAAAAAAGCAAATGGCTGTCTGGAAAAAGATGAATGATCATTTGTACACCAAGGCCAACTCTGCTGCGTAATGTTGGCACTACTCATCGGTACTTCAAATGCTGTCAGCGTATAAACAGCAGCTGCTTGGCCCCCGCTCCATCCTCCGTCATCAGGCTGGTTGCTAAGGGTTACTGGTCCTCAACCCCTCGGGTCGGCAGTAACTCCAGAGCTAGAGTGGGTTGGCTGGCAACCGGAAGGTTGCTAGTTCGATCCCCGGCTCTTTCTCAAGGTGTCCCTGAGCAAGACATCTCACCCTCACTGCTCCTCACCTTGCATGGTTGACACCGCCGTCGTCGTGTGAATGTGTACTAATGGTTGTAAGTCGCACCCATGGCGCCGTGCCTCCTCGCCCTGACGGAAGACGCGTGGCACACAACGGTATTTTCAATTTGCGATCTTAAACACAGCGCCTGTTTTACAGGCAGACAAGCGGGCGCACCACAACGCTCTGGAGCGCAAGCGGCGGGACCACATCAAAGACAGCTTCCACAGTTTACGGGACTCGGTGCCTGCCTTGCAAGGGGAAAAGGTGAGTAACGAGGGTTCTCCGCTGTCCACGTCTAATACCAGGGGGGATTATGCAGGGCCAGAAGGTTCAGTGAGTACAATACACAATACATATGTGTTCGCAAAATCTCCTTCAGTTGTTCTGTGTTGCTTGCATCTCTGTTGTTTATTTCAACACAAACTGCCACTGTGGAAACAAAAAGATCTCAAAGCGCTAGATAAGATGTCAAAAAGAGCTAGATACTGGAGCGTGACTTTGTAGGAGCAGCGCTTTTTTGGGCTTTGCTCTAAATGATTGTGAGATCAATGCAAAAATAACACAAAAATAAACAAACATTTAAATGTGCCATGTGCATGCCATGTTAAATTGGTTTCATTCCATGTGCTGTGAATACAGAGTTGAGTGCCTGTGGACAATGCTCCGTCGGCCCACTGCTGAGCCCTTTTCGTTTCTGCTGACAGAGTTCTGTCAAACAGGCTTCCCGAGCACAGATCCTAGATAAGGCCACAGAGTACATCCAGCACATGAGGCGAAAAAACACGACCCACCAGCAGGACATCGACGACCTGAAGAAGCAGAACGCTCTGCTGGAGCAACAAGGTGAGCGGGGCATCTTGGTGGGGGACGTGGCGGAAGGACCTAGTCCGGGGCAACAGTCTGTAAATACATGCACGTGTTGGAAAGTCTCTACGCTGTTACTTATTGGGTGTGATCCTTGGTCGTCCTGTGGCTCTCGATGCAGTCCGTGCCCTGGAGAAGGCCAAGGGCAACAACCAGCTGCAGTCCAACAGCTACTCCTCGGACAGCAGCTTGTACACCAACCGCAAGGGCAGCGCCGTGTCGGCCTTCGACGGCGGCTCCGACTCCAGCTCCGAATCGGAGCCAGAGGAGCCACCCACTAGGAAGAAGCTGCGAGTGGAGCCCAGTTAGACCCTCCCCCCTCCCCCTTCCATTCCCTTCATTGCCTGCGGTACTTGATTAATGACAAACCTCCCCAGCCATCATCACCCCGATGCCGGGCGGCTGGTTTCAACGACTCAGGGCCTTGCAATACACCATGGAACACAAACCTCTGGCACTGCCTCAGCAATGGGTGTAGTCCCTGTCAATATGTTGGATTGAGGTCAAGCCACATTTAGTTTGTTTAACTTTTGCTCGGTTATCTGATTTATTTCTACTCCCGCCGGAAGGGGCCCTGGATTTCTCTCATGTGGTTTTCGTTCTCGCTCCAGTCTGTCGTTGGATTGGATTGTGAATATATACACACATGCATGCAGTTTATGCATTATATATAGATGTATAGAATAGGTGGATACTGCATGTTGTAGTTGCAATGGGCTGTATAAATGCAGCAATCAATAGGTTACCCACCTACCTTGTGTAGGATTTTTGTCAGAAAACCCATCAAAGGTTTTTTGATTACAAATCTTTTGTTTTATCACCGGAAAGTGGAAACAATAGAGCATATATTTGGAATGCAGGAAACATGTGTCTACATATCTTGTTTTATTTACAGCAACAGCCTCTATCTGTTGTCAGAGCTCGTACATGGGTATTGAAATCACCATAAATCCTATCATGAGCAGTGCTACTTTGTCCTTCTGCCGCAAGCTTCACAGCATGCTAGTTGGGCATCTGTTGCATTGACATTTGTTACCGGTAGTGTTTGGTATCATATTCACCGCACATTAGCCTGGTAATCTTCAATGCACTTTGTACTATTGATTCATTGATTCAGGGGGTTTTGTGTCCAATGCGGCTGCATAGCAATGTAATGACCCAGCAAATCTGATGAGACTTTTGCTGATATTCTCATCACTTCACGCCTCGCTATGCCATCAATGGGGCGTTCTTGTTAATGCATCCCTCCCAGGATGGCACATAAGCGTATGCCTGTTTCCTTCAGAGCACGCCACTTACTTTGCGCCGTAGCCCCTTAGCCTAATGTGTCTTAGTTCAGCGTTTTTCCCTGCACTCTGTTTACCCTCCCCACCCTGTCTTCCTCCTGATTCCAACCAGACCTCCTGGTTCCTTCACTCCCATCCCTATCGGGTATCGACACCCGCTGACATTCCCCCCACCCCCTCCCTGCCGCCAGCTGTTGAACTCGCAACCCAAACACATCATCAGTCTGGCTGCCGACACACCAGGAGCAGATAGAAAGGCAATGACCCAGCATTGACTGAACACACTCCATTACACGGTGTACATAAACTCAAACACTCACGCAAGGGGGATAGGAAAACTGGGTAATATGGGAAGTGAACTAAACAGGAGGTTTACTGCACCAGGTGGAGGGCGCAGACGACTATGTGAACTAGCTGGGCATGCGTTACCCATGGCCCATGAGTGGCTCTTCGTACTTTTACGAAGAGCCACTCTTCGTATAAAGGGTACTTCGTACCCTTTATATGAGCCGCTTGGTCAGTGTTTTACTTGGGGACAGTTGAAGGGGACCACCGGGGGAAAATATGTGATTTTGTCTGGATGAAAATTGTTGTGGTACGGAAAGAAAGTGGTCCGACGATATCCCCGGGAAGGTGTGTGCGTGCCATGTATGAACCCCAGCCCAACATCGAGCAAGACTGACCGGGCAGAAAAAACGTGCTGTCTGTACTTATCCCAAATGGATCGGACACATCCATGAGCAATGCTCAGCCTTTATTTCCCCAGATGAGGGTCAGCCTCGGGGTTTAGGCACGGCCTATGCCAGGGATCTGCTGCGATTGTCCCCGTTTAGAGATGTATTGTTTATATAGTCTATTCCTGCAAAGGGAAATATCACCCTTGATGATTGATGCTGTATGGGTAAAAAATCTCATTTTCATGGAAATGGGAATGTGCTTTTCATAGGAATACAATTGTTTGTGCATTTTTTCTGTTTACCTGGGCACACAAGAGATTGTGTAATAGCCTTGTGTTGTTGTTTTTTTTATATCAGAGCCAATTATCATGAATAAAATATGGGCCCGGGTAGACTTTTGTACCGAAAGAACCAGAGTTGACGCCCAACATCTACAATGGAAAATAACCGTCCTTATTTACCTTGTATCTCTCAATAGATTTTTATCTCTTTAATCGTAATGACTATGTCGAATTTGGACAGAAATACGTAGAAATGAATAAATGCACTTCCGTATATCCGTGCAGCTCACAACAATATTCTACTACCTCGTGTAATCAATTACAATCTGGCAGCTTACTGGGGTATTGGCTAAGAATTGGATTGTGTGGAAATAAAGGGATATCCCTCAAATAAACACATAGTGAATTATTATTTGTGAACCATGGTATTCATCAAAAGTAAGACTTTTTGGGAAAGGATGTCTCCTCTGAATGTATGACTTATTGATGGAAAGTCTTGGGACTTGTGGCAAGCTATGACTAAAGTGGGGAGGCCTCAGATCTGAGATCTCATGAAAACAAACACACCTCGGCCCAAAACAAGTAGCATGCATTTTTCATGAATTCTGTCTCACTTTGGGCAACCCTGTTACGAATGCTGTCAATAAGACACTTTTGGTGAGAGTTTAGTAGTGGAGCATATTTGATAGTATGACAGGAATCACATCAAAACATGATTAATTCCTGAGATCTGAATTCAATATCCCAATGATGGTGGTTTTAATTATTAATGTGTGATGTTGTCACATATTTCATTAATACACAGGATCAGATGTTATAATCCCTTGTGCCAAAATCCTAGGAAAACACATATTCAGAAGCCCCTGCCCAAACCAACCTTATAAGCATGCTGGCTACTAAGCTACCAACCAATGGTGAAAAACACAAGACAAATGTTATGATTGTAATATTAAGTGATGTTAAAAATGTGTAGACTCAACAATCGATTCTCAACTCGTGCTCAAGTAGACTCTAAAAATAGCAATGGGAAAATCTTTTATATTTATATTTATATATATATATATATATATATAAACTTCTTAAATGTCCTGTTCAAAACGTTGCAACAGCTTTTTGGTTTTCAAAATAACCAATTAAATATTATATGCGGAATTATGCTGCCCATAAGCGTAGTCGAGGCAAAGGGGTTCAGTTTTTCCGCATTTCTAGTGCCATGTCGCCAAACTATGACTATGCGGCTGGAGTAAATGTACAGCGAAGCAGCAGGCTCCATCCCAGATCCTGTTTTTGGCGGAGAAAGTTGCCATCACCACCGATGCTTGGACAGCGTTGACTACGGAGTCGTACGTGACCGTGACCGTTCACTTTTTTACTGACTGGGTTGTGCAGAGTGCGATCCTGTGGACCCACTCATTGCCAGAGAGGCACACTGCGGAATACATGGCTAACGTCCTGCAAGCCGCCGTTGAAAATCGGGGCATAGCCATCAGTGGCAGCCTGCGTGCATGACAACGCGTCCAACAAATTAAATGGTTTCATGTCTTAAACAAATTCTGTTGCAAAGAGGAGCATCAGCATCAATATCCTAATTTAAAAAGAGTTGGCCAATGCCGACGCATTTTGCCTATTGTTAATTGACATGAGACATTGTAAACGTTCACAATCTTGCTCTATGCTCTTGGATTTTTTGTTCATCATAATTTCTATTAACTTCATGAGCACAACCTTTAAACTATGACGGGCGGGCCGCTGTCTTAAAGAAAAGCGCAGATCCTTTGCGCTCCGCGTGGCCAAAAAATAAAAAATAAAAATCGATAGATTTGTCGACTCATGACTCCGACACGTCGACTCCCAAAACACTGAAGTCGTTTACATCCCTAATATTCTTGTCCTCTCAGTCTTTGTGCTTCCCAGACGTAATCCCGTCTCTAGTGAATCTGTCTGTCGGCTCCAGCCTCGTTGCCCAGCTCAGCACAGAACTGCAGTCAAATTAAACCACTGGATCATAACTACAACCACCTGGATACATTATTAAATCAAACAAATTTGAATCGCCACTTTTTGGACCGCGTCTTCAATTATTTGGAGTAGCTCTGGACAAAAGCGTCAGACAAATTAATGCCCCGTAATGTCCCCCACTCTACCTCTCTTGAAAATCCCCGCCTTTTGTTGGTGACCAGCGATTTCAAGGATAGCATTGCAGCGGTTGCTGCTGAACACAAACATCCAGCGCTCTTTCTCTCTGACCTTGGTGATGTTTCTCTGGAACAGAGTGTTGCTTTTGCTCTGGCCTTACGCGGAGAGGGGAGGCATAGAAGGTCTTCTCACAATTGTAGTTTGCTCGGGATATGCTGACGTCCATGGAGACGCAGGGAGAGACGAGAAAAACGCAGGCGGTGAGGCTTTGCGTTTGAAGATACAAACTAGTGACAGACTATGGGTTGGCTCTCCAGTCGCCACAGTCACTCGTCTGTTTTCCGACCTTCACATATCTCTTCCTTATGTCCTCTAATGCGCGGGTTCCCAACGATTGTAGACGTTTGCAGTTACAAAAACAAAACCATTTCTCTGTTTATTGCCAACCAATCCATTGTTCCCCTTTTCAGTCTCTAAACAGACCGATGATCCCATGAAATGGATAACGTAGGAATGCATGCATCCTACAACCCCACTCGGGTCTCCTACCGTGCACCGCTCACGTGGGTTGTGAGTGACCCACCGTTTTTTAAAGCCCTGTCTCTATTGTGTCTTCCCCCTTTTCTCTCTCTGTCAGGCCTCAACGCGCTGACCTTTGACCCCTCCAGCAACAACGAGCCCCTGCAGTTCGGCGGCGCCGGGGCACCGCTGGTGACGGACTGCGTCCCCCCCCTGGAGAACGGAGCGGAGAACAGCAAGAAGAGGAAGCGGGTCAGCCTGCCCCAAGGTACGGACCGGCACCCCCACGCCAGCGGGCTACACACAAACCGCTGTCCCATACGCAACAGTGCTAAGGCTTAACCGTGCCATCCGTGCCCTGTCACCACATCGGCAAAGGCAAAATGTGTGAACGTGTGGCAGAGATGAGGCATACAGTTGATGAAGTAGTCACAATAGTAGGAGTAGAATGGCTGTATTCTTTGCTTTTCTTGGATTGATGACATATAGTAGTGGCATTACAAAAGCAACTTGGTTAAGGCTTTTTCTTCGTTCACCATTTACTGGCAGTGTACAGAGGCTGCAAACGTTTTGAGGTCAGGCAGCTGCTCTCAACCTTGTGTGTGTGTGTGTGTGGGGGTGGGGGTGGGGGTGTTTGTGTATGTAAACTTCACAATCACCAGCGAGGCACTCTGACACGTTGAGAAAGGTGTGCGTGTCGGTGTGGGAGAGTGTGATGTGAGGACTAAGGAGTAGTTTTAATCATTGTGGTTGTGGCTTTTAATTACATGTCAAACTGAAGAAGGACTGTCCAATTAATTTCATTATGAGGAGGGGAAGTAACACGGCCATTTAGATAGAGGTGTTGATTCTGACTCTCTTACAGTGTAATGGCAGAATTGGTGTTAAATAAGCAGTATTCCACTCTGCAATTTGCCTCTTACTCACTCGATACTTATTACGTGGATCTTACTACTTGTATATGTGGATCTTCCATTGATCCCACTTGGAACTAATCGTGAATGTTGCTACATAATTCATGCTGTTGAGATGCATGGATTGATGCAGTGTTATTGCAGGTCACATCATCACTTGAGCTGAAAGCTGGAAAATTGGACCGTTACTTACCAATTTGCACGAGTTTGGAATTATGAATGTACAGAATTAATGGAAAGTCCAGTGGTTCGACAACCATATAATTGAACAAATAAGCGTATAGCGATTTAATTTCTTTGTTATGGGCAGAGTTCTTCACTTATTTAATATAATAGTTGCATTCCAAATATCATTTGAATATATGATATACGATATAAACTCTGTCCCATAAGGTGTAGTGGTCAGGTCCCGCCTGCTAAATTTTTTATTAAATATGTAGAAATCTAGATGACATCAACAGTATGCATGATGTTGTCAAAGGCTTAATGATACCAGCACTTTGATATATCAAAAGTTTCAAATTGGATGTGACTTGATGACAGATATGTATTTTATTTCCACTCTGTGTATAAATAATTTGTATGTATTGAAATGTTACACTATATTATCAAGCCTGCAGTGGGAGAGTTGACATTACTGTCTTCAAAATATCTAATTTGCATAACGTCATGGGTTTTGTAGTTTCTGGGTTAGTCCTGCTGTGAGTGTGATGTGTATGCTAGCATCGACCAGTCTCTTAAAAGTGCTTGCACCCAATGTTGATAATTGCCTTCCCAGTCACTTGGTGCGTGTGCTTTGGCGAATCATAATGAAGCCCTATAAACGCAGGGAGGAACGGCACAGCAGCACGGCAGAGGCAAGCAAAGCAAGGAGCCAATCCTTGCACAAGTGATACACGAATACCCTCATGAAGTATTTTCCAGTATTGGAAAATCTGAGTGTAGGATTAAGGGCTGCTGACCTGCTGGGACTCTCCCTCTGCTCAGCAGCGGGAGTCTGCCAGTTCTGCAGCCATGCCCTCTAGTCCCAGCAGCATCCCGATCCAAAGCCCCACCCAGAACATCTGGGGGACCTGTAGCTCCGCTGGTTTTCCAGGCTGGGATGGGTGCTGCTGGCTGCGTGTTGCCAGTGTGTCTCACCAGGCTCTGGCCCACTCCTCCCAGCGCCTCAGAGGGGGACACTTGATGGAGCACCAAATCATGAACAGCCGCGCGGATTTAGCCTCGTTAGTGTAACCCTAATGAGATAGATTCATCTCATAATGCGCCGCAATGCTCCCCGCTAATCCATTACACATGTAGCCGTGCACACACAAACACACACACACACACACGCACACATGCACCGCACAAAATCAAAGCGCACCTGGAGTCTGACAATTGTTTCTTCAGTTGTCCAAGCGTGAATCTTATCTTAAATCGAAATTGCCATAATTAAAAGTTTATCGTGGAATGCCAAACTTGGAAGGAGGCTTTGGATTTGTGTGCGGTCTGGGGAAAGTATATCATCACCTCTTCCAGCCAACTCCACATTCCAGCCCGGCAGGAAAACGTTGTTGTTTCTAGTTCCCTGGCGCTTTCCAGGCCACCCAACACCTGGAAAGAGGTGGACCCCGCCGTGTCCCTTTAGCAATGCATGAGCCTTTCTCCTGTTTTAGCAGCGTATTCATGGCCATGAATGTAGACGTCTGCTGTGGGTGTGGCCTCTCTGTTGTTTTTGTCTTTGGGGTTTGGAGGCAATGGATATTTCATTGCCTTGCAATTTTGGAATATATTCTTCTATAAAGTTACATAAATAATGGGCTTATCATATTTACTTGGTGTCTTATCACTTTCTACCATCCTCATCCCCCCCATCCCGTGTGTGTGTGTGTGTGTGTGTGTGTGTGTGTGTGTGTGTGTGTGTGTGTGTGTGTGTGTGTGTGTGTGTG
>JAOPJL010000132.1:7712111-7724729 GCA_027123545.1 Trisopterus esmarkii | reverse complement strand
CCCCCCCCCCCCCCCCCCCCCCCCCCCCCCCCCCCCCCCCCAGAGCCAGGGGTACATGTCCTGATAGTCGGACCCAGAAAGACCTACCTTCCTGAGTGCAGTGATCCGGGTGGTTTAGACCGGGGGTGGGGGCTTTGTTTACCACTTACCACATGTGGTACGACGGAGGACCTGGTGTTACGGAGCACCGCAACCCTTGCTTGCTTGACTGTTGGCTAACCCTGCTCGGCACACACCTCTGCCCCCTGGTCCCTGGGCAACCCCCGCACGGGATTGGACCCATATGCACACCGTTAATTAGCAGGCCCCATTGGCCAAAGATCAGAAGAGGGTTTTCCCTTGACGGTGAAACCATTTCTGTGGGGTTTCATTGTTTTATTAAAAACTATTATCGCTGACCTGTGTTACCCTTGCGCTTATTGCAGGGCAAGCGTCAGCAGCGCAGCAGCGCACATTCCAAACCTCAGTGTGTTTTTCTGTGTGTGTGCCAGGACGGGATTGTTTTGGCGAGGTGGGTTTGGAGCGCAGACTTGTTTCCGTCACGGGCACGCCGTTTTAAGAGACAACCCACGGCGGCGCACAAATTTATGGCCGCAATTATCAGCGGCCGCCCAAATGAAAGACTAAGATCGAGCACAAACCACAGTCTCACCCTCACACACACCCACACACCCTCCCAGACACACACACGCACACACACAGACTATGTGCCTCTCACATGTGGTGCCAGCCGAACCCGTTGTATTGCATCACTGCTGCGCCCATTGCAGCTGACACTTAAACTGGAGGGGCGGCGGGGGGGGCTGTTTACCCGCCTGCGTGTTACGACCGCTACTGTAAATCTTAATGTGTGTGGTGAGCGGAGGCCAAAGACAACCGCCGTACCCTTCGCAGGCCTGTCGAGCCAAAACAGAAAACAACGCCCTCGCAGAAACAGCAAATTACAGTCTGGCCCGCTCCTGGGTATTTGATGATTTTTACAAGATGGTGGATATGTCCCAGGGCCGGGTACTGCCCTCTCTCTCCACCACCCCCCCCTCCCTCAGGAGTCTGTGCCGGGGCGACGGCGGAGGCTCCCACAGCGTTGCATCATGCGGTGGGACAAGTAGCAGTTGCATGTGTGTGTTTGTGTGTGTGTGTGTGTGTGTGTGTGTGTGTGTAGGGGGGGGGGCTGCCGTGCTGCTGTGCCGAGACCTCGCCCTGGGTACCCAGGGTACGTTACGTCTACAATGCGTGTGTGTCTGTGTGGGGAGGGGGAGCGAGGAGGTGGTGTGAGTTCAAGTGCTCGTCATTGGAGCCCGGTGGAGGGGGCGAGAGCGCTGGTCTCGGGACAGAGCCTGCCGCCCGTGTAGACACGCAGAGCCGGTGGACGTGCTGTTGGTGGTCCTGGGTCTGAGCTCAACGCTGTCCTCCAGCCAGTGGAGGAGCTGAACTGATTCTATTGCTCTTCAAGAGACATGCTCTCCCTAATGCCTCTCTAGGGGAGGATGATCCATAATCGGTACAACAAAAATCTGTGTGTGTGTGTGTGTGTGTGTGTGTGTGTGTGTGTGTGTGTGTGTTGTGTGTGTGCGTGCATGCATGTATCTGTGTGCGTGCGTGCGTGCATGTGTGCGTGCGTGCGTGCGTGCTTGTGAGTGTTACACAACAGCCCTGGTCAAAGCTTCTTGGCCCCTCCTAACACAATTACCAGTGGTGGATATTTATGTCTCACGCAGGACTAGAGGACCAGAATGCATAGCAGCCCAGCACAGCTCTGATGGAGGAGGTGAGGCAGCTGGTTTTAATCTGGGGCCTATCTCACAGCGGGCCTTTAAAGATTTTAAGATGGCGCCAGACACCCTTCATCGTGCGGTTCGTCGGCCAGTTGCGCCTGTTGCGCGTGGCCGTCGGCAGACGGCCACGCGCAACAGGAGGAGGAGGAGGAGGAGGAGGAAGAGGTGCAGCGACGGCCGCCCGCACGTTCACCTCCCCAAAACCACCACAGTGTGCACGGCACAACGGCGATACAGGAAAGCGTCCGACCACCCCCTCTGCGTGTACGTGGTGTATCCCCTCGCAACCGCATATATCCCATCAACCCCCCCCCCCCCCGTGGCCCTCAGACGACCGCTGGAGATGCACATAACTTACTCCACAAAGAAAAAGGGACACATTGGGAGCGATGCATTACAGGCCTTTTGCATATCTCCGTGACGCACACTACACAAACCCGCCAACGCACTCCGTCCCTGCCAGTAAACACACACGACCGCATGTATTGTGCGGATGTTGGAACCAGGGCTGTTGTTGTTGGCGGAGGTCGGGTCTATCCGATCAACTCTATCGAGCGAGCAGCCTGGCGAAGGGGGGGGAAAACCCATGCTGGGCTGGGCCGGGTTAAACTGGATTGAAATCTTAAATCAAGCCGTCTTTTTATGTCAAAGCACAACTTCTGGGGGGGCCATGGAACCTGCAAGGGGTGGAGTCAGGCCCTGTTTCGGTGTACCGAAGAAGACTCATGTCAGCCCCCTGCTCTCCCCAACGCCCCTCCCGGTGGTTGAGTTGCCCCATGGCCTTGTCCTGGCCTTGCCTAACCTTCAGCTCCGTCGTCGGGGGGAGGAGGACACCCACTCTCTGTATTTTATCAGGTGGTCCCGCACCAGGGACACTCCCTCGCTCCCCGACGTCAGTGGCTGTTCTCCCGTGCGTTCTTCAAGGGAAACCCAAGGCACCCGAAGGATGTTTATTTGAGCCTCTTTAACTGTGCGTGCAGAATAGATACGACCCATGATACGGGTGCTCCTCACAGACTGCTTTTTACAATACCAGCATCTGCTGGCTAACACTGATCGGGAAACAAAGAGGCATCCTTCTGTACGCAGTAACGATAACGAGAACATCAGGAGGGTTATCATCATCATCTCTTCACCATCTGCACATCTGCATTGTCTCTAGCTCATATGTCCTTGTGTACATATGTGTACAGCCCCCTGCTCTCCCCAACTGATTTGCTAGTACTTAGTATAGTACTTAGCATTGTGTAGCGTCTTATCCTAGCTATCTTTGTTGAATACAGGGAAAGGGCTAACCTAGCGATTGTACGTGCTTGGCACTTGTTTCTATGAACATCCTTACTGTGCCGACAGCGATGTATTGTTGTTTCTCTTTCTTCTGACAAATGTACTTAATGTAAGATGCCTTGGATCAAAGCGTCTGCTAAATGCCCCTAAAGGTAAATGTGACGATGAATGTGTGTATGCTACCTCGTTGTAGAGACCCCCACTCACCACAGTCCTCCCCGTCCGTCCCCGGCTCACAGCCCATGTAGCAGCGGTACGAGCCCACGAGGTTCTCACAGCGCCAGACTCCACAGGCCGAGTGGCCAAACTCCTCGCACTCGTCCTGGTCTGAAGACACGGGGGGGGGGGACACACGTTAGGAAAGATCATGACACACTGTGAAACACAAGGACAACCCCGGGTGGGATTGCACACACATGAATAGACGCACACACAAATACACACACAAACACACACACACAGACACACACATAGACACCCACCCACACACACACACACAGACACAGACACAGATACACATGGACATGTGTGTTGCCTCCTCTGCTCCTCTGCTTCCAGGATCAGGGGGCTGGGGAGGAGAAGGAGTCAGCCAGGAGGCCTGCAGCGGCGCTGTCCTCAGCAGAGAGCTGCACGCCAACAACAATATTGTCCTAGCAACTGAGGAACTTGTGAAGGAGCTAAAGGGAGACGTTGCAGAGGGAGAAACACCTCCTCTCACTGTCGCTCCCCCAAGGACAGGAGGAAGGAGCGCCGGGCGACGGCAGCAGGAGCAGCGGGAGCAGCAGGAGCGGCTTAACCTGCGGCTCCCAGACGGTCCCGCGGGGCGCTCTGCCAGCACTGTACATAATCAATCATGTCCGGCGCTATGCTACGCTGGGCACATTCGCGTGCAAATGGAGTGTGACAAAGAAACGACTCATGAGTACATGTTAGCTCGCTCCGGTTTGTCCGTGCGAGCGAGCGCCAGCAGGGCCCGGTGTCTGGGCCAAATGAGAAGAAGAATTCAGGAGGAGTGGGCTCCAGGGTGCACTTTGGGCGCCTCAACACCTATAGTTCGGAAGACTGGGCCCGATTCAGGGCCGGGGTGGATGCTCTGCTGCATTTTTATCTGGTTCGGTTGACATCACACTTTCTGGACTTGGTTAGACGAGCTAGACATTGTAAAGAAACGCCTCGCCGTTGAGTGGGGAGCTGGTCTACTGGACGGAAAATAGGTTTGGATTTTGGTGATGCTACAAATAAACACTAACCTAATTTCCACCATTCTGTAACTGAGTAGTCTGAAAATGTTAATTGTTGTTGTGAATAAGCACAAGCCTTTGCTTTATATCGTCGTTGGACGATGTTTCACTGAGTTCCATCATTTGCTGCTTGCACCATGTCTGACCCCGACTCACTATAATCTAGGAAAGGTTCACTATCCCTGGCTGAATGTATATACCTATAGAAAATAATAGAAAATATACCTATTTTCTATTATTTCCAGTTTGTGGCAAAAGTATATCCACAATGCATTGTTTATTAATTCACACTTTTAATTGGTTCGGGACACATTCACACCCAAAGCAAAACGGCACCAGACTCACTTAGACGCGGACCAGAGTTTGAGAGCGTTTGGTCTGGAGTTCAAACAAGCTTTTTCAAAGGAGCCTTACCCTCGCAGTCGGATAGGGCAGGGTTGAACTTGAAGCCGGCCTCGCACAGGCAGAGGTAGGACCCGTCGGTGTTGATGCACTGGCCCGTGGCACAGATGTCGCCCGGGCTGCACTCGTCCACGTCTCCAGGTCACGTGGAGAGGTACCGGGGAGAGCAGGACAACACGTATATGAGTCAGAGACACAGGCGGAGGCAGGGCGGATTAATGCATATTGATTCCACGTTGAGGACCTCGTTTGTCCTGATCGAGTCACCGGGGAATATTACACCTCCTCATAAGCATCGCAATGGGAGCGCATTTGTAATCAGCCGCTTGTCGGAACACAAGATGCATTGCCCATTTGGAGCGCTTAACGGTGTACTGGCAAACAGGAAAACAGGGAGAAAATGGAAAGGAGACCCATACCTCAGCATTTCAAGCTCAAGACATTCCCTCAGCCTAGGGAAATTAATAACGGAGGCTATGGGGCTGATTAACTGTAGATCGGGGAATAATTGTAAATAATTGTAGCATGACAACATATCGTGAAACGTATCTGGGCCCAGGCTAATAGGCGGGGGTAAAGCGGGAAAGTATGAAAAATCCCACACAAGGGAATAGCCCCCCCGCCTCTCCTCCCCGACATGTGATAATGAGCAAATATTTCGGAATGGCAGACATGAACGCATGTTTGCAAAAGACAGACAAAACAAAACAAGGTTGCAGACCGAAGGTAATCACGGAAAAATGTGGCCTTAAGAAATTGTAACCTGATCATTTTGAGCAAAAAAAAAAAGACTCAGGAGATTGTGATTTCTGAATCCTGACGTGAACTTGGTCAATCGGGCTCAACTCAATTACACATTTTCTTTGCAGATTTATCTGTGGTAAGCAAAGTATTGCTGGGCCACACGGGCCAAGAAGTCTGCCTTTCCTTCAGCTTTTACGATGATGCTGTCTACCCAGGATCCCAGGGGTTAGTGCAAACTTTATAGGCCTCTGCCTCTGCAGACGCTGTTGCGCCACTCAGCACAACAACCGCTGGTTTGAGAAAGGACCAGAGTTGAGCAGCTCTCATCGACTTCTTAGGGGCCAAACATGCGCTCAAACACACACACACACGGTAACACACACACACACACACACACACACACACACACACACACACACACACACACGAGCCAGAACCACGCACACGCATGCAACCATGCTGAGCAGATTGTCCCCCAACAAAGGTCTGGCCCGGCCCAGCGTCCCTCCGCACCTCACGGCTGTACATCATGACAAAGCGAGTTTGCTTTGGACCGGCCTCCTGAGATCACCTCGTCCCCCTCCACCTTCTTCTCCTCACGAAACCACACCAGTCACAACACTGATTCCAATTATTCCAGCCCAAGCCATTTAATCTAATTAAACATCTTTGACAGCAAATGCTTCAGCCTGTTCTGTTCTGAAAATGGGGGAAAAATCTCCTCGTCGCCGGCCAATAATAAGCCCTGGTTTTGTTTCCCTTTGCAGTGACCAGCGGGTCATTGGGTGCGGTTGGAATAACATCAAACCCGTGTCCGAAAGGAAGGCGAGCGGTGAGGTGGTTGATGTCAGGCCCTGGCCTGGTTACACACAATGGCCGCTTCAGCACCCATGGCAAGGGGTACCTCAGACAGGCCCTCTCACAGGGCCGGGATCCAGGGGGAAGGGATACTTCCGATTATGCCTGCCAGCCCGCCTTACACTAACAGATGACTGCAGCGGGCAAGCTAGGTCTCTGAAGGCAGGCTTTGTAATTTATAGTATATATAGTACCACCGTTTTGGGTTCTATAGTGGCCAAAAGGTGCCGTGTATGATCCATGATGACCACAGCCTACAGGCAATCAGACAAGAGAACTGACCCTTACCTGCTCATGCGTCACATGTCTCTGTATGATACTGTTATTTTTGATTAAAGTGTCTGATAAATTACCAAACAGGTCGGCTTAGTTCAGCATGCGGAGCGGGTTGACTCGTAGTTCGATCCCCGGCTCCACCTAGCTGAGTGTCGAAGTTTATCTGAGCAAGATACCTAACCCTAACAGCTCCCGACGAGCTGGCTGTCACCTCCGCTGAGGGTGCATGATTTTACCCTTTGGATAAAAGCGTCTGCTAAATGCCCTAAATGTCAATGTAAATAGTGAACAGTCGTGTGGGTAATCCCCCCTCTAGGTGTCTCTGCTGTGATGTCTTACCTTGGCAACCGGTCGCCCCGGTGCCAGTGGTGTGTCCGTCGGAGCAGATGCACACGTAGGATCCCTCTGTGTTCAGACACTCTCCTTCTCCACAGATCCCGGCGGCGGTCAGACACTCGTTCACATCTGTTACCGGCACACGCACATATGCGATGACGCGCACGCCGATGCATTTCAATTCCAAAGTTGACTGCAAGTCACATGTTTACGCATGTCTCTTTGAATGCCAAGGACGCGTGGCGCGCCCCGACAAACACACACACGTACACACACACACACAGACACACACACACGTGTGCGCGGAAACACAAGACCACACACATCACACCGCACGCGGCCCGAAAAGCCGTGCAGGGAAAACAGAGACACATACACACAGACGCAAACGTCATTGAATGACATATACACACCAGCTGTGAGACTTTGGCTCTCGGTTCAAATAGGCCCAGAGTTTATCGTCTAAAGAGCTCACAGATTACAGGGGAACGTGTCAAAAATGTCATGCATCAGTGAGCGATGACTCACTCTCCGTCCGAGCATGGGAAGACATGAGCGTTGTATGAAAAAGGGACCGTGTTGCCATCACAAAAAAAAAGCGACAACAGATGACTCATGGGTAATTAGATTTCATCGGCGTGATAAACGCATGCTCGGAGCGTGTGCGCGTGTCGGTACCTTCGCAGGCTCCGCCGTTGGGTGTGAAGCCGGGGTCACAGGCCACGCAGGAGAAGGAGCCGTGCGTGTTGGCGCACACCCCTCCGGGACACGCCCCCTGTGTGCGGCACTCGTCCACGTCTGTCGGACAAAACCACGGAAGAAGAATGCAGTCAGTATAAAGACGATGGAGTGGAAGCCGAGGAAGAAGAAAAAGAAGATGAAATGGGAACACAAAAGATGATAAGATGTACAATTTCTTGAGAGAGGAATTTCAGGGTCAAAGTTTAGGTCATCAACCTTAGCGCCAGGATTTCATTTTTTTTTTTTTTGCGATTGGTCGAGCCAAACTGACTATGTGCCATACAGTAAGAAAAGCCCTCTTTATTAGTTTGCACTGACAGTGGTTAATTAAAAACGGTGGAAAGATAAGTACAGTATGTGGGACGGACATCCATTCCAAAGCAGCAAGCTATTACAGGTGGCGTTTAATTACTGTATCTACAAACAGTCGTGGGCTAACTGTTATGTGATCATTTGAAATTCCTCCACCCCGGTACAGATTGTATTTCTTATAGAAAATAGGGGCGGTCATTGAAAAGTGATTGAGATGGCGGCTCTGCATTTCGACCTCATTGAATGAGTTCAACAGGTCACGCTTGCTAAGTGAAAGGCAAGGGGAGTGGTTGGCTGCGTTTCCAAAGAAGTCCCCGCTTAATATTTTCCATGGAATCAGAGGCATCCATTAAAATCCTATCATCGACTTGGATTTCTACTTCAGGGGCTATGAGAAATGTTTTTTATTTTTAACCTTTTTCCATCACAAAGACCTATCACAGGACACTCCTCGCCTCCCTCACAGCGAGGGCCGCACTCTCAATCAATAACATGTTGCACATGACTGACTCAACGTTTAAACACTTTAAAAACATTTCTCCCCCCCGGTTTTCCTCCCATGAAGTCATGACAGTCGTCATTCTTCCCTGATTCACATAAGCAGCCATTTCACGGCATGCGTCTAATAGATCATGTCAGGGCCGATGATCGATGTTATGAAGGATACGCTTTATTCCGATTTGTGCGTGTCTACGTTACAATCTGTGTTTGGATTTTAATCCAAACCCTTCTGCCCCAAGCGGCCGGGAGTGCCGGGAGTGGACACGCTGGCAGGAGGACAAGGTGGAGAAGGTGGAGGAGCAGGACAAGGTGGAGAAGGTGAAAGAGCAGGACAAGGTGGAGAAGGTGGGACAAGGTGAAGAAGGTCGACAAGTTGGAGGAGGTGAGGGTGAAGAAGGTGGACAAGGTGAAGGAGGTGTGGGAGGACAAGGTGGAGGAGGTGAGGGTGGAAAAGGTGGAGGAGGCGAGGGAGGACAAGGCGGACAAGGTGGGCAAGGTGGAGAAGATGGGTAAGTTGACATGGCATAGAAGGAGAAGGTGGAGAAGGTGGTCAAGGTGGGTAAGTTGACAAGGTGGAGATTGTGGAGAAGGTGGATGAGGTGGAGCAGGTGGAGAAGATGGGTACATTGACAAGGTGGAGAAGGAGAAGAAGGTGGACGAGGTGGACGGGGTGGATGAGTTGACAAGGGGGCCTTACCCTCGCACGTGAGCCCGTCCTGGGACAGCTGCAGTCCCTCGCCGCAGTCCCTGCATACGAAGGAGCCCGGCACGTTCACGCACAGCTGGCCGGGGCACTCATCAGCCACCACGCACTCGTCCACATCTGGAGACGGAAGACACAACATCACACGACATGAAGACACGTCATGAGGACACGTCATGGTCCGGATTATCCTCTGGCTTTGTGCGAATAGAGCCGCGCCGCTGCCCAATCAGCGAGCTCGGTCATGGACCTGGAACGAGAAGTTCCTGATCATCGACAGCTCTGTCTCCCCGGGCTGAGCACTGCCTCTGACTTCCAGCAGACCTCATCCAGCACTGCTCAGTTCTATTTGGGGGCTGTTGTCTCATTGTTTCTGGGTAAAGAATAAGGAAGAACACTGCCAGATACCAGGGGGTTCCAGCGATGATGAGATGTCTAGGACAAGTATTTTGGGATAATGCGCTCAAAAGACAAGAAAAAAAAGAGAAGATAATAATCAAGTGTGGGTCTTAGCTGCCGCACCGATGATGTTTAAATTAAACGGGGGTTAAACCCCCAGGCTTTTCTAACCTCAGAACAGACACCTGTTGTTATGGCTTCTTCCTAGGGACAGAATACGGACGGTGTACAGACATTTGCTGAAGAAGACGAGAAGGCACACATGGTTTATCATCTCTTTATGGATGCCCAAATACACATGCAAGCTCAGACACACGTACAAACACACAGCACTGTCATGCTATGCTGATGTTGTGTGTGTGTGTGTATGTATGTGTGTATGTGTGTGAGGCAGAGTATCATGTGAGGTAATTGTGGTGCATATATGAGTGTTTGATGGTGTGAGAGAGAGGTTAAGTATGAAATATGTCCTAAACGGCATCCCCTACTCCCCCATACACACACTGAGAGAGCAAGACACAAATCCTAAGTGAACAGTGAACACATGAAAGCCTAACCTTCACATTGATGTCCATCCTCTGGGACTCTAAATCCTGGCCGACAGGTGAGGCATGTGAAGGAACCTTCTGTGTTTGTACACGTTCCTCCGGGGCACGCGTTGGGAAGCGCACACTCATCAATGTCTGGGCCGGTGAAAAAGGAAAACAAGAACAAACGCTGTTAGCCTTCCTGTTTGGGAACGTTATTATTTGGACTAACAGGAGGGTCATCTGGGTGGGCGGGATGTGTGGATGTAATCTGCATGACAATGCCGTCTCAGCCGGCAACCGGTGTCTGTGTTGTGGTCCTGAATGGGGCTGTGTGGAGGGTAATGCAGGCGTCAGTGTGACAGAGAGGAGGACCCACCTTCACAGAGCTCCCCGTCGTACGACACCACGTAGCCCTGGGGGCAGGTCCTGCAGGTGTACGAGCCCTCCGAGTTCAGACAGATGCCGTTGGCACAAGCCGACAGGGACTGGCACTCATCGACGTCTTAGGGGGCAGACACGCAACCACGCACACACACACACACACGCGCACACACACAATCACCCACATACAAACACAACCATAATAAAAAACATTCTAGTTGCAACACACCTGTGTCCCAGAGCATGGTTGTGTGTGGTGCTTTACTACCCGCGCAGGACAAGATTTACCTTCACACCTCTGCTGGTCTTCGGACACCTGGTAGCCGGTCCTACAGTCGGTACAGATGTAGGACCCCTCTGTGTTGCGACACACCCCTCCCAGACACAAGTCGCCCTCGGCACACTCGTTCAAATCTGAAGAAGCAAACATTTAATATGAAATTTAGAAAAATTTCAAATACATGATTTTATATATATATATTCATTCAAAAAAAGGTGAATGAAGATTGTTTCTGCATGCATCTATTGTGCGCTGACGAGAATCGATGTGGCACCTCTAAGGGTGTCACTCCTTCGAAGGGGTAGAGGGGCTCTTACCCTCGCAACTCAGCCTATCCCCAGAAGCTCCGAAACCGGGCCTGCACTCCTGGCACGAGAAGGAGCCCTCGCCGTTGACACAGATTCCCACCGGGCACACGTTGGGAGCGGCGCACTCGTTGACATCTAACAGCACGTAGAAGAACAAGAAAGCAGGTGTGAGACACGGGGCTGTCGGGAGAGCTTCCCCAGCTGGAAGCCCAGCGAGGAAGCCCGCTGCCGGGGGAATAACGGCGGCGGGAGCCCCGCTCCGTAACACTTTACAGACCTTCGCAGGCCTTGCTGTCGGGGCTGGCCTGGTAGCCGTGGCCACAGACACACTCGTGCGTCCCCTCCAGATTGACGCAGCGGCCGCCGTTGCAGACCCCGGGGAGAACACACTCGTCCACATCTGGAGTCAAGGTCAAACAGCAGGAAGCACAGGCGCATTGGGGAGGAATGAGGGTCTCGTAAAACACAGCGTACACCGTGCCCCCCCCATCCCCCAGCCGTGTGGACTTTAATAGCACCGCCAGGCTTCTGAAGTAGCACCCCTTCTATACAGAGCAGGCCCACACATATCATACAAAGACAGCCCGCAACCTGGGTGGTGGTGGTGTGATTGGAGTCCCTACCTTGGCAGAGGTTTTGCACTGAGAGTTTGTATCCATGGAAACAGTTACACCTATAGGAGCCCTCTGTGTTGACACATCTACCATTGGCGCACACCGATTGGTCCAGACATTCGTTAATGTCTGTGGGGGACAGAAAAACGTCACATATGAGATGTTGATGGAATAAAGGTCGGTATGATCACATGACTGAGAGCCAGTTATTAATTCTGTATATATTACATGGCATCTTAAGCCAGAACACATGTACCTGATTAGAAAGAGATTTCCCATGAATAAAAACATTGTTTGTAGCAAATTCGATAAGTGGTTTAGATAAAGGTAGCGAAAAACACAAACACATTTTCTTCCAATATCTGTTAGGCAAGAAATAATGAATACGATCTGCTTGAAAAAAACAACAATTAGATCTGACCACTGTACATATTGCAGACCCATTTCAAAGCTGCCTTTTCTCGTCAATATTTTCTTAGGTGTTTCTTAAACAGCTTTTGGCTCCTCTGGCTGAAAATATGTGGCTTTAAATATTCCAGTCATGTTTCCGATCCATCAACCGTAACAACCTTCTGTAAGTTGTTAACGAGAGGGGGGCTGCTTTTAGTCCCAATTTCTTCTTTTGTCACCATTTATAATAAAGCATTCAAGTGGCTGGTGAAAACCTCTGGAGATGTTCATTTGGTGACGAAACTTTTGGACCAACATAGTTTGTCAGTGAGTATAGACGACAGTTCTATCCCCCCCCTGCCGTCCACTGGGGTTTCCCCAACGTCCATGAGGATCTAATAAGGACTCATACTCATTGCATCACATGCATCCCCCTAGTGATGTCATCCATACTGTATGTCCAATCTCCGGTTCCACAGTTACGCAGATCAGATCAGATCAGAGATCAGATCAGAGGACACACGACTGTCCAGTCGTGTT
>JAOPJL010000132.1:7645252-7655832 GCA_027123545.1 Trisopterus esmarkii | reverse complement strand
GCGAGTGGCGCTGGTGGCAAAAGAACGCTCTGCGCCAGTTGTAAACTAGCAACGACACATGCGCCAGTGACTAAGTCTCTTGCGCCGGATGCAAGATAGGGCCCCTAATCTCTGTGAGGAGCTTTGGTTGACCTACAGCTGACCCATGCAACTGTGTACATTTTAGCCATGCTATACTGGGCCTCTACTGCGCCCCCAAACTCCTACACAAAGCTTCAAATGAGTAACATGGTGGGGCGCTGCGTTTGCCCGCAACTTGTAAATCTGACTTCTTGCATTCACCAAAAACCCACAAACCCTGTCCCGCTGAGCCCAACAGCTTCCACATGGCCTGAGGCAAGAGGGGTGATAATATATATTATATGGATATGGGTGAATGAGTGTGTGACCGGGGGGAAGGGAGGGGTCACTGAAGGTGTTGCTCTGAAAGTGTCAGTCAAGTCCGGTCTTGCAAATCTCCTCGGAGAGAGTCACTGTTGGGAGAGCACTTGACAGCTCAACCCCTCCCCTCCCTCCCCACTCCTTGCTTGATGCATCATTACATGAGTTGCAAAATCAAGGTAAACAATCAGGCCGCGTGCCACTCAAGAATGTATATTTTAAAGCTTGGGATGTTTGACAGTTGGTAACAAGCGCTACGTCGCCACAGCCAGAGCGGTGGGCTGCGTGCACCGAGGTGAGCAGGTGAGCTGTGCTACAGGAAGACACCAGTAGGGTCAAAGCAGTAACTCATGCTCACTCATCCATGGTAGCAATTAGAAAAACATGTGGCGGAGGAGAGTTTTAGCCCACAAACACAACAGCTGGAGCGGAGGACGCCGCACTCCTGGTTCCAGAAGACAAATTGAGACCGAACCGCCTGTTGTCTGCTGTAATGACGGACTCTGGGACAATTGCGTGTATTGATTACAGGCTTCCTCTAATGGCCCGTAAATCTCTCCAAGCTGCCTGCAAGAGCTATACTCCGACCTCTGACCCCTGGCACCATAACATACTCACATGCTTCATGTACACAGCGCATGGCCGTCAATAGCTCCCTCCAAACATGACTCAACAATACCACCAACAATGCAGAGAATAGACTCAACAACATCTGAGAAACAGAATGTTTTCTTTATACCTCTTCTAAACTACTGCAAACTTATGAAGGGCATAGTTAACTATATCATATACCTTGAGTGAAAACATCATTAGAGATTATTCAATGGTAAATGGGGAACAGAAACTATATGACATGCATGAATAAAATACCCCTTGCCACTGAGCTTTGATATCACTATGCCATGAGATTGCCATCAATGCTGTTCCATATTCCTATGACATTGTTACACGATTGGAGCAGGGTAATAAACGGCTGTAAGGTAACGACAGCCGAAATCCCCCCAAAAAAGAACTCCAATTTGTTACATATGTTTTGGTTGTTTTATCTTCTGCAAGATGGGAAAGGTTATCAAAAAGCAGAAATGTAGCACCTTGGATCCATTACACGATGATGGAAGCCTTTCCTAGGTGCTGATTCTGAGCCGACAAAATGCTCACAGATCCTGTACCAGCTGCAAGACACATGTTGAAGTTAGATGAAGGTTTTGTAATGTGTACTCTATCTCACACCCAACACCAAAGCTTAAGAGACCCCAACCCTTATCCTGTCTCCAAGCTTGGTAAAATGAACAATTGTAAACTTTGGTATAACATGTAGAGTGGAAAGGAGAATGAATCAAATTTTAAGAATAAAATCTGTTGTTATGTAGAGTTTTTATATATTATTATTTATAAATGAGTTTAATAATGTAAAATTAGGTCACTTTCAAATGTTGTGGTGCATGGTGAATACTCAAAGAGTAAACTAATCACCCCCCTGGTAATAGGATAAAACTGAAGGCACAGCCTAAACCTTCAATAATGTTGTTTAGGAAGGAGGCAAGACTTAGCTTGTATTGCTGCAAGTTAGGGAGAAAGGGGCAGCCATTCTGAGAAGTTATTTTAGGGGTTGGATGAGGCCCTGGGCAGCACAAAGGGCCAAAGAAAACTGGAAAAAAATCAAAAAGAAACTCCGCTCTCCATAGCGTTTAACTCTGTCAGTCAATGACTGCTTAAGAGACTGAAAATGACTTTATTCCACCTTGTGAATGATGCACCCTTCTTTTTCTCTCTCAGAGTCTGTATCGGGCTTCCATCAAGAGCCACGAGCGTGCCGTTCTCCGGGGTCACGCTCCCAGTGTTGCCTATGCTTGCATCATGTTGCCATGTGTGATAAGTGCAGTACCGCATAGCTTTGCCAAAATGTTGTGAAGTACAGTGTGGTTACATTCATTTTCAGCCCCCCCCCAAAAAAATCAGGGATTTTACGAGCTCTGCAGATCAAAGCCAGCTGCCGTTTGTGCTGTTGGGGATTAAACCTCCGTTGAGATATGCATTTTCTGTGTAGTAGGCTACGCACCTTTTTGTTACATGGTACCTATATGACCAAGAGAATGGCCATAAGATTCCTAGGTGACACTAATAAAAAGTGACTCTGGGAGGCCAGGGCCATAGAAATGACCTTGTTTAATACCTAGGAACAGGTATCAAACAGGAATAGGGTTCTAAACCCTACATGTGTGGATGGTTTAGCTAGTTTTTAATACTTGAAAATAAATACAGTATATTCATCTGAAGAAAGAACTTGTATTTTGGTTCTCAAGTACAGGTATTGGTAATGTTGTTTCATAAGATTCCCAATAAACCACCAAAAACGAACTAACTAATTATATCATATAACTAAACCATACTGACTCCATGAAAGGACAATCCACAACAAAGTGAATAGATTTCAATACAGCATTTTACATCAAATCATTTAAAATATAATCATCAGCATACATTATTGAATACATTCACCTAATTACTTTTAAATAATGATCCTACCAATAAGCAGTGGGTACGGAAGAAATACACCCACCACCACCATCTTCATAACCATACTGTTTGACCTCAGCAGACATAGAAACAGCAAACATAACCATACGAATTTAAGAGGAAAAACATTCTTCCATGTTAAGCGTTCTGCTGGGTTCAATCGCATGGCCAAAACCCAAACAACGCGGTGGTTCAATGTGTCAACGCGTTCGCGGCGCCTTCAATGTGTCAACGACAGACAGGTCTACTGCATTGTTCACACGCCCATCAACAAGGTTTTTTGCCACGGCTGCTGGCAATCCCCAAACCAGACTAACACGATCCTGCCCGCTAGTAAACATATGACATTTAGCTTTTATTTGGTTGACCACAACCTATTTACTTGAAAGTATTTGTCTACCCACCAAGTGACAACATTTGTACGGGTCATCATGGCCCTTCCCTTCAAATTAAGTTGGGCGAACATCAACAGGAAAACAAATAAACAGGGCGCAGTGTTCGAACACAGAATGTTCTATCATCTGTATTTCAAAATGTTTTATCAAACAAATGTCAAGTATTTCCAACACACGGAACTTGCTTGAATATACAGATAAACAAGTCTGGAACGCATCCGTCCTGAGGGTGAAAGAACACAGGGTGAGTCTGCGCCAGACGCACCACGGCTTGGCGAAACTCATTAGCCAGAAAACAATCTGCGAACCAGGCCAACAAGTGACCCGGACACAGACCTCTCCGTAAACACACTGCTAAATAAGGTGCACCACGCACCACTTGCAAACCAATTCCTGTCACATATTTGTTCAACCTAATCGAACAAGGCAGTATTGTTAGTAGAGCCATAACTCAGCTCTGACACCTAATCTAGCGTTGTTGGTGAAGTCTGCAGCTGACACTTTTCATAGATTCTAGACGTTACTTAAATCCTTTCACAAGGAATTTCCCAGGCATAGCTCTTGATGTGTTTCTCACTCCCCAGTCAACAGGTTTCTTCCTCTCACTCCCCCCTCCTCACCCTCCCTCAGCACCATAAACAAGTTGGCTCATGCCGCCATGACCTTATAAACCTGCCTGGCGCTGGGGTCTGGACAGTGGACGGGATTGTGTGGATATTTGGATATCTGTGGTGGTCTACCGTGTCAGAGTTACCCTCTGAGTCATGGTGAGGGTCTTGGGTGGCACCTGGTTAACCCTGGGGCTCCAGGAGTCGGACAGAGGATTTACTCAGCTGATGAGACCACAGTAAATCCGGGTGGAGGCCATGTGCCGTAAGAGGCTCCAGATGGTTGGATTGAGGAGCGGCCTGCTCCTCAGATGTGTTCTGTTTAACAAAGCTACATTAGATAGGACCTGTTACCTTCTGGCCCAGCCAAGGTATTTGGCAAACTACTGCATGTTATGTGTAATTGACACATTAGTAAGGGTGTCTTTAGCTGGGACTTGAGAGAAAGCAAAAGGCTGCGAGCCCTGGCCGGGTATAACATATGTAAGAATAAGGTCGCCAGGACCACTTATCAGTTGGCATGGGAGATAAAGTCCTTTCTGTTGAGGGGCTTGATGTTTCAGCTAAAGATGAAGCCAATGTTTTTATGTGTAGTGTGTATCAGAACTGACTCGGTGTGTTTCGGCCTGGGTTTTGTTGTGTCCATGAGATAGGCACACACACAGAAAGGCACTGAAAGCTAAAGGGAGAAGCACTTATCTGCACCATACCGCCAGTGGCAGTGTGGGTTTCAAATGCCAAGCTCGTAAAAAGAAAGGATTGTTTAAATAGCTCAGATTCTAACGTGTTATTTCAGTATGCAACAAAATACGGTAGTCAACAACATTTAATGGATCATGCAGTCGTCAGCAAATAGAGCTTTGACCTCAGTGTGCGTATAAGTACACGCACATTCTACATATAAAATAGGCAATTTAAATCACAGCTGGTTTAGACCCCCTACGCAGCTTCCAAATACAGAAGCCTTCACCCAGAGTTCCCTTTTAAGCTTTCTTGAGGCTGCACTCTTAAAAAGTGCCCAATTATTCATTTACGCCATTCCCACTTTTAATTAAGTGGCAATTAAGGTCTCTAGTATTGCCGTGGTCAAATAAAAAAGGCAACAGTTCCACCCGTAATGAAGGGCTCTACTTGTTAAAGGAGGAGGAGAGCCAAGCGCTAAGAGTTGGTCATTACCCTGCTAGGATCTCACATGAACTGAGCAAAACATGACTCTAGGGCAATAACACCATGGGAGGATTTTTTCCCCAGAGCAACTCTGCATTACACTACAGCCATTAGGAGCCATTTCCTACATTATTCTGTGTTTTAAGGCTTCAACGTTCTGCTTTCTTTATGAGTCACAATGGGCTCCACCAACCCAGTGAGGTGTCTCTCTCTTCTGGTTTGGCCGAATTGCTTCCAGACCTCTTCCAAGTGTTTGCTACACGCGCTGAGTTTAAGAGACAACAAAAGCGTGTGCAACAGTGCAACAACCTTGCACATGCCCCAAAAAAACTCAAACATTGACTGCCATGTTGGAGCTTGACAGAGGATGATTGTACTCACGTTTTATACAGCGATTGGTTCCTGAGGCCAGGGCCCATCCAGAGCAACACTGCTGACCTCCACACACGTTAGGCCTGCCCAGGAGAGGAGAGACATTTATACAACACACATGAGTGGAGATAAATACACACAATATTGCTTTGGGTTAACTTGCCCAACGCATAACATTCTTCATATTACCGTAGAGCGAGCAGTGACCTCCTAGCATAACAGATGGCTTCAATCCCTTGCGTTCTGTGTTTTTTAAGAGACCGTTTTAGCTCCATGCTGATCTGATGTGGTCTGACCCGCAGAACCAACACCTCAGAGATTTGGCTCTAAGTGCATTTGATTCAATATCATTCTTGGGGGTATACCCTGAAACCCGATCGGCCCACGGACGGGTCCGCGCATCGCTGCTCTCCCAGCAGGGAACACCAATGTGATAACAATTACAAGGTCGTCTCCGCCACGCACGGATACTCAGAGGCACGCTAGGCCCTAAACACCCTAGCATAGCATAGCAGCCTATAGATCAAAATTTGACGGAAAAAAACGATGGATTAAATTACATGTATTTTTTTTTAAACCCATAATTGTGTTGCCAGTTGGTTTTTACGGTCCAGCACATTGGGAAAGGGATATCGGAATACAAGGGGCTACTTTAGGCGTAAAAGTGAATCCAAACTGGGGGTAAGTGCTGGCATAAATCTATTTGTCATTAGCTGCTCACAAGGTATTACGGTTAGTGAGTCAGATTCACAGTGATGGGAGATTCTAACACGTATTGACCCTTTGACCTGAGTGCAAATAAAAGCCTTGGCAGGCTCAGCACCACATAAATCCAACACATTACGCCAGCTTGTGGCTTAATGTCATCCATTACCTCGCTGCTTCATCAAAAGATACACAACCAGAACTGCAGCTGTTATTGTGCAGCCAATTTGTTCAAGGTTTGAGGTTGCCAACGTTCGAGGGTGAAGACTAATTATAATGTCAGATAATTAGTTGACATCTTTATTTCTTTATACACAGATAAACTGTGGGCATTCAGCATAAACAATACTTACTTAAAGCATAAAAAACCTCAAAACACAACAACAATACACCTTCCATAATTCTGGAGCTCCCAACATCCATCCATCAACTCTCTGGCAGGTGTCAGAGTGAGCCTTCAAAGTGGAGTGGAATGGAAAGAAAGGTGAACGGAGCGTGGTGCCAGCCCCTCAGGCTGTCGTTAATGAACGAGTAGAGTGGGAACTCCGGGAGGAAATGTGTCACCAGCACACTCCCACTAACAAGCAGCAGATGATTCCCCAAAGGCTAATGCATTGGAGGGTGTTTCAAAGCACATTGCAAATTACCGGCAGGTATGTGTTCCTAAAAATTAATGTGATACCATCTTTATCTCCATCTTTTTAAACTAAAGTATATATATTTACAGCACCTAGTATATTTTGGAGGGTGAAAAGTGGATTCACACTACACCACAGTAAATATAGTATATCATACTGTATGGTGGAACATTTCTCAGTTTTGTATGATAGAATAGTGATAGACTTTTATTACTTTTATTACACATGCCTGTATGTATGCATGCTACATATTCATAGTTATAAAAGGTTTGCATTCAAGTTGCCCACTACAGATTGACGTTCAATGATAAGGGTGGGGAAAGCAAAAAGTCAACACATAGCATAGTTTGAATTTAAATATTCTTGAATCGCCCTTGCAGCCTTGGGAGCACATCTGACTAAATAGTGGACCTATTAATATCCTCACGTTTTCTAAATAAATGCCTTCCATGTAAACTGCTAGCCCATATGATTCACAAATTTAAAAAAGAAAACCCTATGTATCACTTTCCGGCAAATCAGACTCATTACGGAACATATGGCTTTACATAGATTTAAAAGCGAGTATTTGCATTTGGCTCGAGGGATCGGATTAAACCTATCGCTCTCCCATTTCCACTTCAGCGCTTTGGTAAAGACACCTGCAGCAAACTGACGTCCAACATAATTTCATACGTATTTAAGTCCCAGGTCATTAACAGCTACTGTATGCTCTAATTGAATATACAGATGAGGATGTAAGGGATATGGGGGATATGGTTGAATGCATCTATGTATACAATTCAGGCTATTTCATGAGAAACTTTCATTGTGGAAAAGTGTTTCATTATTCGGGTGCTGTTACTTGTTAGACTTTAACTCTGGAAGTTGTCCAGGGGAAATTCTGTTGGACGCAGCCACGGATGTTGAAACTGGGCTAGTGGGTCTTCTTGTAAAACCAATAGCAAAATTACAGTGACTTCGATTTTGAGCCAATACTACACGGGTCACTTTACTGGACATGTTGCGTGACGTTGGGGTTGTTTATAACATGGAAGTCATTTAACTTGGAAGTTTGCGATGGAACAATACAATACGTCTACAAACAAAATCCAAACATTTTTTAAAGCACTTAAGACAGTGGTCGCATCTCTAGACATCAGACAAACGTCCACTGGGTCGTCCTGTTCTTACCCAGCAAGACGTCTTGAGTGCCTGCTGGCCTGCCTGTGGTTGACGCGGGACCTGTACTGGGATGAGTGGGGGGCGACCTGTCTCGCGGCGCGGGGCGCGCTGTCTCGCGGAGCAGGAGCAGAGCCGTCCCGGGAGGAGTTGACCGTCCCGGGAGGAGCAGAGCCGTCCCTGGAGGAGTTGACCGTCCCGGGAGGGGAACGCGGTTTGATCACGGGCGCGTGTCTGCTGCTTCTGCGGCTGTCTCGTGGAAGATGAGATGCGCGCTCAGGTTCGTGCTCGTTCTCCGGGGTCCCGCGCGCAGGGTGCCTGAGGAGCGCTTCGGATGACGTTTGGCTCACGTTAAGGTTACTACTAGTGGAGGACACGCCGTCTTCGGGTCGCTTTGCTAAATGGCCTTGACTTCTCACTCTGGACTGCGGGTCCCGTACGAGCGGCCGGGCGCTCGCAGCATCGCTCGTACCTCCCGTCGAGTCTCGTCTCTCGCTGTCACTCAGTCGCATCAGCGCCAGTGACAGAAGCATCAACAACGTGACGCCAACGCGGTCCATCTTGGGACTGCGAAATGTTTTGGAAACCACCGCGCGAAAAAGGGGGGTCGACGGCGAGTTCAAAAGAAAAGAAAAGCGCTGAATTGTTTACAAACCCCTCCAAAAAAAATAGTGCGAAGAACTGTTCCCAACTGTTCCAAACCACTGTTCCCAACTGTTCCCAAACTTCAGCAAGCAGGCATCCCCTCGCGAGAGCGCACGACGTCTGGCCCGCTCTTCATCATCACGTCAGGTGAGGCTCGCGCGGGATGACTTGATTAGCACGCGCTTCATAAAGGGGACAGCACGCGCGCCAAGTTAAAAAAAGCCTTTTCCCGCTCTGGACAAAATAAAAATAAAACCAATAAAGGTCACCGGTATTCTACCTAATCCAAATGAACAGTATTGTTTTTGGTTAAACCGGGAAAACGGTGAGCAGAGAGAGAGACACAACACAACAACTCCGGAGGCTCGTAAGGCAGGACGACTAGGCTAACCACCCGATGGGCGCAGACGCAGGGTTCGAGATGCAGGGTTTGAATCTCGCTGCCATGGATGTGACCGCCACCTCCTTGGATGCGAAGTTACCGGGAATCTCTGTGAAGGGTTGAGCTCGCTCCACACCACCGACAAGTGGGAGTTTCTTCGCGTAAGCGCGAAGAAACTCCCACTTGTTGTTGCTTTATTTACTACCGCACGCGCACACACGCTCGCGCGCACACACGCTCGCGCGCGCACACGCACACACACACACACACACACACACACACACACACACACACACGCTCCCCCAAGTGCTCATGCGTGATTTCACTTCCAGATAAATGACTCGCCTCGACTTGGACATTTTAATCGATTCTGTTGCACGCTTATAAAATGTTGGATTACAGAAAGCACCCTTTGACGCAATTTGAACTTTTGCAGGATATTCTATTTATGTTTGCGTTTGCTGGTATGATGTCTGTAATTAACGACTGCATCGCAGCTGCAGATTCGTCATCCCGACAATAAAACATGACTGTAAACCTCATGAAGCACTTCCCTTTTCAAAATTCGGTGCATATGCTTGCCTGGGTAATTAGCCTACTTTACCACTACTTTCAAATATTGCATTATTGCAGCTACGAGTTTACAGTGTCTGTGTGAACAGTAGTAACTCATAAAAATTCCACTTTATGGGAAGCTCACGGTTAACGCTAATCAGAAACCTTGCAAAAACTGGTTTGGTTACATAACAAATCCCATTCATCTTCCTCTCTCCTCCATGCAGCATCATCACTTTCCCACATCGCTGTCTGGAAACAACACCGTTTTCCCCCCCCTCTCTTCTCTCCCATAAGATCTGAAGCAGCCCAGAGAGGGGTTGGCTCTCCGCTTCCAGCCACAGAGATGCACTCCACTCTGTCATCAGAGTGGTCCCCCTGCAGCCAGAACTGTCAACACTCGTTGTTGGGCTGTCCAACACACACATCAGCGGATATGGCGGTGAGTCTCTGGCCCTGGCCGTTTGCCTCAACACGGCTAATTACAGTTTAATTAGGGGTTATTGTTGGGCAGAATATCATCCCACTTCCATCAGGCTTCGCCGAGGAAGACTTTGAGGTTCAACCTACGTATATTCTGTCGCGTGCGTGTGTCTGGGACATTTTTTTCAACGCAAGCCCTTCTTTACTCTCTCTCTCTCTCTCTCTCTCTCTCTCTCTATCTCTCTCTCTCTCTCTCTCTCTCGGACCTTCAAAGGAAAACGTATATGAGTGTAATGTGGGTCGAGGCGGGGGCAGTGTGCCACAGCTGATGGCATTGGTCCCACAGCCCATCAGAAACATAATGAGAAGGGGGAGGGTGTGCAATTGTCTTATGACTGTCCAATGGGTTCATTCCGTATCCCCAGTTTGGCAGGGCCAGGGCGGTCTCAGTTATAAAGGACCTGCCTTACTGTTGTCTTGAAAAGGGCTTCGGTACATTCTGCATTCTCACTCTCCCATTCCTGGTTAGTTGATACCAGTGACTTTAACAGTGATGAGGCTGTGTGTGTGTGTGTGTGTGTGTGTGTGTGTGTGTGTGTGTGTGTGTGTGTGTGTGTGTGTGTGTGTGTGT
>JAOPJL010000132.1:7383127-7401166 GCA_027123545.1 Trisopterus esmarkii | reverse complement strand
CACACACACACACACACACACACACACACACACACACACACACACACACACACACACACACACACACATGCACACACAAACACACACACACACACACACACACACACACACACACACTTCCTGGCAAAGAACACAGTTAGTTAAACAGTTCATTTTTAAAGGGAGACAGCCAAGGAAAGCAGGGCTGTCTTGTGGACGTATCTGGAAGGGTGCGTGGAAGGATGAAGTAGCGTTGTTGACCTTTGTTTTCAGTGAGCTCTCCGTACGCAGGCTGATTTCTGAAGAATTTTCTTTTATACAAACTGCAGCCTGCTTCCTCGTGTGGAATGGAGGGAGAGACGGGGCCCGGCGGAGCTTCCCCTCGTCACTCGCTTTCCGACCTCACCGCAGAACCCTGTGATGAAGTCCAGTTGGACTGCTTCGCTGTTTTAGTTTTAATACCTTATCTACAGATCTTGTGGCCGTTCGCATGGGCATTTCCAGGGATATAGCTTGGAAAATGTGTGTATACATAAAAAAGACGAGGAAATCTTAGATCTTCGGAACAATAACATTTTATAAAACGTACGGAACAAGTGATGGCAGAGTCAAATGATAGTAATAAGGTTTTTTCCTCAAGGCTCGAAAACAATGTTTTTTCTTTCACAATGACAGAAGCACACACATGTACGCTACACACACGCATACACACATTCACACACATTATGTGGAACAGGAGTTGGAGTTTTTACGACAGGCTTATATTTAGAAAGGTGATAAAAATATTCAAACGTTTCCAAACAATTAAGTCCTTCCCAGAATAGCATTATAATGGCTGTAGGTAATACAAAAGAAGTGGTGTCGTTTTTAATAAGCCATTATCCACTTGTGTGGTCCTTGGTGGGCCCTTGTACACCATGACACCTACTTGATAGCTGACATCTTCATAATGGCTCTGGGTGCTTTTACAAACCGCAGCCTAGCATTCTTACCTTCTTTGAGAGGACCTTTTACATTCCTACCTACTGTCGTCTGCAGCCGGTTGAGTGGCGTGCGGTCCGTAAGCTCATTAGTCAAATGGTAACGTTTGGCACCGGCGCCCGTCCCGGCGTAGCCTTGCACGCTGCACGCCATAACTCTGTGAATCGGAGTCGCTCTTCTGCTTGTATAGCTGCTATGCATGGAGCACCATGGTTGAGTTGGGGTCTGTCTGTCTCCAAGCAGTGAGTCAAAGGATAGCGTGAGGGCGCCCGTCCAACATAATCACACACTGGCGGTGACATCACTTTCAGGAATTGAGCCGAGTCAAATGCAACCGATCGATCATCTTCATCAGCTTCTTGTTCCGTGGAAATTCCTTGTGTCATGGTCCAGGCGTCGTATCCAGGGGTCGTATCTGGGGTCGTATCTGGGGTCGTCAGAGAGAAACAGGTCTACTTCATTTTAAAGGGTCTGAGGTCCACTCCGCTAACGGAACCCTAACTTCATTATCTTAGCCCTAACTTTCTTATCTGAACCCTAACATCCTCATCTTCAGCCTTCGTCATTTTAACCCTTACCTTATTATCATAACCCTAACTTCAACATCTTAACCTTCACTCCATTATCTTAACCCTAACTTCATTATCTTAAGTTAACCCTAACTTCACTATTTGCCTTGATGAAGAATAAGACTTGAAGGTTTGTAGTAATTATGTAAAAGAAATGCTTAAAACATGCGATCTGTGTTAGAAGGTTTAAACTACCCAAAATGTTTCTGAAGCAACGTTTGACCATGGCCAGACTGAGAAGAATTATTGAACTATTTTATAGCACATCTTTTTCAGCCTACTATGCCAGCTCTAAAGCCACTGGTAATATCCATATTTCCCACTTCAGCCTCAGAGATGATGCATGGATGTCAATCAGTAATGTAGTGTGACGGCAAGTCCAAATTCACTTTGAGGTTTTGGCAACTTCCTGGAGGAAATCAGCTGAAAAATTGTTTGTCTTTTCTGGCAAGTCTGGCAAAATTTGTCCTCCTCTACTCGTAAACGGTGACTTCGATTCCCGTTCATGGTTTTTAACGAGCCATCTCTCTTATCTGGTATATAAAACAGCCCACCATGGTAACTAACGTGTGCTCTGCCAACCTTTAACCGGGCCAGGATTAAACATGATAAAGGTCCCCTGGCAGCGGACATGCTGGCTACCATAACCAATGAGCCTTCAGGGTTTAATCACTACTTTTTATTGAATACAGATCCATCCCTTTCTGTACAAGCCTCTAAATTGTTGAATGACACTTCCCAGAGCCCAGCCATTCCACTGACTTATTATTAAGTTTGAACCCAATTTAATCCAATTTAATTATGAGTAACGACTTGAGGGTATATGATTTGAAATGCTTTGAAAGCATAGGGCTACATAAATACAAGTTGTAAATAAATTGTAACTTCACACTGGAGTATTTATTTCAATCTAACGCTCATTGCACTGACAGTAAAATTTCAAATGTAGGCTTTTTTCCAACAGATATGAAAGCGTCAACAGCCTCCATTCCAGGAGATGATTCACCTTGATTGACAAGAAAGATACACTACCGGACTGAATCCCTTGCTAATCTAAAGCTGGCCTATCGGCTTACAGGTGAGTACACACAATTCTTTGACACAAACATGCTTTATTAGTTCCCCCCATAAGCCTTTTAAGTCTTCTGTAGTAAAAGTTGTTGTAGCTGCAGGGAACAGAGCAAGATAAATGGCTTCCAAGTGAATGTTTCTAGGAACTGATAACTTTCCCCAGCTCAATCACGCTGGGTGATAAAGAATCTCAAGCCTTTAAGGGACCAGGGAGGCTCTAAGCCTCTTAAACCTGCCACTGTGTCAATGTTAGCTGGATCCATTATTCACCACACAAATATTCCCATAAAACCACACCTCAACTCCAGGTCAAGCATTGTGAGTCATGTTCTTGAGAACACTGATAGCGATTAAAGTGGATGGCTAATTAAAGAATGCATATCAAAACTGTCAATCAAATCCAAAAATGTTCAGGATTATATCCTCTGCCTATTATTATTCTACCATGGGGAATTTCAACAATATTGGCAGCATTGATTTCATGCTACATGCATTTGTCCAGTATCAATGATTATCAATGATAACAGCTATATAGGTACTGTTATGGCAGATCTTGATAATGATACCAAAGTGTGTGTATCAATATAAAATGATTCACGATATGGAACTGTCATCCTCTTTTTACTGCATTTGAATCTAATGTATTACATCAAATGGTTGTGATAAGTACATTTTGCCTCATGTACAGAAAATAATCTGTCCCTATCTATAGATCACCACGGTCAAGCTTTATGGGACACTCAAGGCAGACAGGTATGATTTTAATACTTAAGAAAAAGTACCTTAATTAGAAATAATTAAGGTACGGTAATAAGAAATATTAAAGGAAAGCACTGTTGTTTTATGGTAATAATAATATAATTATATAATGAATAATGGGATTTAGGATGACCCGGTTGCTGGGTGCTAACATGAATGAATGTTCCTGTAAGAAGGATTTATCACACTAGCCGTAGGCTAGTCTGACCGTCTGCGTAGGCTAACCTCTTGGCTAACACTTGGCTGGTTTAACACCACTGAGCAACACAGCTAGCATACAGCTCTGAAAGGAGACAAAAACAAACATGAACTCTCCCACCGACCCCAAGAGACAAGTTCTGTGTGTATGTGTGTGTAACTCACTTTTGTGTGTGTGTGTGTGTGTGTGTGTGTGTGTGTGTGTGTGTGTGTGTGTGTGTGTGTAGCTCTTTGTGTGTGTGGGAGTCTGTGTGTGTCTCTTTCTGTGCGTGTGTGTGTGCGTGTGTTTGTTTGTGTGTGTGTGTCTCACTTTGTGTGTGTCTCTTTCTGTGTGAGTGTGTGTCTGACTTTGAGTGTGTGTGTGTGCAGCTCTATCTGTGTGTATCTGTGTGTCTCTTTGTGTGTGTGCGCGTATGTGTGTGTGCGTCTCTCTTTCTGCGTGTGTGTGTGTGTGTGCAGCTCTTTCTGTGTGTATCTGTGTGTCTCTTTGTGTGTGTGTGTGTATGTGTGTGTGCGTCTCTCTTTCTGTGTGTGTGTGTGTGTGTGTGTGTGTGTGTGTGTTTGTGTGTGTGTGTGTGTCTGTGTGTGTGTGTGTGTGTGTACGTGTGTAATGTGTGTGTGAAATTCGGGAGAAAAACACCCAAGGCACCCGAGTGCAGAGTAAACACGTGCTATCTATGGGCTGTTTCCGGTGCTCTTGGCCGGCCGGTTTGATCCCTGCATTCTGTCAAGGACGCCCAGGCTTTACCTCCCTATGATGATCAGACACGCCCAAAGACATGCCCAGTCACAGCTGGCACTGCCGTGCATGCTAACCCGACGTGTTCCTTTGGGAAGGAAAAAACAGAGTCTGATAGCACTAATCAACATCAAAATCACCCAGGTTATTTTCCACTTGGAAAGTGTGCTTTGACCTTGTTTTAGGGTCCTTTGTTACACTGTTTGATTCCTGAGGGGCGCCCCAATGCCTGTAGCATGAAGATCTGACATTCCAGCAGATTGTACGAACAGGCTTGAAAACAGGTATCCAGATGTTCGGGTGCCTGAGTGTCAGCGCTCCATATATCTCAACTTGATTTTAGACTAACTATTTTGGAGCGTGAATATCTGGGAATCTGTGGTACAATTCGAAGAAATTGCTATAACATCAATTGATGTCCAAAAAACAAATAAGGTCAATGCCCAAATCAGAGCCATGCCGTTAAATTCTGAATCAACCGGTAAGCCAGACCAACAGCTGACAGATGGGCCATTAGATAACTCTTCCAGACTTCCCCTAGAGCTGTTCGGCCCTATTTTTGCCTGCTTTATCTGTATTGCAAAGGCTATGTTGTAAACTGAAATAGTGTAGAAAGAAGGAAAAAAGATATTAAGAAAATAACAGGAATGTACTGTGATATAAGATGCACACTAAACAAAGGAAGAAATGAAGAAAAAAACGAAGAGAGAAACTAAGAAAGAAACAACGAAAGAAAGATCCAATGCGTGGTTGCACATTTTTATAAAGGCTCAATGACGCCCCTGGTGGATCAATTAAAAATAACAAGCAGGCAAGCCTTCCCTAAACTCTTTCACTGTTGATGTTAACTTTAAAATATCTAATGTAAAAAACATGACAACTTATAAATGTACAGGTGTTGGTAAGGGAAAGTCATTTAGGTTGTAGGTCTATATGAGTTAAGGGATGTTCGACAAACTATGGACAACTGATGTTTTATAATTCCATTTTAATATAGGCCTTTAGGAAATATTGGGTTAGAGGGTTAGAGTCAAACAGAATTTGGATAGTCTAACGAAAAACAAAGCGTTGACAGGAAACGACCGCCTGGCTCCTGTGCGCGGATTAAATAGTTGTCCGGTGATGGAAATCCAACTGTGGAATGCATTTTTTTCCTATGTGTGTGTGTCTCGGATAGAACTGTGACGGGCTGTGAGGTAATAACCATTGGGTCGTCCCCTCAGACGCTCCCATTGGCGGAGACGCGCTTTGAGGAATGTCCTGAAAGCATTTAAAAAGCTCTGATGCCTCCAGCATGAGCAGAACAGTCTGAAGCATCAGTGCTCCCTAGTACTACCAAGTCTAACAATATTTCTTTATTTTAGCATTAGGTTGTAACTCCCTGAATGCACTTTCCGCAGAACTAAAGGAAACAACCGGGACCACGACTTTAATCGGGAGATTGTATATGTTATACTTTATTTAATTTCGGAAGATCATATTCAAAGGTATGTGAATTTCCTTATATCTTATATTATATATTACATTATTTTAATAAATGAGGTTACCTATGGCCTATCATAACATTTGTATATGATTGCTATTATTATTATTATTATTCATTATATTTTAAAACAATCATAGATTACTTAGAAAGGATGTGGACTATATATTGTAACTGAATGATTTGGGGTGGATTAGGTACCTCTCGGGACTTCACCATGATGCTGTGCAGCCTCGCTCTGCTGCTGATGCTGTGGAGCTGTGAGAGCAGAAGTGTGGCAGGTGAGTGGAGAGGAAATCAACCTGGTCCTTTTTGCTCTATTTCTCGATTCGGTTTGCAGGCCGGAATTGTGAGGTAAGAGTTGGGCAAACTAACCGCGTTTTGCTTTCCCTCCACAGAGAGTGGCGAGGACAACAGTGTCTATGACTTATTTGAACTTGCCAAGGTGAGCAGAAGGCAGAACGGAGTGACCCAAGTTCGAGGTGCAGACCCGCACAGTCCTGCCTATAAGATCCTCAATGCTGACCTGATCCCCCCGGTACCCGACATGTCCTTCAGGGACCTCATCGACTCCATTCAAACAGAGAGAGGGTTCATCCTCCTCCTCAATCTCAAGCAGTTTAAGAGAACCAGGGGGAGTATTTTGACAGTCGAGAAGACCGACGGATCCGGACCTATATTCGAGATCATATCCAATGGCGAAGCGAAAATGCTGGACGTGGTCTTATCCACCAAGACCCAGCATCAGGTCGTGTCGATTGATGATGCGGATTTGGCGACTGGACATTGGCAGAACATCACGCTGTTCGTGCAGGACGACCGTGTGCAGCTTTTCGTAGGCTGCGAGGAGATAAATGTGGCCGAGATGGATGTGCCGATCTACAAAGTATTGTCACAGGAACTTATAGATACTGCCCGCATGAGGATTGCAAAGGGAACAGTAAAAGACTTCAAGGTAAATATATATTTTTTGTTATCATTATTGTTCTTGCTTGCCAGAAAAAACAATGAAATTGATTCAATTGAAATTGAAAATCGTGAAATCGAAAAAGTTGTTAAAGTGGGCTGTTAAAGATATAGACCTAACACAATTTGGCTTTTAATTGAAAAGACTGTTCATCAAATCCAAACGCTACGTGCTTTAAATGTTATGTCCTTTTATTCAGGGAGTGCTTCAGAACGTACGGTTTGTCTTTGGAACCACTCTTGAAGCCATCTTGAGAAACAAGGGATGCCAAAGTGGAGGTGAGTTTCCTTATACTCATCGGGACTAATCTCTGTCATAGGTGGAATGGTCCAAAAGAAACAAACGGAAACATAACCACACTTCCTTCCTCTCCGCAGCGACCTTGTCCGGTATGATGACCCTAGACAACCAAATGAACGGCTCCAGCCCTGCCATCAGGACCGATTACACCGGCCACAAAAGCAAAGGTGAGCCCCATCTCCCCCACCCCCACCCTCCCCCGCCTCCACCCCTACGCCGTCGATCGGCTCTCATCCACCAACCACACCTCTGTCCGTATATATTCCTCACGTTCTGCGGTGACGTAACTCACTCCTGGTTCCTCCTCCGGTTTCAATCAGATGCGCCGTCCGTCTGCGGCTTCTCCTGCGAGGACATCTCGGGGATGTTCAAGGAGCTCAAGGGCCTCGGTGTGGTCATCAAGCAGCTGTCCAACGAGCTGCGCCAAGTGGTGAGTGTCCAGCCGCACGCCGCGTCTCCTGCACTGTGTCGCCCTCCCCTGTCTGTCGCTTGTGTGTGTGTGTGTGTGTCTTTGTCTCCCTACTGCCCCTTCGCTCCCTGCTTATTGCATTCCTAATGCGTAGCCACTTGTCACTGTAACGGCGTGCCAGGGACCAAGTCCCTAATGAGAGCCATGTTGAATACACAAAATATGTTTGGCTGACTGGTTCTCCCCCGCCTGCTTCACTAGAGTCAAGCAATGTCTTAATCACTGTGTGTTGGGCGTGGGTTTTGTTCCTATTGGCAACATTGGCAATGCAAATGCTTTCCGTTGTACTTGTCCCTAAACACCCTCTCTTTCTGTGTGTGCGTCCTGTCTTTTTTTTTTTCTCTCTCTCTCTTGCTGTCTCTCGCTCTCTTTCTCTCACTCCTCCCCAGGTCGTGAACAACTCAATGCTCAGGGATCAATTCAATACCCAGATTGGAGTTTGCGTGCACAACGGCATCGTGCACAGGGACCAGGACGAGTGGACCATGGACGGATGCACTAAGTGCACCTGCCAGGTAAGAGCGTCTCTCCAGCCAGAAATAAACCTGTGGGGAGGGGATAATAGACCATGATCCGTTTTGAGTTCCAGCCTACAATTATACAGAGATTATGTTATTGTTTCACGTTAGAACTGTGTGGTGAGACATGCTAATCTATTGTGTAACAAAGTGTTGGGTGGAAAGTTTTAGTGGTGTTTTACACACACAGCTGGATGAGTTTCCCTGAAACATAGCAATTAGTCTTAGCACAGACTCAGTTCACTTACTTTTTATGTCCTTTTTGTGTGCCTTGGGGCAGCCAGCAGGCAGGCCATTATCCATGTACTGATTTAAATCTTCCTCTGTACAGAACTCAGCCACGTTCTGTCATAAAATCTCGTGCCCCATGATTCCCTGCACCAATGCCACCGTGCCCAAGGGAGAGTGCTGCCCACGCTGTGGAACCGGTAAGAACCAGCTCGTCTCTCTGCTCACAGAGAGCGTAGGCCGTGAAGTCTTGGCACGTTTTTTCAAAGGATAAGAACGATATGATAATAGCAATAATGATGGGTGATGGGTGATGACAACATAATAATATACTATGATGATAATGATGATAATGACGATGTTATAACAATACTAATAACGGTAATAGAAACAATTCTAATAACAATGAAAACAATTTCAATTGGTCCTAATTCATAGTAATAATTCATTGTAATAACTCTGTGTTCCGCCTCAGACCCCTCGGCAGAGGACGGCTGGTCCCCGTGGTCCGAGTGGACCCACTGCTCGGTGACGTGCGGCCGGGGGATCCAGCAGCGCGGACGCTCCTGCGACCGCATCAACAGCAACTGCCAGGGCACCTCGGTGCAGACCCGGGACTGCTACCTGGAGGAGTGTGACAAGCGCTGTGAGTCCCTCGCCTTCCCCCTCCCCGCTCCTAAACGCCAAATACTGTTCAGTCTTTATATTATCCTGATCGCCGCGGCCCCCCCCCCCCCCCCGATCCCCCGATGAACCACAGAGCGGGTGTTTTGAGTTCTACGGCGTGTTAACCGTTGTGATGTTTGTGTGGTTTGTCCACAGTCAAACAGGACGGTGGTTGGAGCCACTGGTCTCCCTGGTCCTCCTGCTCCGTGTCCTGTGGCGAGGGCCTGATCACGCGCATCCGCCTTTGCAACTCCCCCACGCCCCAGATGGGCGGCAGAGAGTGTGAAGGAAAGGGACGCGCCACCGAACTTTGCAAGCAGTCTCCTTGTCCTAGTAAGTCGTATGGCAGAGTGTAAGCTAAATCCCTATGTTGAAGATTTTCACGTAAATTAATATCTGGGAGGTCACTTTCTCTCACCAACACAATGGTGATTGAGCCTGTATCCCACTTTTGAAAGCCCTTGCATTTGCAGTATTATGAATGTTAGTGCTGACACCTTTTGGATCTTTAGGATCAATTACTGCTTATCACCAAAGCTGTCAGCAAAGAAAACAAAACAGGATCTTTGGGATTGCCACTGCCAAGTTTGATAGTCCAAGACAAAAGGCTGATGCTGATGATGGTGTTTCTTCTCCTTCTAGTCCATGGTGGATGGGGACCCTGGTCTCTCTGGGACACCTGCACCTTGACGTGTGGTGGTGGAATCCAGATGCGCAAACGTCTCTGCACGGACCCTGCTCCAAAATATGGAGGAAACCATTGTGTTGGTGGTGGCGCCATGTCCCAAGTGTGCAACAAGCAGGAGTGTCCTATCGGTAAGCACCCTGAATAATAATAATTAATAATAATAATAATAATAATAATTAGAACATGTAAAAGTGAAAGGTGCAACTCTTGTACCAGCATCTGGAAGAACATGTTGTGTCTGTCCTGGCCTGTAGATGGTTGCCTCTCCAGTCCTTGCTTCGCTGGAGCCAAGTGCACGAGTTTCCCTGATGGCACCTTCAAGTGTGGCCGGTGTCCAGTCGGCTACAGAGGAAACGGCATCATCTGCAAGGACATCGACGAGTGTAAAGAGGTCTCCGACGCCTGTCACACACAGAACGGGATGCATCGCTGTGAGAACACAGCGCCCGGCTACAACTGTTTGCCCTGCCCCGCCCGCTTCTCCGGACCCCAGCCGTTCGGGAGGGGGGTCGAGCAAGCCACCGCCAAGAAACAGGTGTGAGCTTTTACTGGTTTTCATGTTCAAGGTCATTTTGTAACGTATTACTGTCGGTAGGACGGGGATTCTAAAACCCTCCATTTTTTTTCTTCAGGTCTGCAAGCCTCGTAATCCTTGCCAGGACGGGAGTCACGACTGCAATAAAAATGCCAACTGCGTGTACCTGGGCGTCTTCTCTGATACCATGTTCCGCTGCGAGTGCAAGCCAGGATATGCTGGCAATGGCTACATCTGTGGAGAGGATACCGACTTGGATGGATGGCCCAACACAGAGCTGTTGTGTGTGGAGAACGCTACCTACCACTGCAAGAAGGTAAGCAAAGTGATATGGAGAGAAAAGCAGAAATGGATACTCCATAATTTCCCCAATGTTTTGTTGTGGGGATGCCCTCTTCCTCACCAGTTTTGTTTTGTTCTACTATAGGATAATTGTCCCAGCCTGCCCAACTCTGGTCAAGAGGATCATGACAAAGATGGCCTGGGGGATGAGTGTGACCATGATGATGACAACGATGGAATCTCTGATGATAGGGTGAGGCGTGACACTCTTTTTTTTTTCTTTAGTCTCTTGTTTTCCTCAGGGACCAGACATAGCAATCAGCAGTAGCCTCTTTCAACCCCTTCCCTCTGGGAGGTAGAAATCGAAACCTCTGTGTTTCCATGGGGACTTCCAGCAGAAACACTTTGTGGAAAGCCAGTAGCACGTAAATACTATAATATCATACGGCCTAGGCTTAGGACAAAAGGGCCTGCACGCCATAATTCTACGTGTGGATTGGAAAAGTTCGACAAGAAAATTATCTATAATGTTGTGGTGAGAAAACCCTAGGTTTCTCAAATTGGAATATCACATTGCAGCGAAAAGACAGCATCCAAGTTCCAAACCAGCCTTCATTGAAATGTTTATTTTTTCATCTGGTGCCATTTAATTTCATGACTGCGTGTGAGGCTATTGGATATTAAACAAAATGTTTTTTTGATGATTTCAGGATAACTGCCCCAAAGTGTACAATCCTGCCCAGTACGACGCTGACAGAGACGACATTGGCGATCGCTGTGACAACTGTGTTTTCGAAGCTAACACGGATCAAACCGACACCGACAACAACGGCGAGGGTGACGCCTGTGCCATTGACATCGACGGTGACGGTAAGAGTCCTCTTAAGGTTTTTGAAGTTCTCGAGTGCTTCTGATGCGCTACGGTAAGCTAATGCGAGCAAATCATTTTTCCTCTCACCAGGCATTCTGAACGAGAAGGACAACTGTCAGTACGTGTACAATGTGGACCAGAGGGATTCCGACGGGGATGGCGTGGGAGACCACTGTGACAACTGCCCTCTTGAGCACAACCCTGACCAGGTAATGCCCTATATCCTCTTTCCCCTCGCACTCTCTCCCGGATAAGCCGCACCTGAGGGTGATACTTAAGCTCTCACTGTGCAAACACCCTTTCCTCTGGACAAAGGATGAAGGTGTCCTTAAGAGTAGGGTTCTACTCCGATGAAAGAGAGGAATGTGGAAGATGTGTGGAGGCAGTTTTAATCAGGCCTAAAGGGAAGGACATTTGATTATTCTCCTTACAGAGAAAAATACCTAAATCGAAAGAAAATGAGTATCATTTAACCAAGTTCATATTGACCTTACCTACATGGTGTTTTAAAAAGCAAAGGATGGTCTCTGAGCCGGATTTGTATTAAAGGAATTCCCTTCTCCTACAGGTTGACTCTGACTCAGACCTCGTGGGGGACAAGTGTGACAGCAACCAGGATATCGACGAGGACGGTCACCAAAACAACCTGGACAACTGTCCGTACATCCCCAACGCAAATCAGGCCGACCACGACAAGGACGGCAAGGGCGACGCCTGTGACCACGACGACGACAACGATGGCATCCCCGACGAGAAAGACAACTGTCGCCTGGCGCCCAACCCTGACCAGCTGGACTCTGATGGTGAGTCACCGCTCTGCTGCCCCAGTGGTCAACTGTGCGTCCGCTACAACGGAGACATTTCTCGTGGCTAACTCGGGCAGACTCTTTAGTGTTCATCACACTTAGCCTTACATAACCGCTCTGTGACAAATCCTTTCCTTCTCCTGTTCCGCTAGTCATATTCGCTGGTTGTATTCCAATTCAAAAGCATGTGTGTTTATTTCACTCCTTCAGGGGATGGCCGAGGGGATGTCTGCAAAGATGACTTTGACCAGGACAACGTGCTGGATATCTATGACGTCTGCCCAGAAAACTTTGCCATCAGCGAAACAGACTTCCGCAGGTTCCAGATGGTTCCTCTGGACCCGACAGGCACCTCTCAGATCGACCCCAACTGGGTGGTCCGTCATCAGGGCAAGGAGCTGGTGCAGACCGTCAACTGCGATCCTGGCATTGCTGTCGGTATGTAGAAATAAGTGCACTTACACGATACGACGATAATTAATTGCCGTTGTAGGGGTCGAGTCAGAACAGGGCATCTGGCAAGACGCATCGCAGCTGTTGGCCATCAACACTAAACCGGCCTTCATCCCCTTCCAGGTTATGATGAGTTCAATGCGGTGGACTTCAGTGGAACATTCTTCATCAACACGGACAGAGACGATGATTACGCCGGCTTTGTGTTTGGCTACCAGTCCAGCTCGCGCTTCTACACCGTGATGTGGAAGCAGATCACACAGACCTACTGGTCCTCCACGCCCACCAGAGCCCAGGGCTACTCTGGCCTGTCAATCAAAGTGGTTAACTCCACCACAGGGCCTGGCGAACATCTGAGGAATGCTCTCTGGCACACAGGAGACACGGCCGGACAGGTGGGTTTTCCATTCACTCCGTCTATAAAATACTCTACACATCAATGAGATATGGGCATTAGGAGCTTTTTATTGCATAGATGGACGTTCATCAAGTTGACGCGTCGACTGTTATTCTTCCAGGTGCGTACTCTGTGGCACGACCCCAAGAACATTGGCTGGAAGGACTACACAGCCTACAGATGGCATTTGGTGCACAGACCCAAGAGTGGACTCATCAGGTAATGTCCGACGGTCCTTGCAATACATATGAAAGCTCTTTGCAGAGATCCAGAGCATAGTCACCGCTTCAGCTCAAATGTGTTAACATTGTGACTTTTTCCACTATTCAGGGTGGTGATGTACGAAGGCAAGAGGGTCATGGCGGATTCCGGAAACATCTACGACAAAACGTACGCCGGTGGACGCCTCGGCCTCTACGTGTTCTCCCAGGAGATGGTGTACTTCTCCGCCCTCAAATACGAGTGTCAAGGTAGGACCCCTTTAAAACATGTCGCCCATGTGTTCAGTGCTCATAAAAAGGGATTTGAACGGTTGCTAGGACGTTTGATTCTAACGCATGTCTTTTTCTGTACGTCCAGATTCATAACTGAACCAGTGAGGTCCTGATATGGATAGAGCTGTCACCCGCCACTATGAGTTTTGAACTGTAAGCCCCCGCGACGACCATTCTCCGCAACACTCCACCACCAGAACACACACCGTTGATGGAATGGATAAGAAGATGTAGAAGGTATAACCTGCTTCCCGTACATTCCCTTCGAGAGACTTCCGTGATCCCCGCACCGTAAACTCAGAAACCACGCGTTGGCCTCGGTCCCAGGACCATCTTAACCTACTCATTATATTTCTTGGATCTGCTTTCGAGGACCGACTAGATCCCGGTCCTCACATTGTGGTGTGTTTGCCGAGTGTGGCCATCAAAGGGAAGATTTTTTTTTTTTATCATGTTTTTTTTTTTTTAAGCAATATTTTCGATCTGCTGTGGACTCAAAAAAGACTTGTTTGAATATGAAGAAAGCCCTAGGTGGATTTTGGCTAAGTTGGGGCGATTCACTCCCCCCGGAGTACCCGTGGAGGGGACCATGGACGAGTAGACTGGACTGATACTATCAAAGAATGTGTGTGTGTGTGTGTGTGTGTGTATGTTCATGTCGGTGCGTCTATGTGTGTGTGTGTGTTTGTGTGTGTTTGTGTGCGTGCGTGTGCAGTTGGGAAACTGAGAGCATAGTAATGAAGACCACATTGCCAATGAATCATTATCATCGATAATCAATGAGTCATTTTATCCTCATTCACCCAGAGTCTTGCAGGCCTTCCTAATGGAGGCCAAAACCAAACGCTATGCACTGTCCCAGGAGATTGACCCGTTGGCTCAGGAAACACCATCAGAGGGACTAGGGAAGGAGGAGTACAATGACTAGGACAGCACAGGGCCTCAAAGCAAATGTGTATTGCTTTGAAAAAATAATATTTGAGAATAATATGTGGAAATTATATCTTTGAGTTTTACAGACAGTGTCAAGGGACGTAACTAGTCAAGTGCCAGTCTTTTGTCTGTGATGTGATGAATGGACTTTTATAGCTTTAATTTCTTATTTATTTAGTTGCCGGAGATTGTTTGTAACTTGGCTGCCATTAAACTAAATTAAAGTTGGTGTTAAATTAAAGAAAAACTGGAAAATACAATGCCATGTTATGTTATTGTAAGGCGTATGCCAGATGTTTTAATTGATAATTTTATTTCCAAATATTCTTATTCTGCACGGTAGGCAAGATCGGCGTGCCTGAACTTGTGTGTACATTATTTTACAAGGAAACTGAAAGGAAAAGTACTTAAATGAAGTACAAATATTACCTCATTATTAGAGTTTGTATTGAGGCCACCATACGAGAATATCTTTTTCCAGCAGCAGAGTATACATTGGTTGACTTGTATTTTTTCCCCCAGACAGACTTAAGTACAATCATTTATATTCTGTATATAAGATATTTTTGTAGCAAAAAGAGGCCCGGTCGGCAGTGTAATAGATTCAAGAAATGTTCCCTTTACTATGTTGTGCGATATGTCCTGTGCATTTTTTTAATGATAAATTATTATGTTCTATGTTAAGAGTTTATTTCATTTGTGTAGATAAATGCTATTTAAATAATTTATCCAGGAACGTTGCCGTAATATGGAATCGGTCCTGTTTGTATAAACTTGTTTGCACACTGACACAAGGATGTCTTTGTTGTTTTGGTTTTGTACTTTTTTTTAATACTAGGGAAACTTTTTCTATAAACATTTGTACCATAGTTTTTACCCACAAATTGTTGTTTATACTCCTACCAGTGATGTGTAATGTCATGGAACAATAAACACTTCAGAAAAAAAAAAAAAAGTGTATTTAAGTTTCTTGGCTTTTTATTCATCCTGAACCATTAAGACTTAATTGCTTAAGTCTAAGACGTAAAGCACATTTCCTTTCAGTCTGAAACTTAAAACACCTGAATGGGAGCTATGCTGTGACAACACAACTGGAATCTATTAGTTTGGTCTCATACAGTCCCATGGAGAAAAGGGGAGAATCGTTAAGAAGTCCAAAGCCTGCACCAATAAACTTGAAGTGTGGCCTACTAAAGACCGCATCGATCCTTATACGACCACACCTGAGACATGCATCAGCACACATCTTATTCCAACTCCTGTCACATGACGAGCAGACGCACGAAATGTGGAGCTCCCTTCACTTGGAAGTGTAGTAGCCTAGTGTGTAGCCTAGTCCACGCCTAACACTACTAGTGTATAAAGGAACCCGTGGAAAGACTTTAAAAAGACACACACACCCATGCATGCAGTGTGTGTGCGTGTCTGTGTGGGGGGGTGGTAGTCATAGCCCTCAAAGCCATTCGTATCTCATTAAACAGCTCATAATTTTCCAGAGTAAAATAAAGATGGCCGATTTGGATCTTTTACGAGCCAAGCCATTTCGGAGCCTGATACAGAGCTCACAGCTCCCCTCTGAGGAAACCCAGACAGACTCGGTTAACTACAGGTCTCCTTACATTAGAAACAACCTCATCGCCATGGAAACGAGGTAAGTGGGCCATACATTAGCCTCAATGTGTTGAGGCTTGCAATAAATGTATACTACACACATGTGTTCCAGGATAAAGACAAAAGGCTGTCTGTGTGTGACTTTGACATCCTTCAGATAAGTCCCTGATCAGCGAAATGGTGGACGCGGTTGATATTACATTACAGGTGGGCTAATTCTCTGGTTTTAGTGTCTATGTGAGTTCCTGTGAACCTGAGTTGAAAGTCCTTTGCCCCCTACTAGACATAGGAACATTGTGGCCGAAAGTAGCCACAATGAAAACGAGGTTGCCAGCTCGGCTTCTTCTTTGTCTGAAGGCTTTTTTTCCACATGGCTTCAACATGAGTAGCAACAGAGGCTACACAGCTACGCCACACTCTTTTCAGTTGTTTCTAAAAACTTGCTCAGGCAGCACTTCTTGTAGTTCCTCGTAGCATTGACAATGTACATATCTATATGATAAGGCATCTCAAATAATGAGGTTAATAATAAATCATAAATCAGTTAAAATGACTGATATTGGTATTGGAGAGACAGAGAGAGCGAGAGCGCGAGAGAGAGAGAGCAGGCCCAATAGGAATCCAAGAGCGAGAAAATAAATAGGCTTTGCAAACAGGTGAACCAGGTGCAGACAAGCCCATCGCACTGAGCACTTAAACCCCAAATCTCTTACTTCCATCACTCTATTCTACCTGCTTGCTTACCAAAAAGGATGAGCGTGAGATGTATTGCACAGCTAACAATAAAAAACTTTAATTCCACCCTGAACCTCATCACCTATGGGGGCAGGGATTTTTGGAAGGCCTTGCGTATTAGGAGTGGTGGTCTCCCTCTCCGTAGATCTGTCTGTCAACACCGTGAACATAAGGACTCCCACACAGCGCTTGTGTTCCAGTGTGGTTTGCAGCACACAAGAGGAATGTCCTGTTCTCTCTTCGACTGCTGAGAGGGGGACAACAAAGTTGCTGTTGTCGTTCAAATAACATCCATTATGAACGAACCGCCCAGAACCATAATAAAGCAAAAATAACTGGAGGAGCCACAGAGGAACGAGTTACTTAATAATAATAAGATAGTTCAAAACAATTCATGATTGGTAATGATAAATGTATTCTTATTCACAAGGTTTATATTAGTCAAAAATGCATGATGAGGTAATTTACTTTGTTTGAACAAAGGTTCAATATTTTTCATTTCAGATGTTATAAATTACATCACTGTTCAGTATTAACTAGGGTTGGATGTAACATTGGTTAGTTTGAAGTCAGATAATATAGGAAGCAACTGTTCTTTGACCGTGCGTTTGATTATAATTTTGTGTTTTGTAATTAAACATTTGAAAGAAAGTTATCTTGTCTCGTCCCTCGCATTACAAATGCTGTGTGAAACTTACTCCAACAAGTGGTACACTAACAGGGAAGAGGAACGAAACGGAGTGCCACTACACCAACATACGATTCATACAAACGCATAGAACTGACTTGAACAAAGTTAATTAGGGATTGATACAACACATCAAACTGACCTGAACAAAGTGTATTGGGGATTGATACAACAAATCAAACTGACATGTGTGTGCGTGTGCGTGTGCATGCATGTCTTTCGTTTGGTCATTGGTGCGTGGACAGGGATGTATGGAGAAGAGACCCACAATCCTCTGGGGCAGCAGTCAGTCGTCGACGGGGAACGGCCCGTGGTGGGAGAAGCTGGTGGTGTAGGGGTCTTTGAGCAGGGCCGCCAGCTTGGCCTTGGAGATGGGGGGCCGGGGATGAGACATCTGACACTGCTCAGCCTCTTCCAACAGGAAACGCAGCTGCTCTGCACTAATGCGCTGTGGAGGGGAGAAGGGATGTGCATGCAAGGATTATTCACAAATGCACAAGCTCTTGAGAAAGGGGCGTGGTTATCCCTCTAGACAAGGCCACTTGCCACAGGGGGGGGGGGGCGGGGGGTACAAAAACGTTTGAAAAGCAAAATAAAAAAAAAGGCGGACAGGGAACAC
>JAOPJL010000132.1:7340143-7363605 GCA_027123545.1 Trisopterus esmarkii | reverse complement strand
CCCCCCCCCGCCCCCCCGCGCCCGCCCCCCCGCCCCCCCCCCCCCCCCCCCCCCACAGCAGTGAGGTAAGAGTTGTGAAGCAGTCCTCTGGTGCAGAGCATGCTCTCAAAAGGAAGGGCTAGGAAGCTGACACAACTGCACGGGCCAGCCAAGATGTGACATCAGCGCGATGCTACGGGTGGGCAAGAGAAAATGGGATTACTTGACAGAAGGATCTGTCAAAGGCCTTGGCACGAAGCAGGTCCCATGGCAGACCTGTTTTCCTTTTTGTTGCTGATTAGGGTCCCTGTGGTCAGTTTCTCATGCTAACCTTACGCAAGAGCTCATTGTGGATTCCAGGTTCGACATATTAACCAAAGTCAAACTTTGTGATCTCTTAAAAAAAAAAAATAAGAGGCAAATCGGACCAGTCATTTCATTCATGCCTCAGTCATTGAAAAATTTTGATGGCTGCTGTAGATCAAAAGAGGGAATGAGTGAGAGGAATTTCAGATCAAAAGCTAAAAGATGGTGTAATATAAACCACAGCGGAACAAAATGTGTTTGGCACAAACGATTCTGGCCTCCAGAATCACATGGTGATCAATAAGACACAGAGAGGTCCAGCAGGCTGCAGTCTAAAAGCGCAAATGTCAAATATCAAAACACAGCAGTGGGGCTAGGTTCCAATGGTCCTCAGTGCTCTTTTCTCTGAATATTACTCATTATTACACATGTGAACCTCACAGGTGGGATATTAACTGGGGAGTGCTTGCCTATTCAGTCGACAAGCGAAAGACCGGAGAAGTTTAAGAGGGGAGCAGCACCGACCAAGCATACTAAAACTTCCCTCGCTATATAACCTTTTCGTAAGGACTGTTATGGGGACTGGTCAGAGTTCAAGAGCAATTAACTTAATTGTAAAAAATAACATTGTACCATGGAAAATACGTTTGAGTGACTCACACCAAGGCAATTTGTGGACGTTCCCTTCCTCGGCATTCAGAACGCTAAGTCTGGTGTCGACTCTCGCCAAGGTCTAAGACGGGTCAGCAGAAGGGAGGGATTTTAACGGCCAAGTTGCAAGGCCATGACATAAATACAGGCTTGTTGTGTTGATGCCATTGATATGAGAGATAACAGCAGGCAGGAAGAGTCCCTCTGGCCAACGAAAAAACCCAGAGCATCTGCTGCTCTCGACGGTTTGGTGCCGGACACCACAAGGGCGGCCTCCTCGCTTCAGCAGTCAAGGAAAACATTGAAAACTAGAGCAATGCCGTTAAGAAGTATTTTGGCAGATTGGCAAAGGGTAAGTACAGCTGACTGGGGTTTCACTAAACGCAACCACATGCAGGACTAGTACTGGGACCCTGGGACCCTAGGACCCTGCTCCACCTCCCCAATGTCATTTGCATCCCTGTGCTTTTGAAGGGGACTCAAACACCACCAGGGGGGAGATCAGCTAAGTTGAGGGCTGACAGGCAAGGCAAAAGTATTTGAGTATAGGTAAGCCGAGCTGGTTTAGGTGTAGGAACACGGCCCTCCAGGGGTCCCTCGCAAGATGGTGGTGGTCCCACCGTGACCCACCCTTTCTCCTTTTCCCTCGGTCAGAGAGATTTGTTTTTGCATCAAACTAGCAATATCTTGCCATGAGGTTCAAATTCTAGTTTTATTCAATTTTGATCGTTTCCATCTTTATACACTTATATACAGTGTATTGTGAATTCTGTGTGCTGGCTAATGGTGGGTCTCGTGAGAGACCGCTCATAACTGCAGGGCCGTATTCCAACACACACGGTTTCCGTTATTCTTCTCAATCCGCTCCACCCTGCAACCTACACAGAGCAACCCATGCTCATTCAAAAGATACACACTCACACACCTTACCAAAGTAGAAGGATTACAAAACAACGAAAGAAGAAGAGTAAACAGGAAAAACTTCTGAATGAGATGAGCTCATCCGTCCCCATGTGTTGCCCATGAGTGCTGCGTGCCAGCCCACCTCCTGGTTGCCGTGTCCGCCGAGAGCGGGGTCCTCCTCCTCGTCTGACTCCTTAAGGAGCTCAGTAAGCCGCTCCTTCTCCGCCGGTGTCATCCGATAAGGGCCTCCAGTGTCCCCGGCGAGCTAACCCGTACCATGCACCGTTGTGAAGGACAGAGGGCTGAGGATCATCCTTCACATCCCATAGACTCTGCAGTTCCCGGATCATTTCAGCTCCCTTCCCCACAACACTAGCAATATCTCGCTATGATGATAAAATTCTAGTTTAATCAAATTTGATAGAATAGAATAGCAGTAGTAGTTCCGTCTTTATATATGTATTGAAATGTGGTGTTCTGTCGTTTGACCTTCCTCATTGTATGTGTTTTTTATTCTGTGTTCTTTGTCATTTATGTGAATTGCTGCTGCAACACTTACATTTCCCTGTGGGGATAACAAAGGTACTCTATCTCTCTTTCAATCTATCTGTCCATCCATATGTGACCTATCTGTCTATACTGTATAGCATTCGCTGGAAGATGCAACACATGACATCCATATAGATTTCCCCAACCAAGGAGGGGAAAACAGCATTAGAAATGTGTACCTGGTCACGTGATGAACTCGGCACTGCTCCCTCTGCCCCCTGTGAAACATTGACATACCTCAATATTTCTCTTCACAAAGTCTCTCTTGCTCTTGCCCTGGGGAGTGGCCCTCGGGCTGAGGTGGGGGGGATCATCTGCCCTTGGTAAATTGGTCATATTCTTCGTACCTATCAGAAAAGACATTATTAAACTATAAGACAAAATGATTACCAATAGCTAGGGCTGACATATAGAAACAAAGGAGTAGAGGCAGAAGAAGCAGCACACATGTCAGTTTGTCTCATTGCAAAAAAAAAGATTGTGTTGGATATGTTTCTCGATGAATGTGTTCAGAGAAGCTGAATCTAATACTCAATCCCATTAGAAAGGTGACTTCCTGTAGGGATAAAAATTAATGGGCATTCTTCCCCACTCAAGAGGTGGCGGTTTTGTAAGCTGATGGCGCCATCAAGTGTTGAAAAGTTTAAACTGATTTAAGAACACCAAAGCGTTCCAAACTTTAATTTTTATACAGCATCTCAAACGTGTTATAACTTGCTGTTGAGTTCAATTTGCACAATCTTACTTTGCTCCTCGTATTTGTTATCTATTTCAACCTCATCAGGAGAGTTCTAAAGATGGGTTTACAGTCTACCTCCACTTTAAATCTCTACCTCCACTTTAAAATATGACACGAAAATGACATTTTAGGAAAACCTGTCAATTAATATCCATACCTTGATGAGGTGCTTCCAGTGCCAAAAACATTCTTGTGTTTTCAGCTTCGGCGGGAGATTCATATGTCCTTGGTATACTCTGCATTCGGGGTGGTATAGGGTAGATTTGTATCAATATTATTGGTGTGAAAAGATTGACAACACGTATAAACATTTGAAAACTGTATGCAAATATCGACAATCGATATTTGCATTTTTTTTAATCTGTAAATATATATATATAATTCCAGAAAAAACAAATGTAATGTATTTGCAAGATATGTACTATTATGAGTTTGTGAAATGGATTTAGAATTACAGATAAACTAATGTAGCCTTCACAGATTGTTAATATCTTCACACAGTTTAGCACAGATATGGTGTGACATGGCCTAGAACGATACAATTCTCAATTGACCAATCCTCATTGCTGGCAAAATAAACACAATTCCAACACCAAATTAAATAATAAACATGTATTTCATGACCCCTTTTCTTAAAAAGAGATGAATTGCCTTCTATCAGAACACAGTCTTGATTGACATCTGGGGACCTCAATTAAAATGGCTTGGCTTTTTGCATTCAATGAATAGAGGGTTAAATGGCTTCCATTCAATTTATTGTTTATATTTGGAGTCTCAGGCTTAACCTACCTCTACTCAACCCTTGCTATCTATCTTGGCCCGACTTCCCTTTATTAGCATCAATTATTGAAACAGGTTAGATGTTGTGCTATGTGCTACCAGTTGCTCAAACGCAAGGTGGTATTCACCCTAAAACAGGAAATGTAAAGTAATATCTTCTATTAATGCTGCTTTCTAACTTTATTCTCTCCGACCCATCATCCACATTCATTATTTCACTTTCACATCAATCTCATCGGTGATAACCTATGTGACCCTAACCCTCTTTCTTTTGGTTGCAAGATTAAATATTATAGCCCTTGTAGTTGTGGTGATATTTACTTGGGTAACCCTAACCCTAACCCTTAAGGCAAAAACCAGAGAAAGAGGCCTAGTGACGAAGAGCTAATTTAAAACCACAATTTGTGTACATACCATGTATTCGCTCCAACACTTTTGACTCCATTCTTTCCTTTGTAACTTAATCCGGTTTAGTTTCAGTTCAGATGCTGCCAAGACTAGGTCCATCCTGGCCATTTCAGCCAGTGCTTCTTGAGTTTTACCATCCCTATGTTTTATGGTAGTAGGCATATCCTTGGCATCTGAAAGAATGTCACATTTGCATGTTACAGTTGAAAAATACATTATGGTTGGTTTTTGGATCTCTATAAACCCTATAGGAAAAACCTAAATAAACTTGAATATAATGGACATATATAAAGTTGATCGTGCATGGGATGAAAACATACAACTAGGCACATAGGTAAAAAATAATGGTATACCTTCCTCACTTTATAACGTAGTAGGCCTACTTGAGACTGTCTACCTACGGTACACTAACCTTCGTCCGTGTGATTTTGGAAGGGACTTTCACTTATAGGCCTACTTCCTCCATCCTCAAGGTAGTAATCATCATTTAAGGTCACCGCGGATACCTAATAAAAGATTGTGCAACCACGAATATAAAACGTCCTTTATATTGGGGCATTGTTGATTATTAAATTCTGATTGGTCAATTACCGCATATTATATTCTGTGTAATATGAAATGGCGGGATAATGTACAGATCTTATTTTTTTAATTCTGAATTTAAAGTCAGAATTCTGACTTTATTCTAAGATTTCAGACTTTACTCAGAACTCGAAATAATTCAGGTATGGCGCTAATCCTCTTCTGTAAACACAGGCCAACACACATGCATGTATTTTTACCTGCGGGCTGGCGTTCTCATCCCTCAGAGCATCGAGGCGGGTGGTTGTCAGACCGCTCGGACCGCTGCCGCCCACCGGAGGTCCGTCTGAGGACGCGCTCGATGCCCGGCTACCTGGCCGCTCGCTCGACGCAGACCGGTGGGGGATTCGACCCGGGGTTCCTCTCGTCATATCCGTCCTGGCGGTAGTCTTGTTCTGTTAGCGGGGTTTAGCCACTCATCGTAAACCAGAAGCTACTAACTATATACATTTGACGTTTTCGGTTGGTAACTATGGACGCCACCTCGACCGGATGTTTACGTTCATGTAGTCAACGTGACCTTTTGGTTTCTATAGTTACGTGACGTCACCAGGGCCCGCCCCCCGCCCAGCTGGGGAGTCACTTCGGCTAGCGGGCTAGAGGTTACCACCAGGCTAGCTAGCTGTCACTTTAGCAACACTGCCTTTCGGTGAAATTATATAGCCCCTGTTTCCTAGTAAACCCTTACGTGAACGCGATGATGGATTTATACTCGTGTTGAATGCCCACTTAGCGAGACTGGAAGAGGGTGAGGGGGATACGAGGCGGTGTTGTGGTAAGTACCGTCGAGAATTGCTTTGCTTTTGAGCCCGTTAGCACGCTAGCTAAAATAATATGGGATTAACCAACAGGGAAGCTAACAATGACAGCCCCGTAAAATGTTTTTCCTCGTATTCAGGTATTATATTTCCGAATATTTCAATGGTGTGAGCAAGCATTTGTTGGCGATGTTTTATAATAGCTGTCCTTAGACTGTTGCATTGTTCTCTTTGGTGGGGCTGTAGGGCAACAACAAGGAAGCGAGTGGAAATGGGCGTGTAGCTGCATAGTCCGAACGTTCCCAGCCAGGTCACAACCACAGTACGCTCGTAGTCTAACTTAAACTCTACCAAACGTTCACCTGTTTGTCGATTTAAATCCAGTTCGTCTAAATCAAACTTAACTGTATGCGATCGTTTGTAAATAAGCGGCAGATCATTTTTCGTCGCCGTGTTAAAGTACTGGGAAATAAGAACGATCCTTCGTAAATGACGCCCATTTCATTGGCAACTGTCCAGTTTATGCAGAATTCATGCGTCATGCAGGTGTCCGCATTGGGTCAAGGTTTCTGGATTGGTCGTCATTGCATTAATGTTTATGTCTGTTTACGTTAAGTCCTCCTGTGTTCTTGCCAGGTCGGCTTGTGTCTGCCAGGAAAGATGTGCAATGGAATGGTTGAGTCAATATCAGACGCCTATTGGCCCTGCACTTCTGGCAACATACGACCCTTCTCCCTGCTTGTTGTTCTGGCAGTGTTGTCGACTGGACATGGCTTAGGTGAGTGTTACACACTTGGACGTTTTATGGATTCCCCTATTACCATTGGACTAGTAAGATAAACTGTCGAATTATCCCTGATTAACAAAAATATACAACATTTGATATACATTTGTAATAAAACATCTGTCATGCAGGTGACTCATTTGTCTGTATTTACTGGCACAATGTGGCTACTCACTTCAATAGCTAATCGACCTGCATGACATTTTGGAAGTGTACTACTTGTACTGTTGTACAAGTCTTGTAATATTTTGATTCATCAACCAGCCTTTTTCTCCAGGATGTTTAGTTGGCCAAAGAGTGACACTAGTTAGCAGGCGTGTAACAATGGTGTGTTAACATATAAACTGCAATCAAGTTGCCAGTTGGTGGTGTGACAACCTGAGGAGGTTAAGTTCTCACCATCACAAGGCCCTCTTCCAACACTTCAATTAAATTAACTTCAAATATGGGGGTGCAATAAAAAAATCCCACACGCCTGACCCAGAAAACACACACAACACCATAAATAAGGTCAACAGGCCCCAGATTTATAAAAGCTGTACTGCCTATTTTCCCTTGATTCAAAGGGAATGATTCACCTAGGGCCTATGGTAATATGACCCATTTAGCACTTCTCCATATAGACCATAGAGTTACACTTACTCTTTCTATTATTTAAACTACATTTTTATGTTTAGTCTTCTACCCCCCAGAACTCTCGTTTTAGACACAGGTGGTTCTCCTCATATGTCTCCTGTTTTCATTGCAGCTCAACAACACATCAGCCAAGTCGAGTCTCACGTAGGGCACACGGGAAGCTCCTGCATTAGCCGCTTGAATTCTAGTCAAAAAATGCGAAACCTTTTCTAAGAACGTGCCCCTCTCTCCCCTCTCCGCCCCAGGATGCGTGAGGCCCTACATGGTGCAGAACAGCTGGGTCAACCTAACGGAGAGCAACCGGGGTTCCCTCCCCGCAGGGACCGTGCTCCAGTACAGCTGTGACCCCGGCTACGTGGCGGACGGGCCCAGCACCCTCACCTGCTCCCCGCTGGGACACTGGTCCGCGGAGCCGCCGCGATGCGTCCACAGTGGCCGTAAGACAAACATACTGGGTTATACAGGGTTGGGGTTGTTTCATTTGCTTCTCTATAAGATATAGAATCTGCCTGCTTAAGACCGACCTGCAAAAGAGTTGAACACCCTTTTGAGGATGTATGAATCAGAGTCTAAAGTTCGACAATTTGTGATTTAAATAAGCATGTAACTTTTTTAATTAGTTAATAGTTAACAAAGCACCTGAGGTAATTTGGGTACAAAGGGCACAAAGAAGAGAATAGGTAAACATGCCGCTCCTCTCGTCTCCCCATCCTCATCAGTGTGTCGGACTCCCTTCGAGCCGGCAAACGGCGGCTACACCTGCCACCCGTCGCCCTGCCGCCGGTTCTCAGACGGAACCGTCATCGAGTTCTTCTGCGACCGGGGCTTCATCCTCAAGGGGGACTACAAATACGTCACCTGTCAGGAGGGACAGTGGGACGCGTCCACGCAGGTCAGCTGCGTCAGCCAAGGTTGGTGGTTGGTTCCAACTCTAATGTACGTCATCGCTATGCTGCTATAAATGTCCCTTTCAGCTTTAATGTCAGGACGTTGTTGAACAACCTGAAATGCTGGGGACCCGTGCCAGCTGTTATTTCTTTCTAAATTGAAAATTACTTTTAGGACATTAAGCAGATGCTTTCTTCCAAAGCTATTTACATAAGTAACATTTTCAGAAGAAAGAGTAACAACAATATATCGCAGTGGATAGTACAGTAAGGATGTTCATATCACAATGCAACAGCAAATACTTTATTTTGCACTATTTATTTATATATCCTGTGTGAAAATTTTGACAAAATATATCAACATATTATATGTATTGATAAGATGTCAGAAACTAGTTGAATGTGAAGTCTGTATTTTTGATCGTATTAATGAATAATTTCTAAACAGTTAGTGGGTTGGCGTGGCCACAATATGCACCTGAATCTGCTCTCCCTTGATACCTAGCGGTGTGTCACCTCTTCCTCTTTCCCTCCCCCTAGTGTGTGTGAGGCCGGTCATGGTGCAGCACGGCTCCACCAACCTGAGCGAGAGCAACCGGGGCTCCTTCCCCGTGGGCACGGTGCTGCAGTACAGCTGTGACTCTGGCTTCCTGGTGGAGGGAGCCAGCCTGCTCACCTGCAGCCCGCTGGGCCGCTGGTCGTCGGAGCCGCCTCGCTGCGTCCGAAGTGACGGTAAATTCACACCCGTGCCCTCTGACCCTTTACAGGACAACGCTAGACCCAGTCTGGGTGATCAAACCAGGGTCTCCGTCTCTTCTGGCTTCACTTAAACAGCCGTTCCCGATATCATTTGTCAAAATTGCTTTGCAGTGTTAATTCTGCTGGATAGGGTTTAGTATGAGCATGCCTGCCAGAAATGTAATTACCCAAACGTTAAGTAACACTTGGGGCTTTGTGAAAATAGTTTATATGAAGTGATTGTATGGCTATTCAATGTGTTTTCATCTGCTGACTTTCACAAACTCCATACTGCATTGTGCATTGATAACAAAATGATGAAAGTAAGATATTGCTATTTTTTGTTGCGATAGTGTGCTCACGCTACATGCTTTATGACGGTGTCCGCACAACCACACTGTGCGTTGGAAAAATGACAAGGTGAACGGACGCACTCGTGCGACCAGCAGAGACGGTTCCCATGGTGCGATCATCCTGCCTACTTTCCGGAACACAGGCTCCCAGAGTAAGAGTCTCTCTAATGAGCAATCTGTCGATCCGCGAACAGTGTGCCTCCCCCCGTACGAGCCGGAGAACGGGGGCTACACCTGCCACCCCGCGCCCTGCCGCAGCCTCTCCCACGCCACCGTCATCGAGTACTTCTGCGACGAGGGCTTCATCCTCAAGGGGGACTACAAGTACCTGACCTGCCTGAACGGGGAGTGGGACGACCCCATGCAGATCAGCTGCGTGATGGACGGGGGTAAGCGGGGTACCGGGGGCGGCATCACACTGCAGCTCGGGTTATGTCCGGTTAGCTGGTTAGCTGTTGTTTGGTGGTTGCTGTTGGTGTTGTTACCAGACCACCTAAGGCTGAACTGATGTTTACAGAAAAGCCAATCATCTTGATAAATATTTCCTCAATGTGTCACACATAAGTAATTCATAGACTGTCCTTGTTGCTGTAATTATCTTTGTTAATTGTAGAGCAAGGCGTTTATTCTCTGCCATAGAATTTTTATTCGCCTTGATGAGCAGATTATTAAACGTACCGACGGTCCCCGAACAGCCTCAGCCTTCACATTTTCTTTTAAATTAGCTTTTAATTTAGCTAGTGTTTCCCTGCTGTCGTTTTTATTGTTTTTAGTGTCTTTAATGCACTGTAACAGCACCATGAGATTTTCCTTAACGGCTGCTAGATAAATAATATATGTAATTATTATACTTACATCAGGAATCCAGTTTGTTTACTGTCCACTTCCGTGCCGCCAACACAGACCGCGATCCAACGCTGCCACTGGGGATGCCCACGCTGTCCATCGTGGCGTCTACGGCCAGCTCTGTGGCTCTGGTCCTGCTGCTGGTGGTGCTGTTCGTGCTGCTGCAGCCCAAGCTCAAGTCCTTCCACCGGTGAGTGAGGTCGCCAATCCTCCCCTCCCCCCCGTGCTTCTCATCTCGGAGGGTCAGCGTCCGGGTTCGGACCGCACCCCGGATCTGGCGGTTGTTGGGTGGTTAATGTGCGAGTGTCGTAATGTAACACAACAGTAAAGGTGCGTGTTGTGTTGTCTCGGCCAGCCGGGACCAGGGCGTGACCGGGCAGCCCGTGTCCATCATGGTGGAGGGCGTCCAGGTGACCCTGCCCTCCTACGAGGAGGCGGTGAACGGCGGGGGGCCCCCCACCCCGGCCCCTGGTGGCCCCGAATCCCGGGTGCAGATCGTGCTGTCTGAGGGCGAGCAGAGTCCGGAGGCGGGCCCCTCCAGACCCTCGTGCCACCAGCACTCGGAGATGGCAGTGGTCCACACTTTACCGCCCTCCTTCTCCTCCTCCTCCTGCTCCTCCTCCTCGCCGTCCCCCTCGTCGTCCTGCTGGGCCCTGGAGCATCACGCAGGGGCCGCCAGCGCGCCCCCCTCACACCACAATAAGCCCACCACCAGCAGGGAGCAACACAGCCTGTCCCTGGTGGACTCGGAGATGGACTTCTCTGATGGTAAGGGTCCGGCCTCGCTCACTCTCTCGCGATGCTGGGCAGCTGCTTTGCTGCTGCTGTTGTTGTTGAAGATTTCTATTGAGCGTGTGGTTCTCTGTTTGTCCCCCTCTGCAGATATGCCTTTGTTGAAGGAGGCCTGAGACCGGACGCAGTGGCCGAACACATCACAGACCGCATGGTGCCGTGGCTGCTGCTTACCACACTGTGGCGTTGAGAAAGACGACGGCAGCTGTCAACACAGAAGACCCCCCCCCCCCCCCCCCTCCCATGTGACTTCCCGATGCACTGGCTCAAACAGGCTGCTTGACTCTCAGAATACCCGCACCCCCCTAGAGGGAAGGGTGTCCACATTGTACATACGTATATGCTTCAACATTTTATAGGAAACCTTGCGTGTACTTCATGTCTGACGCACATGCATAAGTTTGATCTTTTGGTTATTTTGGCTTAGCTTGGGATTTAGCAGCAAAAAAAACAAGGTAGTGGACAAGAGCCCTGTAAGGGAGCAGCAAGGTACGTTTTTAGAGAGGGATCCGTCTCGTCACTATGTCTTGCCCAATGTATGTTGTTAACCTGGTGGTTAACACATCACAAACTACACGAGCACCAGGAATGATGCATGAAGGCCTGCCAAGCCAACCCTGGGACTGTCATACCCAAGCACACGTTCTTTAATTTGTTTTTATTTTCCCCTCCATTATGTCCAGAGACACAGGATTCTGAAGACTGTAAAAATACATAACTCATACGCGTAGACTGCGTTTAACCATCTGGTGAGTCGTCTGGTCCTCTAGCCCAGTAGACCTGGGGCCCTAGGACCTCTCTACCGTTTACATCCATACCCTTTTCAATGGCCTTAGCTCTTCACTTCTATGCACAAGCATCTGTAAGAAAAGAAATTCACTGGAAATGAATGATGTTTTCAAAATGAATGTGAATTGACGTTGACGCCTTTCGTTTTGTGTAGCTTTGTCACACACCTCTCCCCTGAAAAATGTCCAAACCTAATTTATTCTGGTTGCTTGCAAACGCCACTCTAGTTAAGTCTTGGTTATGGGGAGTGTTTATGTCCAGATTGCTGTTGATCAGCCACAGTTATTTTATTTCCTTTTCTTTTTCTGCTTCCACAATCCTGGAAAAGGGTTTCTCTGAAAAGGATCTTTTCACAGTGCTTGGGTGGAACTCTACCACAGGCATGTTATATCCCTACTTTTAAGGTTGATGGGAAAGTCCCACACAAATTACTTATTGTACATTATGGTATGATGTCAGATTTTTTTCAAGTTTACGTTTTGCTTTCCTTTTGGATTTAGCAATGAACTTTTTTTGTTTTAAAGATTGTATTTTAATATTTGTAAAAATAACTTATGTTTCACTGTATATACTATGTTCATTCAAATTAAATATTATTTGAGGTGTCGATTTTACTATTGTTTTCATTCCTGTTACTTTTTATACCACAAAATTCAGCAGACCATTGTTTCAGTGGGCCTCCTTATGGTCATTTATTAATAAACTTTACAATTTCAGTATATTTCAAAGTAATCTTACACCATCATCACCAACACTTATACTAATTTATAAAAAAAATTCTAATCTTACATTAAACTCCACAATCTTATTTTTTTTATAATATATTAATCAAAACATTTACCCAAAAAGATAGTTCTATATAGCTATATTAATATAACAATAATCCGATTGTTTCCATGTAAAAATGTAATTTCTTCGTTCTAAAGAGCAGTGTCTCTAGACTTGTGACACTGCCTGAGGTTTGTCTGTGCGCCCCCATTGATGACGCTGTACACATTCAGCCGTGAGTCGTCACACCGCTGACTCCTTCAAGGAATCTTCATTTCCTCCATGTTACCATGATCATTTGGATGTATGGTCTTTTCTGTACAAGTAAACACACAAAGAGTCCATGGATTAGAAGAAAGACATTTGAAAGAGCAGGGGTTGAACTTGCTTCAAACTGAAGATGGTGGGAATTGAAAAACAAACAGTCATGCTACATAATATTTTCAGCTGTGACATTTACCCTCAATTTTGGGCTTAAACGCTTCATAACATCTGAAGAGCAGGATGAAAACGAGGGCCTCGCCTCCCTGGAACACAATGTAGATGAGGGGGAAGAGATACAGGGGCCCGATGACCTCAGGAGAGAAGGCCACCTTCAAGATGGTTGCACACAGCTGGATGTTCTGGCAGCCTGTCTCCATGGAGATAGTCCTTCTACATCTGACCAAAAAAAAAAAATGTATTAGCTTTGTGTGACACTTATTCAGCAATATGTCCCACATGTAAAAATAGTTCCATCAACGTAGTTTACTTACTGATGGTTTTGTTTAAAGATGGTGGACATGACGTAACCGAGCGTATAGCCGGTCAGCGGCATCAGTGCGGCCACAGACATGATCTGTGGTGACAGCACCACCCACACCGAGCCCCCTATGGTGATGCCTGACATGATGCCGATGGCCACCGAGGAAACGAGACAGATGCTGAGGCCGACCTGCCAAGAGGGAACTTCAGATGAGAGGCGTAGCGCACCAAGGAAGTCAACGGTAAAGCATGCAGACAAAGATTTAAGATGTTAGGACGTGACAGTGAATCACTGATGAACTAAACAATGTGCTCAGTACAGCAAAGAGACCTCTGCTAAGAAGCTAAGAAGAGGTCGGCTTGGCAGAAATGTTGCAGGCGTGGTGACTCATCAATCTTCATGAACCTGTGACAAACATTTCAGGATCATGTTTTGGTGGTGCTACACAATTCTATGAGAAGTTTTGCACCATGTTTTCTGATATACCACGTCCTCTGCTATGCTCCATTTAGGCTGATGGGCATGAAATGTTATTAACGTTTTACTTGACTCTTCCTACTTAATTTGGTGCAAATCCATACTAACAAATGTTGCTAAAAAAAGGTTTTGAGATATACCACACACTAGTCACACAAATTAGACTTTTATAATGATAGAACGCCGGTTCTAAATGGGTGAACTATCCCTTTAATCTGTGTGTCCAGGGCGCTTCACTTTCTTTCGCCTCAAATTTGTTTTACCAATTATTCCCTTGGGGCGACAATCTGTAAAAGAACGAGTGTCAGTTGATTATGGCCATCAACATCCTTCGATAAAGTGTTTGTAAAAGTTTAAAATCAAACCCATGTTTGAGACAGACCACTGCATAAATAACATTTGTAAATCATCTTCTGAGACTCCTGGTTGCCGGCTCATTTTCCCACATAGATACACATGACGTTGTGAAAACCAAACCTCCTCATTGGAGGTTACTAATGTCTGAGTTCAGAGGGAAGGAAGGACCCACCTTTATCACCATGGCTGAGTGTTTGGGTTTGTAATGTTTGATGGCGATGCCGAAGCCACAGGGCACCAGGGTCATGATGAGGGCGATTGCGATGCCTGTGTATGGCACAGCGTTCTGCAGACTGCCCAAGCCCTGGCTGTAGATGAGTAGCAGGAGAGGCATCATTCCCAGGGCAGCGATCGTCGAGAACGTGGTCATGACAATACTGAAACCAAACACGTGGGGAAAAAAGGACGGAAATCAGGTACGGAACGCTGATCACTTTCAGGTTGTAGTCCTGTAATTGCAGTTAATAAAAAAGCAGGTAATGATTAAACACGATTCAAGAGTGATTTACCTCAGGTTCATGTCCCCCTTCAGCGCCAGAGAGAAAATGTTTGACAGGTTTCCCCCTGGGCAACACCCACAGATCAACACAGTCAGGACCTCAATCTGCTCCAGTTTGAAGACGGTGGCCAGGCAAAAGGCAGTCAGTGGCATGATGCCGAACTGGGCTACCACTGCAATGGCAACCCCCTTTGGCTTGAAGATGTGGTCCTTGATCTTGACCACTTCCATGGTGCAACCAAGAGACACCATCGTGATGAAGAGGATGATGATGGTGAAGCCATTAATGGCTTTGTCCATAGTGGGTGAGAAGGGGTTCTGGAAACCACTGCTCCCATTGTAAGAACCGTTCCATCCATTGTAGAGACTGGAGCTTTCCAAGGCTGCTTGCTCTGTCAGGTTGCTGACTGCACTCATCCTGGATGTCTACAGTAGTGTGGATTTATCCTAATTTTTATGAATACAAACATGCAAAGGACAAAGATGTCACTGACTATGATGACTTTAACTGGAGCACGATTCAGGCATAAATGTTCAGAGCTAAAATTATTTGACTTAACAATACTGTTTTGAAACAACTGTTTTGAGAGAATACTACTTGAAACTGTCACATGACGTACATTGTTCCAAACACTGAGAAGATAAGAGAAATCCACACTAGCATATTGACATACTTGCCGGCTGTGAATAATGTTTTTGATTCTTGAGCCCAGATAATTATTGAACAAGCTTAAAGTATTTCCATTCAACAACATTTTACAAATGTGCCTAATGAAAATGAGTTCAGCCTCTGCTCTTGCTAAAATATATCATATGATTTAGATTTTGATACTGTATGTATGATTACTTAGCAATACTCATGCAATAGTAATTATTCAACATGGAAACAATGACTGGAAGTAGCTTTGGATAAAAGTGTAAGTAGTAAAATTGTAAGTTTTGACATTATAGAGCAGTGGATAAAAGCTTAGTATAAGATGATGTTTGCTCCTAGCTTGATTGCTTCTCTTGTTTCTCTGGTGGAATGAATCACTGTACCCCTTGTGATATCCAGGCTCTAACAAACTAACCAACACTGGCACAAAACCCACCCTGTGGGTCACCCAATCGCATGTGTAATCAAGAGGCCCATAGGGGGTGAAAGTTGTTTCTTTCAAGAACCTTTTCTTCAATTTGCTCGTCTAATTACAAACCGGTTCAAAGATGTACACTTATCACTGTAAAAACCTATTTTGTGAAAAATCAGAAGACAAACTTTTTATTCTTACCTTCATCGTTTGTCAGCTGCCTCCGTGGTGAGTCTGCGATGCACTTTACGCACTGTTGCTGTACTCTGTGCTTCTCTAGCCCTCTGTTGTCTCACACACATACTAACACACACCCACCCCCTCATCAACCACATTCTTCTCTCAGGCCCCTTTTCTTTTCAGATAGCCCCCTTCCACAGCATCACATGGGAGTCTGATCACATGGGAAAGTATAAACATTAGAGTGTTGGCTTTTACTGGAGACAGAGCATTGTGTTTGAATAATGAGATAATTGGGATCAAATTAGACAATTGACCTTTACGCTGTAATCTCCTATAAGAATAATTATAGATAATATATATACTATATATAGTATAGTATATATTATACTCATATTGTAATTATTACAAGTGACTTACAAAAAAAGAGATTAGGGATTTAGGGATTTGGGAACTGGTTGAGGAGGATTTATTTATTCATTTTTATTTATTCATTTTTGCTTCTGGTTTTCTGGTTTTTGTGTCATGGGGAATCATTATAATCATGGTGTTGATTATGTGACATGACATTTTTCACTGGAACCAAGGTTGTTCATTAACTGTCTGACTGGCACAAAAACACACATAATCTAGATACTTTTTTCTTTTGAATCTCTCTCTCGGGACTGGCAGTGATCATGAGTCAATGGGTTTCTCTTGTGTGCTTCATGGGGCTGAGAATGGTTGCTTGGCAATGCAGGACACAGAACACAGTGAATGTTGGAGTGATAGGTGTTCTCAGTGCTGGAAACACGCACAACCAATATGATTTAACAGGGAATTAATTAGCAGTATTTTTTCGCTCTCCTGACCTGTTAGGGTTAGTTTTCATGTATCTATCTCACAGGGGGAATATGACACCTTGTGGTATATCCTGGTGTCGACTTTAAACTAGTAAATAAACAGCTGTAGGTGTGGTTTGAGAGTCTAAAAGTGAGAGAGCTGAAAAGAGCAGAAGAAGCATTTCATGAACCTGTGTTGGTCCCCGATCCAATTGTCCAATCAGATCAGAATACAGATCGGCCTGGTAAAATACTCAACAATAAATATTCTGAAGTAAAATAGTAAAAAATAAATAAGCAATCAAAGCGTTGGTAACAATTGACTTGCTTTGTTCACAGAATAATTTTCAGCAACCATTCAATAGAATTTTATTGTTTGGCTGGAACGTCAAGCATCACCTGCAGAATCAATCTCTCTGTTCAAATGCATTTAAGACCACTCCCCCTTCCCCATCCGTGTTCATGCCATCACTGGTACTTTTTATTCATCAGTTGCTCATTCAATCTTCAAGAGGGCCAAGGGCAGCCATCGTCTTATTCATGGTGTCAGTATCATTTGGTTGCCTCTCTGCACTTTATTTTCTGTCTTTTTCTAGCTCTACACCTCCTGCACCTCTGTGGCACTATAGCCTACTTTATTATTACAATTCAATACAATACAATAAGCAGATGTGCCAACAGTTTGGTAACACACTTCTCCACTGTCACAGACAAACACAGACAAATAAACTATTTTCAATGGCAACATGCCCCATGTCTAGTGTGGCATGTTGAAAAAGTGGCTAAACTAAAACCCTGTATTATTATGCACTTTTCTCAATTGTATTTCTTTCTGTTCCATTCTTCAGCCATGTACATTTGTTCATGGTGGGAATCACGTTTTAAAAACATGTAAACCAATAGTCTAGTCACACAACATATTATCACAATATTACGTTAACGTATATTATATATTAGTATATAAATATTACGTACGTTTTTAAATATTAATTTGCCACAAGCAGAATAAGGATCTTGGAGGTGACATTATGTCATAATCGTATTAAATTCTGCCACTAGATGACACTATTTCACAATAAAATCTCGCCACTGCGTGCAAAATGCCTTATCTAAAATGTTAGCATTTTTCAACGAATTATCCTGCAGTTAATGCAGAATATTTTTTTGGGATGCTTAGAACTGTAACAAAGCCCTGATAAACGGGGAAATCCTACGTCCGGCTGACGCATCTTCTCCATCGTGCGCGTACACGTGGGGCCTACCTGGACGGAGCAGCAGCTGCACTGACTCAGAATGAGAAGGTTTAACTCGAGACATGAGACCAATCATAGTGCGTCAAATAAACGGTGAGCATGTCGATTGGCCGCCACTTCTGTCGGTCACGTTGGTATTAGTGCCGTCCTCTACCGAGGCTGCGGCGAGCAGCACCGGCTGGCTGCAGTAAACATGAAAAAGAGGAATATTGCTTGCTGTGGAAATAGGTAAGTCGCATCATTCCAAGGTAATATTTTTACCCACTTAAGGTTTAATTAGAGTGGCGTCATCTTTCACTTGAATAAGTGCAGGTTAGTATTTGAGCTAAAAATAAAAATAAATAAACAGCACAGTTTTTATACTATTTACTTTGAATATATCTTGGCATGCACGTTTCGTTTTTTAATTGTGGACAACAGTAGCTTGCCTTTGAAGCCTTTCCATCCTTAATCTTACAGAATGGATGCATGCATCACTGCGCCTAGGCTATCTAGGCTACCAGCCACGGGGTAATGTTATGATGTAAACAGTTCAGTGATATGCTAGAATATTTAACCCAAACTTAACGCAAGCGGTCCGATGGATTTTGGCAAGTTCCATTAAAAAAAGTGCGGACTCAAAATATGACAATGTTCAATTTAAGCTACAGTGCGCCTTTTGTATGAATGTGGTTTTCTTTAACAAATACTTTATATTATGTCGCATACTAACCCTAATTTCTGTATATATTTATACATATAGATAGATAGATAGATAGATAGATAGATAGAGAGAAATAATGGGTCAGTTTAATATTGGCTAACACTAGTCTTTTTTTTGACAGGCAGTTTGATGGGCAGAAGATTTTTGAGGACTTAATCTGCCGTCCCCCTCACCCCTCTTCACCATGTGGGACTCAAGCACTCAACTGGGCTGCATCGCTGATTAGAAGCTCTCCAACGATGGAGGGCACACACACTGTCTTGCCTCTCTACCCTCCCATAAGTGAGCTTATCCTCATCAGGCTGTACGCGCCCAAGCGGTGGGCCCCTGGATTTACGTACGGGAGCCGCGCCCCTCCCCGGGGAAGGCCCTGTAATGACCATGACCAGGCGGAGCAGGATCTCACCCAGTCTAAACAAAGCGGCCACTCTTCATCTGGCTCCTCGGAGGAACTCCTCCTCAACCCTCAGCCGCCTCGGTCGACCAAGGAGGCTGTCGCTGAGCTCTGCTGGCTGGCAGCGCAGCACCGGCAGCTGCTGGCCGATCTCCTGTCACTCTGCGGAGACTGCGCCAGCCGAGTCAGGATGGGCAACCAGGAGGGGAAACTCCAGGATTACTTGGACGGCAACGAAGTGGACCTCACGGATCCGGCTCTCGCCAACAGCAACTACAAGCACCTGCTGGCTGTGGCCGTGGAGAGCAAGAAGGCCCCGTCCAAGGGCAGGAAGTTCAAGAAGATTGGGGGCAAGAAGCCTGACGGTGCGGAGGACGCAACGCAGGGCAAAACGAAGAGGAAAGGCCGACGCAGGTCTTCCACCGTCGAACCACTGCCCGCCGTCCCGGAGAGGGAGGACAGCGTCTCCAGGAGCCAGGCGCTCGTCTCCGACGACCTCTTGACGGCGGGCTCCTACGTCAGGCAAGCGGGCAGCAACTCAATCCCGTCTCTGGAAGAGGACCTGCTGGAGGATGACGTCCACATTGGGGCGCAGGGCTGGATGGAGGACAACCCCAACTTTGACCCTCAACTGGACTTTTGCAACAGCCTCTCGGAACTGGACAGTGATTTCTGCCTGGGCTTGCAGTCTCCCCCCAGCAGCCTGCTGGGAGGGCTGAGCCGGAGGGAGAGCGGGAGCAACCTTCGTCCCGTGAGGAGGTTTGACTCTAACGGGGAGGAGGATCTGTCGCCGGACGGCTCGGCTGCGGTCATGAAGACGGCGCACCAGCTGTACGGCGAGATACACCAGAGGGACCCGGGCGTTCTGGTGGTGGCCAAGGTGCAGGACGTGGACGGGACGCTGCGGCGCGTCAACCGCAGGGCCTCCAGTGCCGGGGTCCAACAGCAGACTTACGGGGAATGGCGGGAAGCCACCAAAGGTCACGGAGGAAGCATCGGCCACCACTCGGGACTGAAGCCTTCAGACGGGCTCCGTTTGCCCCTCTCCCACACCACGGACCACTACTCCCCTGCTCCGTCCCACACCAAGAAGAGCCCCCTGTCTCCGTCCCTCGCCGGGGTGTTCAACACCTCCTTCCCGGCCTCCAGCAACCTGCAGAGCATGTCCCCCGTGCTGTCCCCTCTGTCGGCCTCCGCACGGGCCAGCCCGCCGCTCAACCACCGGATCCTGCTGCTGTCGGAGAAGGACGTGAGCCCCGGTGGGGAGGGCTCCCTCCTCTGCGGAGACGAACCCACCGTCGCCACGGAGATGGTGGATAAAAACGGCAACAAGCAGACTGTCAATCGCCTGAGTCTGAGCCTCGGCAGACGGCCAAGCAGCAGCAGCAGCGGCAGCGGCGGCAGCAGCAGCTCCATATGGAATTCTCTCAGTCACCGCACGACCACAACAACAACAACAACAACAACAACAGGTGATTCAGTGTTATTACAAAAAGTCTGTTATGCTGCAACCTCTGCCTCGACATCATTGTTCCCACAGCAATGCTTTAATGTGGTGTTATTTCGTTTTCGGTGTATGCTCTAGAGGTTGTGATGAAGGGGCTGTATTACAAAAAAGGTGTTTTGAAGGGCGATAACGGTGTGTGTTGAGATATTGAAGGGTTGCTTCAGTGTGTCTGTCTGCACGTCCGTCTGTCTAGTCACTCAGCCTCCGAGCACAGCAGTGTTCACCAAGCTCTCTGCTGAGTTTCCACTTTCCCTGTTTTCTAGTGCAGACCGTACTCCAGCTTTGGCTGCAGTGTAGCCGTCAAACGGCAACACTTAACCTATGAAGGCATATTGCTGAGACCCGTGGAAAGTGTGAACAGTATTCCATATGCAATCCATCACCAATGCTTCAAATGAAGCTTTGTGTTGCAGTTCAAACTCTGCTCTGTTGCACTTTTTTTGTTTTGGTCTTGGGCACGTGAGTGCTGAAGATTAAAATCTCCCATCCACAACCACCAGTAGGGCTGTAGAAGAGGCCCCCCTGAGAATGGTTTCCTTGATGATGAACCAGTTAACCCGTTTGAATGCTGCAGAGGTGCCAGAGGTTGAGAGTGGGAGAGTTTTCAGATCAAAGGAGTGCGGTTGACACAAAGTTCAGGTTGTGCTCTCAGGAACAGTGCTGCTAACTGAACCATTGCCAATCTACTGCTGCCGCCGCTCTCCCAAGAGACCCCTTGTTCTACCCCCCAATCACAGGCAGTCGGAGGGATTAGCGATTTGCTGGTGTGTGCTGTCCTTCCAGTTTTCAGGGGTTGCTGTTTAATCTGGCCTACTGATGGCTCAAAGCTTGTGTGTGCAAAGAAAGAATGGCTGCCTTTGAGTGAATGCGTCTTCTGTCCTGACGCATCGTGTGTGAAGTCCCATAGAAATCCGAAGTCACCTGCATCTGCAGGTCAATGGGACTTCATTGGTGGTGTTTTGAAGCACTCTATTTGGATTTACCTTAAAATGAGGATGAGGAAGATGTAGTCATGCCTCCTGGACTGGTACACTCTTGGTGTTTTATGTGACCATTGTCTTTTCTTTTACAATTGGATCAAAAGAGGAGTTTCTTTGTATTCTCTATAAGAAGTGCATAATGCCCATCCTCCCAGATTGGCAGTATCTTTATTTAATGTGATGCTGTCATTTAGCATCACTGTTATTAGCCTTAGACTTAATTACTTTTATTAATCCTGTTTGCTGTAACCATACAGAACACGTTATCCTTCAAAATCTATTGTTTGGCCTCATTTAGACCAGATATCAAACAACAGTTGTATGGTGTAATTCCCTAATATATTTATGCTATTTTTGTATGTATTCATAGGTAATGGTAGTTAACTGACATGTTTTCTTGGGATATTTGTTTTTAGACTACAATAGTATCCTCCTTCCTCACTGGCATGTACATAGCATTCAGCATTAAGGTCAGCATTATGACCCACTTTTATTTGATCACTGAACTACGCTTTTGGATTTAAGATATTTCTATTTTAGAACAGCAATTAGGAGGGTTTTATCTAATATTTAATGGTCAGATATCAAATGGCATTCCTGAAATAACTACGAAAGAGGAAGATAGCATTAACTTTTGGCTATATCGCTTTTTACCGTTTAGTCCTGGTAATTGGGAATGATTAAATGCTAATTTAAGTATTTAGATCAATTCACCATACTTCATGGCCCCAATTTGTGAAGGATTTATTTTTATATTTTGTTAGGCTACCGAACAACGTTTCCTTTGTTGTTCCAAGTTGATGATCCACTTGCTTGTGGATCTGACACTTTTGTTAACAAATCTTTTCCTCGCTATGTGGTGAAGTGCAGTACTTTCAAACTACATTTTTACAGCTACCAAGTACAGTTTAAAGTTTAAACAAAGACTTATTAACCAGATTATCTTGCAACATATTAACAGCATGTTAAGGGTCGAGTTAAAACAATAAAATCATGGGGATTTATTGGACATTGTTTATAGTTATATATTGTGTTCCGGGACTGTAGAAATATCGCAGCTGCGGTCTTCCACCTAAAAGTTGGTTGTTTGTTTTATACATTTAAAGATACATTTTAAAGGTTTTAATTGAATAACCGTACACATGCACGCACCCCAAACACAAGGATACAGAAGCTAATATGCCAGGACGGTACGCAACACCATAACCACATTAACCAATAAGCTAGGGCAAGGTCATATGAATCTGATCAGCGGAGCTGCAGCAGGACGTCATCCGTCTCCTGCTGCTGCTCTCTCCAGCAAGCTTTCATTCAACACAATGTGTGCACTGCCCTGCAACAATCTGCAGCGCTCAGCCCCAGACAACGGCCAGCTCTGTTTCAGATAATGAAGTGGTTTCTGCCAAGGCAGACTGGCTGAGGATAACTAAGGAGAATCTCTCTCTCTCTCTCTCTCTCTCACTCTCACTCTCACTCTCTCTCTCACTCACTCTCTCTCTCTCACTCTGTTTCTCTCTGTCACTCTGTTTCTCTCTCTGTCTGTGTCCACACACACAGAAAGGTCCAACTTTTATAAATCACAACATCTTTGTTTCTTAATTGATTGCTTTGCTGCGCTCCACTCTCGTGGAAAAGAGACAATGCTCTTCTTCACGTTGACTCTTAACAGCAGATGGTGTAGGCTACCAATGCACGATGGCACTCATCGTATCGCACTCATTGCAACCACTTTCAGATTGGGTGGCTGATACTTTATATAAACCAGACACGAATGCACCAAATGTTGCTTGGGTAAAGTCAGCTCCTCTCCTCCAGGCCCTGCTGTACTGTACACGAGGCGTGTGTGCTTTCAGTCAGGCTGCTCTGTGTGTCCCAGCAGCCTCCGAGGACGTGTTTTGCATGAGTAATGGTTGAGCCTCCAAGCATGATGCCGGGCTCCATTTCATCTGTAGCGCTGGGTGTAACATGGCACCCCCACAGTCACACCAGTCACAACGGCCGCCCTGTTTATTCTGGTCCATTTCCGCTCAGCAATCGCACAGCCAGCCGGTGCTGAGTCAGACATCAATACAGCCGCGTTTACTGTGTTTTTGTTGTACAATTTATATAAGACAGCACTTTCTTCTTGAAGGGGTCGGAAGGAGAGGGTGCACAATTTGTGTGTGTGTGTGTGTGTGTGTGTGTGTGTGTGTGTGTGTGTGTGTGTGTGTGTGTGTGTGTGTGTGTGTGTG
>JAOPJL010000132.1:7280679-7291677 GCA_027123545.1 Trisopterus esmarkii | reverse complement strand
GTGTGTGTGTGTGTGTGTGTGTGTGTGTGTGTGTGTGTGTGTGTGTGTGTGTGTGTGTGTGTGTGTGTGAGAATAATATTTTCATTATCACTGTTCTTAAATGTGTGTGTGTGAATAATATTTTCATTATCACTGTTCTTAAAATGACACATGCTGTTGAACAATTTAGCCACAGAACATGTTCTTTGTAAGAGTTGCTATGAATAGTATTATTCATAGTGCAATATGCAAGTGCAGGAGTGTCAATGGATCATTCCAGTCTATAGTAGTGACAGCATGTTTTCTGCTGTCGGCCTGTAGTCAAAATATTGCATAAAACACATCCACCGGATGTTTTATGTTTAAACATATTACTAGAAAAGTATACATTACAATCACAGGGAAACGGGTATAGCCTAATTTGTAATTTCTTATCGATTCACGATCAGTTCCCATAGGCTGATACTGTATCGTATTCCGCACCATACTGCAAAGTTCCTTTTGCGCTTAATTTTGTGGCATCGTGTGACGGATTGTTTTGAAACAATCGTTGAAACGGCTGCAGGAGATGTTTGGAGATAGACACATTTTCTCACAACCAAGAACGATTGACTGCGGAAAGTTTTGACGCTCACTAGATTATAGGCCTAGTAGTCTGGGACATGTCGTCATAGTAGGCCTAGGACTAAAAATAATCACATTATCATTGCCATTTCTCCGTTTATTTTTTCCCAGTAACCAAACCATTCTGCTTACATTAATAAAGGCTTCACAGTTAGGGTACTCACACTGTTGCTACAATAGATTTGCACAATCAAATTGTACGAGTAGGTCTATCTTTAAAACTAACACTAAAGTCTACGGGTTACTTTAGCAAATCGAGTAGTCCACCAGTTCCAACAAATTCGAAGGACTTCGAAATTCAGTCTTGAACCGGCCGACCTTCTATCGCCACTTATCCATCATGTTCCACATAGTGGAAACTCGTTACATACATACAATTACACATTGATGTTCAGACAAGGGTTCCTCTCAACCACTGGGATTGTTTAATCTGTTTTGAAATAAAAAATAAACTTGATTAAACCTACAGTAAAGCAGTCCTACGTATAAAGTCGTGCGTAAACGTGCCGGTTACCATGGCTAGGTTTTCATGCAGTGTGGCCAATTCTCTACCACCGCGAAAGGGTGAGGAAATGATGTGATGGATACAGTTCGTTCAAAGTCCGTGTAAGAATAGAAACTGTCCGCGTTTCTCCACGTTGTGTATAAAGGACATAATAGTAGTACTAGGCCAACACTTTTGCAGACCACATATCCCGCGCGTAGCGTATCTCCAAACAGAGAAGGGATGGAAGTTTAGTGCTGCTGATGATAACCTTTTCTTTTTTTTACTCCCTTTGAGCAATCCCGTATATGAACGTTAATACGTCTAAGGTTGTAGCAATCATCGCACACGGTTCATTCTGTTTTAGTCCAACGATTCGATCGACAAACAGCGACACTGTTTGACGCGCTGGATGCGCTTCTTCTTGGTGGAGGGCTGCTGGTCCGGACAGTTCAAAGTCAACGTCATGGTGGTGAATCGCTTGGGCTTACAAAAGGAGCACGACTGGAAAGCCCCCTCTTCCCTGCGCACGTGCCGGGGGATGTAGAAGGAGTTGCACTGTCCGTAGCAGAACCGGTTGATGATGGTCCGGCTGACGCAGCCCTCCTCGTGGATGGTCTGCTTGAGCGGCTGCGTCTTGCACCAGTCGCGCTTCAGATAGCGACGCTCCGTCACATGCAGAGCCTCCTGGCTGGACTCCAGCACCTCCTCGGCGGCGGGTGCGGACGAGGAGCCCTGCCTCCGTCGGGAACCGGAGCCCGCCTGTGGTGATGGTGGTGGCTGCGGTTGCTGCTCCGATTCGTTTGGGTTGTATTTGTCGGGATGAGGAATGGCGCCCTGCGAGCCTCGGTTTCGTTTGGAGTCCACGGGAGAGCAGGACAGCATGCAGCCCCAGATGAGAACCATGCCGCAGAGGAGACGCGTGGAGCCGGACATCCTTTAGGGAAGGATGGACAACAGTTAATCATCTGTAGGATCGTTTCGACACTTGATTATTTATTTCTCACGCGTAAAGAACCGGAGAGGCGCTCTGCGTAAATACGAATGTAGCATCTGGGCTCAGATCCTGTTAGATATAATATTATAACTCAACACTAGAATTTGAGGCAAGCTACCAAATACCATACCATGCGTGTGGAAAAACTCGTATCTGCATAACGTAGTTATTAATCTATAATACCTCAACCACAGGTCATCTTAGTTAAGTCATTTTTTTCAACTCTCATAACTCTACTGCTTCCCACACGGGTAAATAAATACGTCCACTTACCTGTGCAGACTAATCCTTGAAATGTCTTCCTTGAGGGGATCCCTTCAGGGCTTCAAAGATAACTTCCCAGTTGAAATAGTCCTAATAAAACGTTGACTGAGATACACACGACCAGGACGCACAGCAGTGGGATTCGAGATGGGTGGGAGGCTGACTAACTCTTCCATAGACAGGGGCTGGAGGCTTTAATACAAATTGCTCCAGCGCCGGACTGTCTCCTTTTTAAATGTCTGCCAGCTGAGATGTGCAGTTCCCTCCACATTATTGGCTAAGCGCGATGTAGAGAAAATCCAAACTATCCGCCCCTTCAACACTTGTGTGAACCCACCTCAAGAAGACCGAGAAGCAGAGAAAGTGGAGGGAGGGGATTTCAACCACCTATGTTGTCTGCATTAATCAAGATTCCGGCAACATTTCAGTAAATAACCACTTATCTGCGCGCAATTTGGCGATCAAGCCTATTTGACTGCAAGTTCTTTATGTATTAGTTTGTCATCTGTCATTGTCATCATGAATGTTTCGTCTGAAGACATAACCATGCGGTTGGTTTTAAGTACGTCTCAAGATACACAACAGACAGAAAATACTGTAGGCTTCACCAAACTCTGTGCTGGATGTTATCCGGTTGGTAGTGAGAGGAACGCATTGAACCTGCTACTATTTACAATCCTAAAATGCACATTTATGAATACCTTAATAAGCCTACGACTTATGATATGGCAAACACAAATAATAACCATTAATGTATAGTTCCTATTATTTATGTCCAACTATACATAGGCTATATGATCTCTGATAGGCGATAAATACCCGAGTAGCCCAAGTCTTTGTTTAAATAACATTTTAAAGACTTACTTGGTCCTAACCGCTTTTACCTCATAAGGAAAAACATTATAGTTTGATGATGCTGAAAAGGCCTAGTTAAATACATCACATTTTTAACTCATAAAAACATTTGTAGAGGAGCATTTATTTGGCTGTTGCATATTGTACCCTGGCTTAATTGGAGAAAACGTGCAGAGGCCTATCATAGGCACCATATGAAACGTCTGTATTGATTTATTCATTTTCCACAAGCATTTTCGGATGCGTCAGTGTTGGGTCTTTGAAGATGGCATTGTTATATTTAGAATTTTTAAGTTGAGTTTTAAGAGAACTGCATGTGATGACCTGGACCACTCGGAGCCTCCTTGACAGCCTCTTTATCGAGCTCGGCAAAGCAAAGCCGATGCGCTGCTGCCCAGTGCCCATCTGTTGCGCACATGGCGCGGCCTGAACGCAGTCTTTTCATGGATAACAGTGCGAAACTAAAGACATGGACTTCAAAACACTGAGGCCTCGTGCAATCCCATAAGACCAGTTTGAGAAGAGTTGCCAACAAATCGTGAGGAGTCGGTTCAATCAATTCAAATTGGCCTAGTGTCAGCCTCGCCAAATAGCCAGTTTAGGACTACCAACAACACGAACTAACCTTCCAAACGTAATTCCACCTAATTCAAAACGTTTAAACACTGTCCAATTAAAAACGCATGGAATATATTTCACATTAACCTAGGCTACTATTCATTGCTTAATATAGCTAGTCATGGAGTAGTCATAAGCGCTTCCATGGTCAGGAACATGACAACAGAGCTAATCAGTTTAAAAGCGCTTTTAGGACGCCCCCGTGTGGCTTGTAGCCTATCTAGCCAGTCGGATTTCTGCAAATAAAATGACAAAATCGAATAACAAGTCAATATAAGACTTTAATTGGTTGAACCATTCCAAACAGCATAATCAAAAGGGTGCAAATTGTAAATATACATGACACAATACCCAGATTAATACTGTATAGCAAAATTCGTTTCCAAAAAAACAAATTGCTTGATATGTCTTATAGTTTAAATCCAGTACAATTACTGCAAGAAAAACATTTCCCTGTCATTTTATGTATTTTTTTTAAACCAAAAATCTAAAGACGAATGTTCTTACCAATTGTACCTTGTCACTTGCTCAAGCCGAAGCAGAACTAAATAAAATGTGTTGAAATGTCCAAGCTTCCTTTAGATGGAAAACTAGAGCAAAACTACATTAAGGCAACTGTTTAGAAGCATCTCATATGCAAAAGCATTACAAATTAAGACAATCAGAATCCAGGTCAAAATAAATTAAACTCCCAGAAACAGAAAACAAAACATTGCCGTTTTAAAAGCACCACTTTACAAAACCCGGACAGTGAACCGAAAATTGGCTCATGAAGATTTTCTACAAATCTATGGGCTTGGTAGCAGACAGCAGTCGAACCTCATTGAGCGGGTGTCTAGGCGAACCCCTGTAATGCTGCACATCCTTATCGGCCACGTGCTGCAGACGAGACTTCCTGCCCTCTGACACGCCCGTCTTCACCACAGGCTCGGTAGAGTCACTCGCTGACCTCGACGGCACCTGGTTCGTCACGTCACCCAGAGCGCAAACCCTGTGCTTCCGAGCCAACGTGCTGGGCTTCTTCGGCGGCACTGGGGGCGGCTTCTTTGCGGCGGCTACTTTACCCGTCGGCAGCGCAGCTGTATCTTGTCCCTGGTACCGTTGAAGCTGGGTCGCTGAGGGGAGGATGCTCTCCAGGCTTACCGACTTCCCCGCGGGACCGCTCTGGCCGGTGGAGAGCGACAGCCCCGCCTTGGCCCTCCGGCTGTCACCCAGGAGGGAGTTGATCCTGCGGACCGACTGCCGCACGGGCGTGCGCTGGAACTTCAGGGGCGTCCGGCCCCCTTTGGCCTTGGCGCCTCTGGGGGAGTACAACGTGAGCTTGTTGAAGTGCTGGATGTGGTCCGCCACTCGAGGCCTCTGAGATTCAGGAGATAGTTCTCCTGACACTGGTTGCTGGTTTTGGGCCCCTGGCTTTTCAAGCGCGTCACTGTCGCTGTTGTCCTCCTCTGAGGTTTTAATAAAGTCGCCGTGGAAGTCCAGGCCCAGTCTACACGGGGTGGACTGTAAGCCGGCGAAGGCGCCCAGTTTGAAGTGAGCGGGGCTCTGGATGTCCAAGGCATCAATCAGTTTGCTGCAGTTGAGGTGTTGAACCTCTGCATCTGCCTCCTCGCCCCCCATGGAGCCGTTATTGCAGCTTAAAGAGCCGGCTGCAGCACCACACAGGGATCCATCAGGGCTCTTAACCGCTTGGTTAAAATACATGCCAGACTCAAACAGCGCACTGTCGATATGCAGAGGAGACAAAGCGGCCAATTCCATTTGGCTGAAGGTGATGTTTTGGTCATCAGCCAGCTTTCTCTTTGGCGTCGTACGGCCGGATCGCTCGAGGTCTGCAGAAAGTACCCTGAGAGTTGGGGTCTCCGGTGGGGGCATCAAGAGGCTCGCTGAAGGCTGCGTCCGCTTGTCTTCTTTGGGGGTGCCGTGGTTCTGAACAGCCTGTTGGAGGCCGCCATCTGCAGGGTTTTTGAAACCCTCAGCGGGGCGGGGCGGGGCGGCAGCCGCCCGGGCGTTCGTGATGGAGCCGTCGTTGCTTTCAAGGCTCTCTGCGCTTGAGGCACAGCACAGCCTCATGGGAAGGCTCGGCCCTGTGGGAGGCTTGCAGGCCACGATGGCCGGCTCTGAGGAGTAGTGGCTCTTCGGGCCTCCTTTCAAGGGGGTTTCCGTGAACGACCTACCACCGAAGACCCGGGGGCCGTCTGGGGTTTCGGGACACCATGAGGTCTGCTGGGCGGCAGAGTCGCAGTGAGGAGAGAGCAGGTTGTCCTCGGATTTGCTGATGAATTTGGAGCCTACAGGAATTGGATGAAACGGTGGCAGTGATCAAAACTCAAGGTTTTTTTTTTTATGTTGCATTGAAAAGTTTAGTTCTTTGGATTTATGTAAAGTTCAGGAATAAACACTTACTCTTGGACTCCTTTTTGGCAGCGGGGGTGAACTCTGCGTCTCTGGTTGGGCAAAAACTGCTGGTGCTCTCCTGAGTGGCAAGTCGCCAGCCAATGGATACTGATCCCTTTGTCCAATGAGAATGAGAAATGAGAGATGAGATCTACTTGGCTCTTGGGGAAGTCAAGCTAGTATTGTATACCAACAATATACTAGGAGAGCAGTGAGTATTATGTTGTTAAACGTCCCTGACAGATGTTAAATGTAGGGTTTAATAGGTTAAGTTATGATTTTTGGTTAGTACTTCAGAGGACAATTAAGATCACTTAGAAGTTTTTTTTTAGCATTTTTATTAAGTCCAAACTATACATATAAAGTATAATGCATTTCCCTGACATAGCATGTATATATTTCTTAACAGCTTATTAAATAATCCTGATTCAGGTTCCTTTTCATTAGAATAATTCTCTCAAAACATATTCAATATATTTTTTAGTGGTTAAAGTTTTACAGTGGTTAAATATAATGATAGAACTTAGTGTCTTCACTTGTATGCTTCGTATATTGCATAATCAGTTTATCTAGGTAATTTTATGACATAAAATTGGATATAGCTCCTATTAAACCTCAAAACCATGCTCATTGTTAAGACTTTGTTATACACCTATAATATAATATAAAGTACCCAAGCATAACACAGCAAGACAATAAAAGTGCAACTGTGCAATACTGTACCCCATAACATCATCTAGCGTGCATCATTGCGTTATGCTAATTATTTGAATACAAATGCAATTCACTTTAAGACAAAAAAAATAATGCCACAGGGCGATTCATTAAGAGCATGTTATTTTGATTATACAGGTCTAGGGGACATGATGATTTGATTGTCAGGTCGTTCGGGCGCCCACACTTACAGCATCTTTGCTGCTCTTTCCCAGGCTAAAGCGCGAGCGGATGGACTTGCGCGGCGGCTCTTCCTTCTTACTGACTTTGGGGGAAAAGCACCCAGCTTTTCCAGATTCAACTCTGGAACAACAATGTGAATAAAAAAGGCGATTAATACCGCATTCCATGTAGATGGGCCTAGATACATATACACATGTACGAGGTGTGGCTGTTTGTTGGGGAGCCGGTACCTCTGGACGGCGTGCCTGCTGCTCAGTCGTCTGCTCTTCCTCCGTGCAGCAGAGCGAACACTGGATCTGGCTGCTGGGGACATGGCATGCTTGGAGGACGACTTATCCAAAACTCCTGATGCACTGTATGCTGCAAAGTAGTGACAGGATTGTTTTTTTTAAGATGCAGGATCCACACATTGTGGAAGTTATTGCGAATTAGTGAATTAGTAAATTAATCCAATGATTTATTAGTTCAAATCAAAAAAACGCAAATCAATACCTGATCCAGGGGTGGAGGCTCCACTGAACAGAGCATTTGGCAGAAAGTCTAAACCGGTCTTTTTGATGGATCTACGTTTCTTGTTTGAGAATCCGAAACTCTGACCGGATTCCATGGGAAGTTTGCGCTTCGATGGTGTTGCGATCACAGGTGTAGCAGAGGAAAAGACTGGCAGAAATCACAAAAGTACCAATTTATAATAACAAGCACGCATAATTACTTTCATTCCGTCAGAAAGCCAAACTATTTCAATATAGCCAGCAGGAGAGGATTAGTGCAATTGACAGACAAGCAGGCAAAGTCAGTCCAGACAGGCATAACTCATTCCCAGTGGATTACCATCACAACAAGTGCGCATTCAGCCCAATGGAAGAAAGCACATCAGCGGTAATACAAATACTTGAATTACTGTTTCAATGACAGAGAGAGATTATATTATAATGAGCAAGCATGATGGACAGAGACATTTTTGCGGTCATTCTGCAAGATGCTACATAGTTTGACGGCTTTGACGCACGCGGGTTTACCACGATACCTACCAAAACTGTCTGTCTGCAAGGTTTTTGTGGGCGTTCTATTAGTTTTTATCTTATTCAGAGCACCATTGACCATATCTGAAACGTGAGACAAACCAAACTACTTACACAATACCGATCTGAGCCACTTTTAGCAATAGGTATGGCAGGTATTCATCACCGGTTAAAACCTGAGGCTGAATCACATAGTCCTACCTCCTAGGCTGCGTCTACGCCTTCTGGAACCCGCGTTCTCCTGCTCCTCATGGGATGGGGAACCTCCGTCACAGCCCATCATGGCCGGAACCTTCTCCATGAGGAACGGCGGCAACATACCTGGACAGCACGTAGATGACAGTAGATAAATATACTGCAATATAATCATGCAATCACACATTCATATTAGATCATATGTATTGGCATCAGGGTTCCCTTAGCCAGAATTTACAGGCTATTGGTCGACAAGAAATTCACTATACTGTAATCTTGACAGCCATTATCGACTATGTGTTGGAGCATGGCTTACTGTTGCATAGACTACTGACCTCTTTGTTGCGATAGGCAGGGGCACATACAGAGGTGAGGGGCCAGGGGCAAGTGCCCCGGGCATGACAAAGGGCCCGTGAAATAAATAAAAATAATAAATCAAGGGCCCCCAGCCGGAATGGCATGGAGGCTACTGACCCATGACCTCTCTCTTCATGCCTGCCCTATGACATAGTTTATTATATACTATAGACCCTACCCTAACCCTGTGACATATTGAGGTTTTTTTATATACTATAGACCCTACCCTAACCCTGTGACATATTGAGGTTTTATTATAAACCGTAGACCCTACGTAGTGGATATAATCAAACTAACCCTAGGACTTTGCGTTTTTACACACACATGGCACGTATATTACATATGGTTACATGGTATAATTTTATCAGCCATGTTGGCAGGCCAAACAAATGGCTAGCAGAATGGCATGGGGCAAGAGGCAAGAGTGGCAATCTCCATAATCTTCAAAATACAAAGAAAAAGCTGAAGATCAAAAAGAATGGAATGGATATAAAAAGATATCAGCTACAGGTCATTTTCCAAATGTTCATGCCTGACTTCGGGACAACCACCATTTATGAATATGAGCATCCTGAGCAACACTACAACTCCAGAGCGTGCACAGGTCGAAAACACAACTGGCCAAACGTTGTGCATGTTGAGGAATCCGGTCAAGCAGGGGAACCAGTCAGCAATGCGGTCGTACCGAAATCTTTGGAATTGTCTATGAAGCAGCGGATGACCGCGGCCTGCAGCCGGAGGCGTTTCTCCGTGTTGGCGTTCATCTTCTCGCTCCCGTCCCCAGAGTGGAGGAGGTTGGGGGCCAGGATCACAGACAGGTTGCTGCTGTCCATCTTGTTCTCTGCACTCCTGGAGAAAGAAAGGGGAGAGGAATGGGACCAAGCCGGTCGATTAAACAAACAAACTAATTTTAAAAAACAAGGAGAAAGGAAAGGCGTAGACATTCAAACTGATGATTGGAATGGGGTCCAAGTCGAAGATACCTCAGGGAAACGAGGTGGACAAAGTCAAAAAAGTGACGCAGGACGCTGAGGTTCCTCTCCGAAAGAACGCAGGACAGCAGCAACACGGCCGCCCGCCTGTCCTCCTCGGTGGGGAGCTGCTGGGCTTTGAGCAGGGCCTCGTTCAGCTCCGCTGGCAGGATGGGCTCGGGCAGGTCTCTGAAGAACTGCTTCACCAGCCCGGCAATGTCGCAGGGCAGGGCGGTGGACAGGCACTCCTCGCCCGCATCCAGCTTGGCCTGAACCAGGGGGAAACAGAGCACCATCGTAAATGGACTGCAACGGTTTTCTAACCTGTGGCCGCTCAAAGCGCTTAACAATATTGCCTCACATTCACGCACACACCGATGTGGGTGTCAACAATGCAAGGCGACAGCCAGCTCACCGGGAGCAGTTAGGGTGAGGTGTCAGGCTCAGGGACACCTCCCACTCTATAGGCCATAGGCGCTGGGAGGAGCCAGGGATCGAACTAGCAACCTTCCGGTTACCAGCCAACTGGCTATACCTCCTGAATCACATGCCGCCCAGTTGTGTCAGACTTCAGGACCCGGGGTCAAGGGCGACCCCTCAATGGGGGGGGTGGGTCACACCAGGTCATTACTCACCCTGAGTGCCTTCAGGCGAACAATGGAGCCCGACTTTCTGAACAAGCCCTCTGTGTCTATGTGGGCCGTCAGCTGCATGCAGGCATCCACTAGAAAGCTGTGAGAAGGGGAAAACAAACAATGTGTGCGATTAACAAGACAAACTTCAAAATGCTTAATTAGGAAATTGCATGTGCTTTTGAAGTGATTTGCTCCCACTTGCCGTGGCACACTGCCATGTTCCATATTATAATACGGAAGGCTCTCCAGCGGCATCCCAAATACCTTGGCCTGCAAAAGGACAAACAAAGATGAACTCTGTGATAGTTGGCTGTAAAAGAGAAGCCAACAGTTGGCACAGTGCAAACCGTCCAGTGCCCAGCATCAGCCATGTGGTATTAACTCATCAGGTAACACATGGTGAAATCCGGAATTCAAGGACAAGCATGTGACCAACCACTGGCTAAACGATTAAGTACAGGGTATGAGCAGGCACAGGGTGGCACTGCCCTTAATCCAAGACATCTTAAGAAAGAGTTCATGGAAAACAATTGAAACTAACTTGGGAAATTAAGGAGGGAAGTTCAAACGCTTTTAGTACAACCCATGCTTTGTTACCATCTAAATCTTGTGACCGTTGAGCAAGGATTGCTCGAATAATATTGGAACAGTCCAACTTATTTTTTTATAACCTATGGGTTTCTGCGGAGGGTTTCTTGTCCAG
>JAOPJL010000132.1:7268179-7275679 GCA_027123545.1 Trisopterus esmarkii | reverse complement strand
TCAACGCTAGGAGAAGCCATGGTTCAAACTAGCAACCTTCCAGTTACAAGTCAACCAGCTCTACCCCCTGAGCTCAGCCAACCCCATTTCATTTACTTTCTCAAATGGTTTGTAGGCCCACCTGGTGACGGGGTCTTCCGACGATGGAGGGGAAGACAGCACGGGGGGCGTCATCTCCGGCGAACCCAGCCTTGACCAAGCCGGAGCCGTTGTCGCACACAAGGGCGGTGGTTTCGTCGTCGTCGCACATGATTGGGCTTTGCTGGGGTGGTCTACAGGAGGACAGACAGGAGGACAGACGGAGAGGGAGGGGATGGCGGTGTTAAGAACAGCTATCTGGACTCCCTGCCCTAGGATTGAGCGAAGTAGCTCAAAGGCCCATCAGGGCTGGCCCCCACCGCTGAGCTCTCAGCACCACGTTGGGTGGGATTGTACTGAACTGACTTTAACAGTTGACACAGCAGATTACACATGACTGGGTCATGCAATGCGGATATGCATTGCAGTATTATTGGACATAATTGATGAAACAACAACTATGTCTGTTCCTGTTTCAAAGATCCATCGAAGATGGACAATGAATGAACGATCGGGGTGATTGTTGATGGACAATAAAGTTATCCCCATCTCTATCAGAATCCACTATGTTTTCAGAGTGTTGTCAGACCTCACCGCTCAAGTGTTCCTATCATCACGCATTATTACCAGAAACCACTAAGACAAACCCCTTGCACAGGCTCTATCTATAGAGCGCTAATTAGACATGCCTTTGGCTGCTATTTCCGTCCCCGCCCGGTTGTACAAACACTGATACTGTATCTCAAAAGCCTGGAGGATGAGGATTGTTCCTGGGACACTACAGAGCTGCTGAGGTAGCACCAAAAAGGGGCATAGCAGAGGGACCTAGGGGGGTGGGTCTATTCTGAGCCCCACCATGTACCTAGGTGGTGGTGTTGGTGGAGAGGGGAAACAACCAGGGTGTCTCTATCTGCAGCTATTTCAGGTTTGGAGGGGGCTTTTCTCAAAGCCAGGTTAGTGGGGTAGCTGTCAGCATATGGGGACACATTTGTTTTACTGCATGCCTCCAAATAGTTTCATTCATTAGACCTTAACCAGCTTTGGTCACAGTGTCTCTTAATTCACTTAATAATCAATCAACACTCTCTTTTCTCTGGTTGATGCGCTGAAGGCACATGTGTGTTAGGTGCAGGGATTAGCTGGTGCTTGTATCTTAGTAGGTATTTCAGTTTCTAACCCTTCTGGTTCTGAATCGGATTAGTGCAATAAAAGCACTGATATGTTAACTACTGAAACAGCTTAGTCATAGTACATTTTAGTATACATTGTAGTTGTTAATCATCTTTCTTCAATTATTTAAAAAGTACAAAAAACAGTTAAACTGCTCAACGTTTGCTACTTTTTAGACTCTTTTTTAGCCAGTTGATGTGGTCAAGTGACTTATATGTTCACTGATCACCCACTAAAGTATATTTAAGGGCATATAGCAGTTTGATCTATTTCATTCTTTCTAGAAAGCTGATTTGTCTGCAAGAAAGTGTCTGCATGCCCTTTTTACTGTAGGCATGAATAGTAATAAGGCGGGAATAGCAATATTTAGTTTCAACTCACAGTGAACAACATTTAATTGTTTAGCAATGACACACATTTCTTCCTAAACTTAGGCAACATTTTCTCTTCATTGCCCTACGCCCAAATTTGCAATCGACACATAAATCATCCTCATAATTGGATGCTATTTGTTGATCTACCAATTGAAGACACATTTTTGACATTATAAAATGACCATAAAATGGCATACTATAAAAATGCTGCCTATCATGTACATGAACCTCAAACACAAGCAAAAATCCTTCTGCATACAACATATTGTATCCCAAAGGCCTAGCAGAATATCAATGCTTCTAAAAAGAGGAATGAAAAGAATGAAAAGAGGAAATGAAAAATAAATTGAAGGAGGAAAGCTGAGTTAAAGCAGAGTTAGAAGCTCCATCAAGTCCTGGACGCACTCACCTAGTTGCACGGATAGACGGATGCTTCCACTGGGACACAGGCCCAGGATTTGACCAGGCCTTAAATAAGTCTGTGGCTGGGTCTGGGGACCAGGGGCGGGGCTTAGAGTTCACACAAGTCCAAAAAGAGCTGCCAGTAAAAAACATATAGATCAACAAGCCAGTAAACCTTAACGTATGTCATGAACTAGTAAAAAAGGAATTTGAGCAACATGAGCTGATGCCTCCTTATTTTATTCTAAGATGTTATTGATAATTAGTATATAGTAGATTAAGAAATACATTTAACACTCATATTGAATGTATTTTTGACATGTTTTACTTGGTGAGGCTCTCTTCCTTAAGCCTTCAAGTTTAAAGTTTGTTCAGTGTTCAGTGAAACGTACATTTCGCAAAGCATGATCGAATAACTATTTAATGTAATTATACCGCAGTTATCATGAATACAGGTGAAAACCTAAAAAATAACAATGTCATTCAATGAAGTTTACATGAGGCATGAACCCATAAAGCCTCCCTTGGCTTCACTTACAAACACAATGTGTGACCTCAGTATCATATTCTGCTGCATACCCCTACCATACTATCCAATGTCATCCACCAGCCTATCAGATTAGACACCCCAGGATCAACTACTAAATCCCCAGCAGCAACACGACATGAGTTGTCTGGTTAAGGAGGTGGATAAACCATCCACCATGACTCAGAAGACTGAACAGTGTGAGTGTCAGTGTGTGTGCATGTGTGAGTGTGTGTGTGTACATGTGTGTGCGAGTCTCTTTGTGTTTGTGTTTGTGCGCGTGGGCCTGTGTGTGTTTGTGTGTGTGGGTGTGTGTCAGTATGTGTGTATGGGCCTGTGTGTGTGGGCCTGTGTGTGTGTGTGTGTGTGTGTGTGTGTGTGTGTGTGTGTGTGTGTGAGCACACAAGGGTGTGTGTGTGCATGCATTTGTGTGCGTCTGTGAGCTTTATGTGTGTGATCATGTGCAAGCATGTGTGTGTGTGTGCGCGCTGAGCCCACCTCACACACGGAACAGCTGACGGTAATGCCACTTGGGGTCTGTGTCTGGTCTCACTGTCTCAGTGGCTCGCGGCTCCCACTGCCTCGTCCTGATTGGCCCAGCCGTCTCCTTGTAAGGTCATTGTGAGCGCCCCTGTCATTAATGTGCAGCCAACTGCCGCAGCTCCGCGAGGGGCCAGTGTGTGATATGAGTTCCATATTTGTCCCGCCCCAATATCTGCACTTTATCTCCCCTTGGTGTACACTGGACCTTATGAGGTAATACTGTCCTCTATGCAGCCCCTGTTGTAGAACGCATCATTCAATGAGCCGCTGGTATGTCATGACACCACTCCAGTCCACACATCTGGTGAGGCCAACTGCCCATGCTCCAAATCTGAAGCAGAGCCCGGGGAGAGGAAGCAGAAGTGATCCGAACAGGGGTATACTGTTTCAAAAAATGTAGCGCCTTTCCAAGTCAATTGGGTGAGACCAGAGCCTAACGCAGAGGCAGTGAGTAAGGCCAAGGGGTATCTTGGTGGCATCTCGTCTCAGGGGGGAATGTGAAGTCGTGCCCCCCCAGACACCGAAGCCTCCTATTAATAGTGTTTCCTCTCTATCTCCACAGATAGCGGCAGGATGAAGGGGTCTGGACCTTCCATCACACTGTCTCTCCCTGAACGTCCTACCTTGGGTGAGGGGGGGTTCAAGCCAGCTGATGTGTGTTAGTATGTTTTGAAAGGTGATTACAGCCTAGGGGAGAGCAAAGGGGCTAACTGAAGGCCTTTCATGCTATCTATTTACATATTTGACTTGTGTTCATGTGTTGATATATGCACGCAAAGTCAATATGTTTGCGTGAGAAGATATAAATATCACATTAATGGGAAATAATCAGCTGAGATCTGTCTATTTTATTATTTTAAGATACTACATAATACATAATAGAGGCTTGTTTTGAATTTGTGCAATTGCTTACTCTTTAATGTACTTGAATCATATTTCTACATTATTGTCCCAAGGCCACTCTCACTTACCCAGCCACCAATCATACACACCCTCGTGACACCCGTATCAGAAAACTGTCAAAACGATCATCGTCAAGCCGCTGCATTACTGTCACAAACGCTGCCAAATTATTTCTGGGTACGAGTAAGTGTGAAACACTGCCACCTAGTGGCGGATTACAAAATAACCACGTTGTGGTGACGTTTCTCCTGCGACAGTACGACGTGGAACGCGCCAGAGTTGCTTCGTTGTTGTGGTCGCGTCCGCTCCGTGCTGCAGCCTGTATCTAACCTGACAGATCAGTCACTTGTGAACAACTTGGACTCAGTCGCAAAGCTTTGTTTTTTTTAACTTTGCTAAAGCGCCTTCAACGAGCGGTGGGCTCTTTCTTCCTGGATGTGAATGTGTGAATATGAGTGCGATGTAGTTTGGTCAGAAGCATGAATAGTCCGCATACTTTTACACAAGAGCGTGATGACTATTTAGTTCATCAGGAAAACGAACTAGAGGCCCTTTCGTCTATCTTCGGGGATGATTTTAAGGATTTACGAAATAACGACAAATGGAAGGTACTTCATATACAAACATGATGCTAGTAATGCACATAGCGTGTAGTAGATTTGAGAGTTTTTGTGGCTACCATATGACAGATCATTCATGCATAACGGTTGTTTGCATGTACTTCAGATCAAAAGGCCTCCGGAGGTGTACCTCTGCCTGCGACCCAATGGCCTCAACACCGGACAGGAATCCTACGTGGCCGTAGACTTGCAGGTCAAATGCCCGGCCACGTACCCCGATGCGTGAGTACATGTCATGTTCAATACACCACCTGTGCCATACCCACAAGCCATCTGCTAGTCTGAGTATGAACGATGCCAGCAGCTGTCCAGAGAGCAGAATGGGATAGCTATATGTATGTAACCGACTGTGTGTAATATATATCCGACAGGCCTCCAGAGTTGGAGCTGAAAAATGCCAAAGGCCTCTCCAATGAAAACCTCCAGTGTCTTCTCAATGAGCTGACCAAGCTCGTATCGGTGCGGCGTGGAGAGGTACGCACACACACACACACACACACACACACACACACACACGCATGCACGCACGCACGCACGCATGCACGCACGCACGCACGCATGCACACGCACACACCCACATCCTTAAACCAACCGTCCTCTCACACAGGTGATGATCTATGAGCTGGCCGACCATGTCCAGGGTTTCCTGAGCAAGTACAACAAGCCCCCGCCAAGCTCCTTCCACGAGGAGATGCTGAAGAACCAGCGACGGCACCAGGAGAAGCTGGACCTGGAGGAGAAACGGAGGCTGGACCAACGACGCAAGCAGGAGGAGGACATGGTGAGCAGCCACGCCTTTAATCACACACTGAAGCAGATCCTAGAGGGTGTTCAGTGGAATATCTTTTGGGGCGGGGGCCGTGTCTATATGCCAACCTGCATGGTGTGTGGGGTTTTCTAGGAGAAGGAGATCATGGCTGAAATCCAGAGAAGAGAGGAGGAGAAACGAGAAGAGAAGAGAAGAAAGGAAATGGCCAAACAGGTGTGTGGAAAATTCCCATTTTAGCCTGACACTCCTAACGTTGCTGTGTTTATGTGAATGAATGAATGAATGAATGAATGAATGAATGAATGAACTAATTAATGACTATTCAAAAAGATACAAAGTCTCTTCTGTTCGTCTGCCACGGCTCTGTTTCTGCCCTATCTGCATTCATTTGATGGAAGTAAGTGGGACTATACTGAAATTGTACAACCCCACTGCCCGGACGCACAACCAGCATAGACAACACACTTTCACTATTTAGTCATGAAGCAGATGTTTTGATCGACTTCAGATGCAGGGTTAGATTGTTATATTATACAACCAGGTGTGAGTGTGATTAGCCATTACCAACCGTTACAAGTAGGCGTGTCCACCTAGATGTGTGCTGGATAGATCAGTCTACCAGCCTACCCAGTGGACTGTAGCAAACGTTGCTCATCTAACCGTCATACATCTAGGTGGACACGCCCACTTGTGCTGTCAGAAGAGGCAGATTTTCAAAACGGCTTGTAATGGCTAACCCCACTCACACCTGGTGGTATAATATGAACCCTTTAATGAGCAGATAGGTATCTTGCTCAAGGCTGCTGTCATTAGCGATCAATCTCAGAACCTTTGTGCTGGGAGCCCAGAAACGACCCTAACTTTGGCCTAATTACTGCAGAGATAAGCAGATAATAAGTCGGGTAAATACAGCGTTTTCCCCGCAGGAGCGCCTTGAGAGTATGGAGCAGCCCCCCACGTCAGAGCCCCTGCTGGGCCGGAGCTCACCCAGCTCCACCGGACCAACACCTGAACCCCCGGACCCCAGGAGAGCCGTCGGCCCGCGGCGACGGACTACCTCCAACACCCGCCACAGGTACCCCCCCCTCCCCCATCCCCCCAGACAGGGTTGAAGTCTTAAGAGCAACACTTAAGGATGGAGCCATGCTCTGTCATGTGATACGCATTAGGTCTGAGCTACAACTACTATGCACTAATTATATAAACCTAATTACTTAATAACTATAAATGAAGTTTTTTTTTTTTTTTTATCCAAATTAGTACAAATCTGATCTAATTAATATTTGTTATTTCATTAACTTTTTAATTTTTTTTTAGTTTCTCCAACTTTGATTGTATTCTTTGATGGTCTCCATCTTTGGTTAAAAGTGTTTAGTGTGCGAAACAACTGAATCCTCTTCTAACCTCGCCGGGTCTTTACCAGACGAGAGACATTCAACGAAGACAGCCCTCCCTTGCCCAAACCACTCCTCTTCAACAAAGGGTCCGCGGGGGAACTGCTGGTCCACCGAGGGAAGTGCCTGGGTAAGAAACACTCACCAAGGGTCCTGCGCTCTGCTTCGGACAGCCCAGTTCAGACATTTGACGGCTGGCCCGCTGGCACTTATACTGTATATTCATGCGTGAAGTGGGAATGTGTTTCCTGCAGGCGAGAGTGAGCGCCTGGGCCGCAGCGTGTACTCTGGGCTGGAGGCCCACTCGGGGGACTTTGTGGTGGTCTACGAGTGGGCACTGCAGTGGAACAAGAAGATGGGGAAGTTCTTCACCGAGCAGGAGAAGAGCAAAATTGAATACTGTAAAAAGCAGGCGAGTCCCGTCAGTCAAACAGGAACAACCACACAGTGCCACACTTCTTAAACAAAGAACGAGACAAAGTGCAGGGAAGCTGTTTAAAAACCAAACATATTGCATCAAAGTATTGTCTATTAGTGCATGCATAACTACTATTATTCAGAGAAGTCAGATAATATTTACATCTCAGTTATAGATGTAAAAGCCATGTTTTTTTCTGTGTGTGTGTGTGTGTGTGTGTGTGTGTGTGTGGGTGTGTGCGGGTGTGTGTGTGTGTGAGGGAGGGGGTGGGTGAGTGAGTGTGTGAGTGTGGGTGAGCGCGAG
>JAOPJL010000132.1:7026434-7046465 GCA_027123545.1 Trisopterus esmarkii | reverse complement strand
TGGCCGTTTTCGCCCTCCAACCGCCGGGGGTGTTCTTTTTGCTCACTCACCCCCCCCCCCCCCCCCCCCCCCCCCCCCGCCACAATATAGCTGTAATCGCTCCCACTATGGGATTGCTCCATCGCTTGGTCAAAGTATTTCAGCATATTTTCATTGTGTGCTCTCGAAATAACTCTGCCCTCTTGCATTCAGGGTCAAGTGTCAAACCTGCAGAAGAAGGCAAAGCAGCGGCGGTAGAAAGGGCCATCACACTCGCTCCCAGCCCCCGCCAGACAAGAGAGGGAAAATCCTCCGCAGACGGAGCGAACAGCTCCACAAACCGGCCTCGAGGCAAACCAGCTTCGAGACAGAGTTCTCCCCAAGGGCAGGCTTCCACCACTGCTCCCAAAGGCGCTTCCCTGGCAACCAACCCAGTCCCGGTGGTGCCGCCGGTCCCCCCACAGCAGGGGATGCCTCCGTTGTCCCTGAGCGGCAGCCCTCGTCTTGGGACTCTAGTGCCTGAGCCCCAGCATCGCCCCTCCCAGAACGGCTGCACGACCAACGATTCTGACACCATCCCCCCGACGACACCGCCTCCCGGCCCCTCTGGCTTCACTGTCTCTGCCCAGGTGGAAGCCAGACCGGAGACGGGGCCACAAGAGCAAAGCACAAAGGAAGATCAAAGTCGGAAGGAAAAAAGTAATTGCAAACATTCCACCTCGGAAAGCCAGGAGGAGACGGTTTCCGAGAGTATCCAGGGATACGATGTTCCCGATGGACGGCCAACTGAAGATCTGCCGATGGTCTCTGGGGCCCTGCCAGAGCCCGCTGCAGTCCCCAGCCATGCCGACTCAAAGAAAAAGCAGAAGCTCTTTAAGCGAAACAAAAAGAAGAGCCATGAAGGTAACCAGCACAGTGGCTTCAATAAAGCCCTGTTGAGTGTTTGTATTGTGGCGCGTGATAGCGGGAAATCCTTATTTACCTTGTTTTTCTTGGATTTTGTATTATATTTTTTGTTTGCAACTTTTGTTTTCTGGGTGTGTGTGGGTTGATATTTACTTACTTATAATAACGTGTGTTGTATTTTATTTATACAGAATTTTGTTTTTATTTGAAATCATCACATTGCAACCCTTTTTGTTTTGTCATTTCCGCTTGATTCTCTAAAACAAAAGGGAACAAAGGAAACGGACATGCAAAACATAAAAATGGCTGTGTATTGCAGTAAGGTATGTGGTAAATATTAAACTAACGGACCTAATCATCCTAATCCGTTCGATGGGTGTCAGCGCTTTAATACATTAACAACTCAATCTGGTGTATTTGTGTTTGTCCAATTGAAATCTTTCTCTGTTGTGCCATTTCGCAAAGTCTGCTGTTGTCAAGCAATGATCCAACATCAGAGTCAATGTGTGTCTGTTTTTTCTGTGTCTTTTGAGTGCATAAACTGCAGGAAAACATGGATATATATATTTATAGTCCAATCAATCCTTATGGTACATCTGGTTACAAAATATATCATCAAGGCTTTGGGGGGAAATAAACAACTCCTAACTTTCCTTTGTCCAATTAATATAGCTAACTGCTTAAAACACTAAATCCTTAACAACTCCATGCAACACCTTGTGTTCATCTTGTCTTTGTTGAGGGGGGTGAATAATCAAATACATTCTGACATCAACCGATTTTCATTACAATTTGAATGGGTGATCTGTACTTCTTTCTGATATCCACACAGCCTATTCCTCCTACTAATTGTCATATCTTCTTCCCCAGGTGAGCTCCGGAAAAGGAGAGGAAAGAGGAGGAGTTGAACCTAGGCTTATGTACAATATTTTTGTAACGACGTCATATTTTGCAGTGGCCTGGATACTGAGACCTACGACTGGTTGGATGGATCTGCTCCTTGAGTGATGAAATAAAAACAAATATAATGGAAGGCTGCGCCGTTAAGCCTAAACATGTCTTTTAATCAAGAAGCCAAAAGCGTTTGTGTATGGAAATAACTAAACAATTAGCCTAACTTATTAAAACGTGTATGCTTTTTAAAGCATTGTACTTAAAGGCCTTATCAGCCTTCGTTGTTCTTTTTGTATATTTTTCAGAAGAAAAAATCCTTAACTCTGGAAATACGAGCGTCTTGTGCAATTTCATAATGATGAAATATATGGGCTCTGTCAATTATATGTGGAATATGGAGATTTGTAAAACGTGATAATAAACGTGAGAAAAAAAATCGTGTTCCTCTTTTTGTTGGCGTTGATCTCCAGCTATGTGGAACAGGATAGCCTATGGGTCCTCGGGTCCTATACTGTAATCGCTCACCGCCTGGGGCCAACTTGTGTGCGCCCTGGCACGCGCACTCGCACACAAGTCTGTGCGCCTCAGCACGCGCACCCGGTCTGTGCGCCTGGCTCTGACATCATTGGCTGTGGTTATAGATATGGCCCTGCCGCTCCTGGGGACCGTCTAGTCTACTCCAGACGAACAGACGGTGCTACCGCCATGTCGTTTTCTTGGTCTCCAAAAGACAATAAAAGTTGCAATACTCCGGTCGCCGCAGGGTTAAAGCGATCAAGGAACGACACGGGCAATAAAGTCACGGTGGTGCTCGGAGCGCAGTGGGGGGATGAGGGGAAAGGAAAGGTCGTTGATTTGTTGGCGACTGAAGCCGACTTGGTCTGCAGATGCCAGGTAACTATGCATTGATATATGTATTTCATTATTCACTCGGAATCGGATAGCCGTTGTCCGTTTAAATTGTGATGTGTCCATAAGCTTGCAACTTAACAGTAACAGCTCACAAGCTGTGCAGAATGGACACACTGATCGTAGCCAACTTTGTTTTCGGGTGGACTTAGATAAGTCGCTATTCTTCGATTAAATTTATCATACTTTAAACTTGCTTGGTGATGTTCTTAAAATGAAAACGAAAATTTAAATTGACAATGCAATAAATGTCTTGACAGGTGCAAATGCCGTGATTTGTCCATTTTTAGCAGCGGCAGGAGACTGCTAGTAACATGAGCAGGTGGAATTAGTACATAGACTGAACTAATTGTACAAAGTAAGGGTTCACCCGCTTTTGGTTGACAAAATAATAAACTAGGCCAACAACACTAAGAATGAATAAAAAATATATATCTGCGTTATGATTTGATAAATAAAACATGTCATTTCATATACCCAAAGCCAATAGACTCGATGAATGAAAGGACCTTCATCAACATGATACGTCCTATTTATACTATTATAATTGAGATAATAGACCCACCCCATTTGATGGTTTTCCCTCTATTCTGCCCAGAAACAAGGGGCTAAAGCCATAGACATGGGACCCAGTAGACAAACCCCTGACCTGTTGTGCTCTCTGTACTCTGTCCGCTGACACCAACACCAGCGCGGCTCAGTGCAGGGCCGGCAAGCCCCGCCCACTTGGACTGTTAGAGGTCACATTCCCGGGGTGGCTGGATATGTGAGAAGGGCAGGTCTTAGTTAGGGGGGCACTCTGTGGAAGAGCCACCAGTGGCGGCCAAGTCTGTTTAAATAAGTACATGTTGTTTTATACACAGAAAAATTTAATAGCATGCATGCTGTGCACTGTTTATGTTCGTTTTTCCATCTGTTAAGTCTCTGTATACCTCTGGATCTGCGTTCAGTTAATACATGCTCATATGAATGAATGAATGGATATGCATGTTTGTACCAAATGCATGATCAAGGTGTCTTTTATTTCCAGGGGGGCAACAATGCAGGACACACAGTGGTGGTAGAGGGGAAGGAGTATGATTTCCACCTTCTCCCCAGTGGAATCATTAACTCAAAGAGTATATCACTTATCGGTAAGAAACCACAGCTGTCCCTGGATCTACATCCTCATTCCTCCTCGGTCAGCGATTACAGACACAGCATATATATATATACGTACAGATGGCTGTACGCATTACAAATGGTGGAATTGTATTATTTGTCTGTTCGCAGGAAACGGCGTAGTGATACATTTGCCCGGTTTGTTTGAAGAGGGCGATAAGAATGAGAAGAAAGGTATGTCTGGTTCTTTCTCTCCAACCCGGTGTGATTGTCAGGCATTGTCATGAGTGTACACATGACCTCGTGTCCCTTGCTCTCGCTCTAGGTCTGAAGGGCTGGGAAAAGAGACTGATCGTGTCTGACCGAGCACATCTGGGTACGCACCTGTGGCTCAATAAGCAAAATGGTGGTAACAGCGAAGATTACACTATTCCCAAATAAGGTGCAGGCTGCTGAAAACGTTTCTTCTGCTTTGTTGTCCAACAGTGTTTGACTTTCATCAAGTTGTGGACGGCCTGCAAGAAACCCAGAGACAAGCGCAGGAAGGAATGAAGTAAAGATAGACGAGAAAATAAGCCCAAAACCCTACCAATGTACTATTTCATGAATGTTATGTTGCATTGTACAATCCATTTATGTTCCAGATTCAACTCAGGTTGCTCTTTGTTTACATTAACAGCATTGGGACGACCAAGAAGGGAATCGGACCCACCTACTCCAGCAAGGCCTCCCGCACTGGCCTGCGTGTGTGTGACCTTCTGGGGGACTTCAAGGACTTCTCTGCCAGGTAGGGATTGCCCCCGATGAGGCCCTTCTCCTATTGAGTCAGGCATATGTTCGTCCGTATGCACAATGAGACACACGCATTCACACTACAGGGCATGCTTTCTTTTTCGAGATGATAGATAACTATCTGTATTTAAATTGTCGATGACTGTGATCATTGTAGGTTCAAGAACCTTGTCAAGCAGTATCAGTCCATGTATCCAACCTTGACAGTGGATGCTGAGGACCAACTGAAAAAACTCAAGGTATGAGGTAGCCGAAGTCCTTATTCCAGGTATTTCAGAAAATAAGGACTGTACTTCCCATGAACTCCAAAGCGATTGTGAACGATTTACAATGAGATGATTAGTCTGCGATGTAAGAGGATAACTTTAGTCTACATTTCACAATTTTTAAGCGATGTGTGTATCTAGCCGATAGCTGTATGTCACAGGAACAAATGCAGACTCTTATTTTGAATTGGTTGGCTCTGTAGAAGCTGCTGATGTATTTAGTGCCTGTTTTCATCACATAGTCAGCTGTTGAATACATTACAAGCTAGGTGGCTACTCACCCAAACCAAGTGTTTCACGTTGCCAAGCAACACACACAGTACACGCGACACACACACACACACACACACACACACACACACACACACACTCAAAGCAAACAATCAGAAGAGAAAAGGAGAGCAGCAGTTCATTCACTTGTTCTCTGGTAAATGTTTCTGAACGCTTTGGACAGTAGGTCAGCCTCTCACACAAGATGTGTGCCTTAGAAAAGTGTTGTAAACGGTTCAACATTGAACATTTGTATTGTAATACAGACTTTGTAAACAGTTAGCAGAACCACCCGGATGGATAGAATCCATCTACCCGAATGTAAATTTTCCACGTTTGTTTTGTGCGTGTGAAGGAGTATGCTGAGAGATTGCGACCAATGGTGAGAGACGGGGTGTACTACATGTACGAAGCTATCCACGGGTCCCAGAAGAAGATATTGGTGGAAGGGGCAAACGCTGCTCTTCTGGACATTGACTTTGGTACATCTATTGGTGATAAAGATAACGATTTCCAAGTGCATTTGAAATATATATTTGTAACGTATGCATACACTCACTCAGGTACATATCCTTTCGTGACATCATCAAACTGCACCGTTGGCGGGGCGTGCACCGGCCTGGGCATCCCTCCCCTGAACATCGGCGATGTGTTCGGGGTCTCCAAAGCCTACACCACTAGGGTCGGCATAGGAGCATTCCCGACCGAACAGGTCAATGTAAGTTGACCCCCTCAGCGGTGTTCCTCACGTTACACTGGCCTTTGCAAGCCCCTCCCTCACGTGCATACGGGGGCCACTCGAACTGGACAGTTAAATATTGCAGTTAGTCGCATGCGTACCCTCTTATGTAACCTTTATTTTGAGTCGTTGTGTGTTTACGACTTTATGTCTTGCACGGAGAAGAAAGAAGGCAAGTGCCGGAGACTTTCACTAGCCGAGTGCAGCTGTTGGAACGAAATGTTCAAACACCCTGAACCTCTTGTGAAGATCACATGTTCACATGGATAAATTTAGGCCAGACTGGGGTTCGAGATAGACTTACGCTGTGGGCTGGAGTTACATTATGTAACACAAGACATGAATTCATCTCAGTTTTTTTAAAAGTGCCGATCCGGTGCCGGGCCATAACTGGTCAGTATTTGCTAACGATATTCAGTGTGGTTGTGATGTGTAACCATTGTCTTGTTGTTGTTGTGGTTGTTGTTGTAGTTGTTGTTTGTTGTGGTGGTGGTCGTTGACATGGCATGTGACAGCATGCTGATCTGAGGTATTCTTATGTATGTTTGCAGGCAGTGGGGGAATTGCTTCAGACCAGGGGTCATGAGATAGGGGTCACCACGGGAAGGAAGCGCCGCTGTGGCTGGCTGGACCTGGTCATCCTCAAATACGCTCACATGATTAACGGCTTCTCTGCGTGAGTGGAGCAGAGGATTGTGTGGTTTTGAACATATATTTAAATTGTTTATATATATTATGTAATTTGTGTGTATTCATTTTGTGATGCATTATTTAGACGCATTATTAACTCCAGAAAATATTTAAGGACAACAGTGCAAAAAGACTTTGTTTTACATTGAATGACTTTGTGTTGCAGCATTGCCTTGACCAAACTCGACATTCTGGATGTGTTGGATGAGATTAAAGTTGGAGTAGCGTACAAAATCAATGGAAAAAGAATTCCCCACTTTCCAGGTATGAATGCGACTAAAGCTTAGATATACAATATTCCTACTAAAATACATCAGTACTTTGTTAACAGGATAAACCAATTGGATTCATCTATCAGTGTGAGGGTTAGAGGGGCATCAAATAAGTAATTCTGAATTTCTGGGTAATCAGGTGGAAACCTGACCAAACAGTGAAAATCCAACATTCAACACAAGAGACATGGCCACCCCTCTGTTCTTCACTGAGGGACAGTCAAAACAAAATGATCATATATTGTTGCGTAATGCATGGGTACCATTAGACTCTACAGCGGTCCCGAAATGGCTTTTAAATTATCGCCACACAAAGGCCCTCTCACTCTTTAATAGAGTGAGGGCTTTTTAATGATTTGTTAGGGCTTTGGAGAAAAGAAACACTGCAACAATAAAAAAAAAAATTGGACATTTTACAACAATGTAAAGTAAACAGTAAAGGTTTCATACTCTGGAACAATCTGTCATATTTACATGGAATCCTTTGTATTACGTAGCCAACCTGGAGGTTTTGCAGAAGGTTGAGGTTGAATACGAAACCTTCCCTGGGTGGAAGTCCGACACGGCGGCCGCAAGGAAGTGGAACGACCTCCCTCCCAAAGCCCAGAACTACATCCGCTTCATTGAGAACCACATCGGCGTTCCCAGTAGGTTTGACAGGATATAAAGGACACGGTGAACTGATGCCAAGAGTAGTATTGCTTCTTTAGCAGGAACAAAAAGTAACACGTTTTAACCTTCTTTACATGCATAATAAATAATAATGAAAACAAAATAATTTAATACATAACAAAATGGCATCCAATACAGGTAATATTTAGGTTCGAAAATGTGTGAGAATTGCTTTTGACGCCACACAGCTGATGCTTAAAATGTGTCTTTGAGCCTGTATTCCAGTAGGTGGCGCTGTTTTGTTAGAAATTAGTCGTTACGCTGACATAAACAAAGTGAGTGTGGCGCTTTGCCTTGACATGTCTTCTCTCCCTTCACAGTTAAGTGGGTCGGTGTTGGAAAGTCCAGAGAGTGCATGATCCAGATGTTCTAAAATCAACACCTTCACCTGGCATCGATTCAAGTCCCACGGATATTACATAATGTCATGTTTCTCATGCGTAAATAAATAAAGATCAATACATAAACAATGTATTTAAATGTATAAATACATAAACAACATATCAGCTGAACCGGAACACAAATGATCTTGTGACGTTGACAATGGAGTTTGTTTGGGTTGGTTACTTTACTGCTACAAAGTCGTGCAGCAACAATAACACAATTATAATTGCTTTGGAATAAAGTTTATGGTTTAATATTTTAACCCAGGTTTGTTTTTTGTCAAGTCTGATCTGGTGGCTATAATTCGAAGTAGAAATGCGTTCAGTGGCAAAATGTGATCCTGATGTGAGCAAATAAAAAAAAACACTGCTGGACCCCTGGATGGAATTCATGTCCTGTCACTTTAAATGTGTTTCGTTCGCGCATTTATCTATGAGCTCCCACGTGACAGGAGGTCCGACTCCGGATTGGTTGGAGGTGACACTTTTCCCGGCAACAAACAAGACCTAATCAGCAGCGCATCGGTCTACCCTAAACGCAAACATGCCTAAACGTTCATATCCTTTTTCCGAGTCGTTTTCATCGCAGTATAAGGTGCACGTCGGACAGCGGGAGTTGACTCAGAACGGTGTCTTTGGTGGAAAATACAGACAGGAAATATACGGTAAGCATTAAGCAACTTAAAGGAACATCTAGCTTTGCCCCGTGTTAGCTATGTGGGCTACGTTTGTTGATTAGCCTTTAACTGGATGTAAACAGTAGAATTGCAAGGCTGCTTATTCGATAATTGTGTTAAAAAGCTACAATAAATGGTAGGCTACGTTTGTATCCCTCCCCGCAACTTCGTCTTGAAAGCGGAAGCAATGGCCACATGTTTTGTTTTGTTATGCTAACCTTATTCTGCTTTGCTTTAACGTTACACTAAACTTGGCTGGATAGATCATAAAGTCAAGTTCCTATGAAACCGTTTTTTTTAACATATTGATTCCACCTCCACAGAAAAGACCAAGAATATGCTATTCAATGGGGCGAGTGCTGTGATGGATAAAATCTGGAGTGTGGACGGAGGGTCGAAAAGCACAGAAGCACAACCATCTGTAACCCCCGCACCCAGCCAGCTACTGTTAAAGGGACAAACACTCATTGGACAGAATGGTAGATTAACGAAAGCAAACTGTGCACAAGGTGAGTTGGCGAGGAAAAAAAATATATATATGCATGCACTGTTTAGGCATTTATTAATGAGGCATATTTGGTATCTTCAATATACGCATTGTAGCTGCAGGATATTCCATATCAAGTCTCTTGTATCACAATGCCACAGGAGGGGTGCACTTCTAAGGTCTAAAAGCACAACCTCAGTAAGTTAAGTGTGTCCATTCTAGGTCCAGGCGAGGCAGTTGGTTCGACACACTGCGGGGTGTGTCAGAAGAGCCAGGGCGTGGGCATCAGGGCCGCATGCTCCCAGTGTGACCGGCTATCCTGCTCCTCCTGCATCCGCCAGTGCTCCAGCTGTTCCAGCCAGTGCTGCTCTGTGTGCACTGTTGTAGAGTGAGTTGCTTCTGCAAAACGTTGTAGTGGATCTGTTGCAAAAAAATATTACCCTGCTCCTTCTACGTGGTAAAGATCAACATTTGGGAACAAATGGACAACCGAGCAAGCTGTTTTGGCTAACTTCCTCTCATTTAGGCTCCTAACAACATCTAGGTGAAAGCGTGCTGGGGACATCATAATTCTATGATTGACACTGTGCCATTAGTCAAAACTGGTCAAAGGTCACATGTCACCAGGATGTTCATTCTGGGCCTGACGGCATGTAATGTACTCTCCCATAAAGTCTCTTTACCACAAGTGGTAGGAAGTCTGCCTTGTTGTGATGTAGCCCAGCTGTCAAGAGTGCAACTGCCAATCTGCACTACTTAAGGGAACATGTACACGTGCAGTCTAATCCATCCAGCTGCTTGTTACATGCATTTCCTGCTTTGCCATTAACATCTCATCCGTGACCACCTCTGCTTTACAAGGTTGTCTGTTTAATTGAACACAATACTGAGGGAACCAAGTTCATTTCCCAGGAATGTTCAGACATTTGAAGAAGAACACTGTTGGAAACCAAAGTAGCATATATATATATACAAATATAGCATCAGCTGATTGATTTCTCAAAGTAGACAATTTTAGAGTGGTCCTTGACCTTGCCTGCTAACTGTTTGTTCACCTCAAAGAAGACTTTAAATACAGGAATCAAAGCCAAAGAGACAGCATTTTGATACACTGTCACTGAGTTGTTTCTTGTGCGATTGCACACATGTGCTTATTCTCTAGAAGACGAGAACAAATGTTTGTTGAGTAGCGCACAATATTTGGGTTAATGCAGCACTCAATTTATTTTCCAAATCCATGTATTGATCACACATGGTGTATCCTACGAGAGAATTCATGTGCGTTTCATGTTATTGATGTATGACGGAAGCGTTGTATTTTTCTTAACTTGTGTTTCTCTCTTCTTCTACAGTTATAGTGGTCAGTTTGATACAATAGTATGTTGGAGCTGTTCGTCGTGAAGCAAGACCAAGGAGAAGATACCAGAATTATGATTGAGCACTTTTGATTACACAGGAAATGTTTTGTTTTTAAATCCCCGTTGAGTGTTTATATGTTCATATGTAATACAATAAACTAATAAACTTATATAAAAATATACTTTTCTGTATCCATTCTGTGGACGTTCTCTGGGGGTACTTGAATTCGAAAAATCGAACTTGTCGATGTTCCCTGTTATTACTTATTTTGATCTGTAGATGTCAGCAAACGGCAAGGACTGCTCACCGATTCACAGCTAGGAGGACTATGAAATGAATGAAGAAATCATGCCTAAAATAAGTCTGACTTGGTGTCAGCAGAAACACTGAATGTTGCGTTAATCGTGTAACCTGCTCGTTTCGCCCGAACATTGACCTAGTAAATTATAACAAATGGCACTTATGTTACTCGAATGTGACTCAAATAGGGTTCAACTTAATTGACCGGGCTAGTGAACAAACGGCTCATAAATGGTAGGCCTACTCCAACGTTTACTAAATTGATGACGTGCTCATGCAATATACTTTAAACTTCCTTAACAAAAAGTCATGCCTTGCATGCAATGAGGACGTAAGTACAAAACATTAAAATACGATAATAAGGGTTTATATGAACACTTTGGGTCATAGTCATCTCCAACTGATATGGTGTCAGGACTTAATTCTTTGTATTCTCCTGCCTCCTAAAGCTTTTTGCGTCCGTTGCAGACGGTATCACCCTCCACATCTACCTGATGTAATCAACTGTGAATTGGCCTCATCGGATTTTGACAGGCATCTTTATTTTCCCTTAATCTACAACGGTAATATAATTTAGTTTTTATCAAATAATGGATCATTTAAAATGGATTCACCTTTTTATCCAATTATGTCCATTCTTGTCTTGAATGGCATCTTTAGTTGTTGTGCCGTTGAATTCTTCTATGCCACGTAGGTATAGATATAATAGTGAAACATCAATTTGCTTTAAATCTGGTTAATTTAACAAATATTCCCACTTTTCCCTGAAAAAAGCTGCACCATTCTTGTAGAGAATGCAAGAGGCCTTCTCAATTAAAGCTCAAACATTTCAGTAGTCAAAGATAGATACACTTCATTTCAAGTGTATGCCACTAATAGCGTCATCCCTAACACACTACAACCACATCCAACTGCCCACACTGTTCACCGAGCACTCCACATACAACAGTGGATGGGATGTGTTAATATTAGCCCCAAAAAAACGCTAGTGTGCAGCTGTCTGTCTCCTCGGCACATCCCCATCCCTGACACACTAATGAAAAAGGTCACAGTGCTGCATCCAAAAATGGCCCCTCATCTTCTCCTCCCTGGTATGGGGGCGGGGGGGTGGTGGGGGCCCTGAGACGGGACCAGGGGCCGGGCGCAGTCAGCCAGTGGGAGCATGTGGCTTTGTCTTTCACCCATTCTTCTGGGGACCAGCTGTGGCCTGGAGTGCGCGTGTCGGACCCGATGATGCTGCTTCTATAAATATGCGTCAACGAGTGTGAATAAGTGACAGCTGTGCAGTGGACCAAGGACATGTTGTCTTGGCACTCTCAGGACAAGCCCCGCCACACACACATGCACACACACGCACACACACGCACACACACACACACATAGACACACACACACACATACATTACACACAAAGGCTATCGCAGTGTGAGCTCTAGTTGATATGCATGTATGCCCTTTCAGACCGTCAGACATACTATAGACAATTCAGCCCCCAACTTGTGAAGTGCAGTCTGGGACTTAGAGAGCAGCGCTTCAGCGGTGGATGAATGGAAGAAGAGCCTACCAATTGTGTTTGTGTTTGTGCGTCGTCGTACACAACGTTGGAATATTGAATTCAACTTTGGCGTTCTTCTTTGTATACGTGCGGTTAATAATGCGACTCCGCCACGGAACTCGTCATAAGGATGTTTTTGTTTGTGGGGGGGCTTGACAACATAAAGGTGTTTATGTACATGAGGGGTGTGTGTGCGTGTGTGTGTGTGTGTGTGTGTGTGTTCTTGTGTGTGTGTGTGTGTGTGTGCGTGTGTGCTTGTTTTTGCGTGCCCTTTTCAAGTGTGACCACCTGTCTTATGTTGAGAGGAATAAATAAATAAATAAACACGGGCCACACCAGCTGTCCCTGGCAGTATGTCCGCTCAGAGGTCAAGGGCTCCCAACCGCTGGCCTTGTGAGGGCGGTGGCGGACACATACAACTTTCCACTTAACTTCTCTTAAGTGGCCTCCTCCCTCTATCTGTGTGTGTGTGTCTCACTCTCTTTCTCTCTCTCTCTCTCTCTCTCTCTCTCTCCCCACCTCACACCACACACACACACACACACACACAAAAGTAAGCACCAAAATGAGTCAGGTTTACAGGTTTAAGCCGAGAGAGAGGAATGCTCTATTACACCACCTAGTAAGACTTCACACACATCTCTCCGCTCCCCTTCGGCGGCTAAGCTCTGTCACATGGCGACCCCTCAATTCCACGCCGAGTGCATTCGGTTCATAAGAGTAAAGGAACCTGCTCGCCGCCGCACCCATACGCCTTTCCCATAAGTGCTGCTGCTGTATCTTTCGGGGGCAGATGTGTGGGGAAATGTGGGTTGTTGGCTGTAAACGCTGCACCGGAGTGCATCCAGAGGAGGGGTGTTGACAGTGCTTAGTGCTCCCAGCGCAGGCCTTCCAGGGCCCTTATTTACCGTGAGGTGCCCATGGCTGAGGTTGTCTCTGAATGAATGAATGAATGATCTTTTTGTGGGGGGGGGTTGTATTTGTTTTTTGTTCTTCTTTATGCTGTGATCCACTGGCGGGCCCAGCGCCACCGTGTCTTCTTCTTTGTGTACAAAGTACGCGCATGGGGAGAGGAGCCAGACAATAGGGCCGGCTGAGCTACTACCCACGCACACAATGGAACCGCGGGATGAAGCCGTGGTCTGGAGGGGGGTGTTGGCTGCAGGGGTTGGATGGATGAGTGGATGGATGGGGGCAGGGACACGGCTCTTGTCTATATGGGGTTTCCCAGAATGGGTGTTCTTGAGGGGGGAGGGGGGGGGGTTGGGGAGGCTGGGAACCCGAGCCGGTCTCCATTGGGCTCACATAGCAGTGCAGCTGGATTTACTATAGCACAGCAGCGGGGGGATAATTAAAAGCCATCTCGCTCTCCGTCGGAAGAAAGTGACTGAACAAGTGGCGCGACGGAGATCCCAAATTAGAAGCAGATATTTGGAAAGGCGGTTTGTTTACGCACCGTTTTGCTCATATCTACAGAATGTTTTGAGGCTTTTTTGGGACAATTCTGTCATTTTTATGTTTGTATAATAACTGCATTACCTAGAATGACTTTAGTTATGCAACACTGGATTCATCAGCTTATTATCCCGCTGCACCTTGATGGAATGGTTGCTGTGCCCTGCCCTTGCACTCCATTTACAGTGTCCGTGGGGATAGTGACCGTTTGACCCACAGTGCTCGATCACATGCTGTTGTCTCTGTACACATGGCATTGATGCCCTGCGCCCACACACACACTGGCTACTGCTGCTGCTACTCAGACCACAGAAAAAATCCCCCTAGGAGGTAGACTAAAAGACAACTCACTGTCTCCTAGAGGTCCTTACTGTTATTCCAACAATAGAGGAAGTTTTGATCATAAAATATAACGTTTTAAAGTTGAAAAAAAAAGTGTGATTAAATATGCATATTAACTGTAAACACAACTCATGCAAATTAAAGAATTCCACAGTCAGAGAAAGTCATTTCATTTAATCTATGCATATTGTAATAAAGAACTAAATCAAGATTGTCACATTTTCACAGCAGACACACAAGCACACTTGAAAAGCGCAAACAAAGGAAAAACAGCAGATACATATTACAGATCGAAGTAAATTGCCTCGAAAACTAAGCAATGTCAATTCTTCTTAAGATTGTCCTCTAATCTCTAGACCACTAATAATCAAGCGTTTGATTACTATAAAATATACTTTTCTTATTTAAAAAAATTATATTAACTTCTAATGGCACTTCTACAAATGTAATTAAAAAGACGTTCATTGACATGTAGATGCTCTGTTTTGAGTCAAATGTTGCACAAGATGGCAATGCGGTCATAAATATTTCTCATGATTATACACAATTTCACAGTTGGAACCTGTAAAAAGAGAAACATTCCAGTATCAGTGAAAGTCTACCAAACATACAGCAGGAGTTAAGCACAAAATAATAAAAAAAAAAACAGCCCCAGGTCAGAGAAATGCTATGTGTTTCTGTACAAATTGGGAGAGTTCGGTGTTTCACATTCAACAAAGGCATCAAATAAAAGAAACAAGACTTTTGTTAGCTCCTAACAATCGTGGCTAATATAAGCCTAACAGAGTGCATGTCCCCAGTGTTTACACACCGAAAACATATTTATTAACACAGTGGTAAACTCAATATCTCATTCTAATCTCCAAAAGCAGCCAGAAGTAATAATTTAAAAAAAGACTTCATTTTGTTTTTAGATACATCTATATATATATTTATATAGACAGAAACAAACAAGTGAAATTATCATTTTGACCGGAGTCTAGAGCAGAAAGTACAGTGTATAAAAGGGGGACTTCTCTCCAGATACAACACTCTGCAGTGTCTACAAGGCACATTCTGTGATCTTCCTGGAGTTACAAATGAAAGGACTGAAAAACAAAATCAACACAAAACATGTCTTTATACATTGTTAGTTTACTTTCTACATTTGTACATCAGAGTTAAACTGCACCATGTTCGATTTGCGCTGTAGGATCTGAAAAATAACGGTGAATGACAGTGACAGTGAATCAATCAGTGTGTGTGTGTGTCGAATTTACTATTCAATGTTTTTTCTGCACCAAGGATTTTAAGAAGACTATAGAGTTGACCAATCAAAGTCACGCTTTTAAAGTAAAAAGAAAATTAAAAAAAACTAATCCAAATCAAACCCCCAAAAATCACAACCCAACTATTTAGATTTTGGATTATGGAACGGTGTGAATAAATTGCATTTAATCTTTCAAGAGTTGAACTCCTGCTTTTGACTTGCACTCCTAACAGAAGACCCCTCAAAGTGTTTATTAATAAACATAGAAAACCCTAAAACCCAAGTCCTGGAGGGCTAGACCAATGTTGACAAGGCCGTTAACTTCTTTAAGCCACCGCGGTTTCTCATGGGCCAGGTTTGCCATGTTTGGACGACTCGAAAAGCAATACTAGGGACAATTAAGATAATTCTCCTGATAGATGTGCAATCAAGTTGCCATGGTATCATCCCCTACATGCAAGAACAATGGAGCACTTATCTACTGCATGCTGGGACAGCCAGCTCCTCCTTGATGCAGCCCCACAATGCACCTGTTTACAGTCTCCCCTCACTCTGCCTCTGCTGAATGCCTGCCTCGCATTCCAAAGGCTCCATTTAATACAGAAAAGTGCAAAGAGAGCCCTGGCAAGCTGTCTCCCTCCACCACCACCACCACCCCTCAGCAGGAACAGAGCCCCACAATGTTTCCTTGAGAACTACCTGGACATACGAGAGAGGAACGGGGGACAGGGGGGGGAAACAATGGCGATATTGTCTTACTTCTATAGGTAGCCTTACTCTGTATCCGTTGTGCCCGTGCTTGTGAAAACAACCGTTTTCTCGGGTTAAAACAGCGAGGGCACAAACGCCTCTGGTACGGAGACCGGAGTATGGGGGGGGGGGGGGGGTGGAGATAAAAGGAAAAGGTCAAAACCCTCCAGGGAAGACACAACTTGGAAGCCAAGGAGTGACAGCAGCCACAGTAAGACACCTGGCTTCCTCCGCCCCAGCAGTCCAACATGGAACACACAATCAAAGTTTGATAAATATTTCTATATATTTACATTAAATATACAAAGAGTAAGAAATAGCAGCCTAGACAATAGTGTTGAAACTACATGGATGCTAAAAACAAGTGCCTCTCTATGATCAGTGTGACACATTTTCAATACTTAAGTTTTGCGTGTGGTGGATGGAAATAAAATAAAATAAAACTATTAGTCACTATTTGCTCAGTGGAAGGTCTGACAGCCCATAAATTCAATAGAAGTACCAAGAAATGTCTTTCAAGCTTATAGAAATCAGATTATACGTTTAATAAACCCTGAACCAAGTCCAACTAATAAATAATTATCATCAAGTCTTCTCAGGTAAGATGAAATGAATATCATCAACGTTTAGTGCTACTTGCAGGCAAGAAGTAATATATAGAATCTAAGTGAACCCCAACAGTCAAAACAAAAAACATGTTAACTAAACAAAAAACTGCACATTCTGCTTCCAAAAGTTCAAGGTAAATTCTACCCAAAGTGAGAGCTTAAATATTATCAGTAGTATCTTAGACGCAGACAGGAAGAGGACATGATATCATGTGCATGTAAAAAAAGAAAGAAAGTACAAACAAGTTAGTAGATCCAGCAGTAGGCAATAAAGCGGAGCTTTGAGTAACCACCAAGCCCGGTTACAATTGATGGTAACCTATCCATTATTGAAACAAGAATAGTGTGTCCACATTCACACTCACGCTTCTTCCCAGTGTGTCCTTCGCACTGTCTATTACCGTGTTCACCATTTAACACGCAGTTAATACCAGGTAACAAGGCTGCTAACTAACAACATTACCTCCTGGTATTAAGATACGTTAGCATTTTCAGAGTCAAACATGTAGGTCCAATTGTTGTGGGTTTATTTTAAGTACACTGGGTGAAGAACAAGAGAGTTTAAGGAGGCACCGATATTGCAGTGTAAACTGCGGTAATCCATTATCTACACGCTCATCTCTGAATGGTGAGCTTCCTTCCATGTGGGTTCAGTGACATAACATAAACCTGGTCAAGACAAAACATAGATATTTGTATATTAATAATCCAGACTGAGATAACATTCAAGTATGGTGGTGTGTTTTTCTTCTTTAAAAAAAACCAAAAAAAAACCTTCATGTCAACTGAGAAGCAATGCTCTGCCTCTTCAGAAAAACATCCTTACACTTCCTCTGGGTATTCAAACCTCAGCCGTTTACGTTGCCTCGTGATAATTTAGACAAGAATTATACTATAAATAAATAATAAAGTAGGAGGCAAAAGAAAAAACAATGAGATATTGCTACTGATTTACAGTACTGCTCTTCTGTGTGTATGACAAAAGGCTCATCGTTCTGTCAGATGATTGCTCTAACGTCACTTCAGCATCGAATATTGTTCCTCCGCTCAGCAGTCGCACGCAAAAGGCCTTTCTCTCTGCAGAGCCGCCTAAAAACGCAACAGATTGACACTCATAAGACACAGAAGAAAACAAGTGCATCGTCCTGTTTGTTCAACCTCCCAAATGGATCCAGATGGACTTCCCTCAGCAGCGCACACATAATGGGGAGGTTAGTCTCCGACCTGCCCTGTCTCCGAACATCATGCATGCCTATTACATGGCTCGCTACCAGAATATATTATATTAGCTCCAGTTTGAAATTTGTTACAACTCTTTTAGCTTGAGAAACGCCTCGTGGGCGGATGAGGGGTAGAATTCCAAAAACGGACGCGTCGACTCCAGCAAATTCCCAGTGTGTTCACACGAAAGAAAGAAGACAAATAAAACATAAATCAGTAGTAGTAGTCGTAGTAGTAATAGTAGTAGTAGTAGTAGTAGTAGTATGCAGTGCAAGAAGAGACGCATCCTGGTTTGTCTCTCCTGCCGTGGCACCAGTGAAGAGTGTCTCTCTGTGTGTGGGTTGGTTTTAGTCTCTATCCGATAGTCGACAGGGTCTTCGTGAGGACGCAGTGGAACTTCCTGATGTGGCGGTAGAGGTCCCCCGACTGCGTGAAGCGCCGCTCGCACCACTTGCACGCGTGCGGCTTCTCCCGCGTGTGCACCACCGCGTGGCGGCTCAGGTTGTGCGAGTACTGGAAGCTCTTGCCGCACTGGCCGCACGTGTACGGCTTCTCGCCCGAGTGCGTGCGCTCGTGGCGCTTCAGCGTGTACATGCAGGAGAAGGTCTTGCCGCACTGCGAGCAGGTGGGCACCGAGCCGTCGGGCGACAGCTTGGCCCGCGTGCCGTCCTTCTCACGGAAGTGCGAGCTGAGGTGCAGCTGCAGCACGTGGGGGCTGGCGAACACCTTGCTGCACAGCGGGCACACGCAGACCTGCTGGCCGGCCGCCGCCGCCGCCACCGCCGCCGCCGCCGGGGGCAGCAGCAGCACGCCGCTGGACGTGGAGATGTCCGAGGAGGCCAGGTCCTCGTCCTCCTCCTCCTCCTCGCTGTCCCCCGCCAGCAGCGCGCCCCTCCCCCTGCCCTCCCCCTCCCGGCCGGGGGCCCCCTCCCTCCCCCCGCGGTGGTGGTGGTGGTGGTGTTGGTGGTGGTGGTGGTGGTGGCCGGGGGGGCGGCGGCGGCGGCCCCGGCGGCCCCCCCCCCCCCCCCCCGGCGGTTGTGCCTTGTTGCTGGGAAGTATCCTAGATATCAGTGCTGCACTGGGATATATACGGAGGACACAAAGGCTCTCAACTGAAATGGGAATCCTCCCCGTCAAAGATCCCCACGAGTGTGAAATAAAAAGGCATTGCCGGCCGTCCCGCATGAAATATTCAGACGTGACGTGGATTTATTTTGTTAGCGGGAGTTATTAAAAAAGAAATAAAGACAGCGAACATAATGGTCTGGCGCAACTCCTTCACAGCGGACACTCTATTTTCCTACTTTGTTAGCAAATCCTATTAATATTTTTTTTATCTATTTAAATGACTACTTGTTCTAGCATAGTTTTAAAATATGCAAAGGATAAAATGATTGCCAAATGTCAGCAAATGTTCTATTGACCCTCGCAAAATAAAAGTTATCGAATTCAGCTCCCTGATCCTTTGAGGTTCAAACTACTTGATGATTGCTCTATTGTTCCAAACAAAACAAAAAAGTTAACTCGTTTCTAGGACGCCTATCAAGTCAAAACACGGCAAATGGTGCAAATCAAAAACCCTCTCCGGACGGACAGCAGGACCCGGATGCTTCTTTGAGCAGGTGTCGCCCGGAGATAAGGTGATGAAGTCAATGCAGGGGGGGGGGGGGGGGAAACCTGGTGATTTGCCAGGGGTGGCGGCCCCAAACAAAAACGTGATTTGACCCACCCCCACCACCACCACCCCCCCCCCCCCCCCCCCCCCCACCACCACCCAACCCCCTCCCCACCCCCCCCCCCCCCCGCCCCCCAACACCACCATCACCACCAGCTGCTGCTGCTGACCGTGGCGACCACCACAGTCGCAGCATCCGCAGCAGCAGCAGCGGCGGTGGCGGCGGCGGCGGCGGCGGCGGCGGCAGCAGCATCAGCAGCATCAGCACCAGCATTACCCAGGTTGACCGTGAGCTTCACCCGGCCCCCGTCCAGCTCCAGACGGAGGGTGTCTGCCGACTCCTGCGAGGTGGTGGCCACCAGCAGGCCGTAGGCCCGCTGGGACATGAAGCGCAGGGACAGGTCCTCCGCCTCCGTGTGCAGCGCCTGCGGAAGCACCACCTTCAGGTACATGCTGCCGTCGTAGCTCAGCACCGTCGCC